>JARQTI010000841.1:34179-292075 GCA_030142655.1 Trachelus tabidus | reverse complement strand
CACCTTCGAAGGTTCTAGAGTGTCGGTATAGGTCGGTTACAGGAATCCTGGTCCAGAACTCTCCAACTTATACTACTTTCTGATGATTGGGAAATATTACCACAGTACGGATCGTCCCGGCGACTCTCGTGGATTGTAAACATAGGTATAAATGCAGGATTACGTAATAACACGTGGCTGTGTGGTTTTTACATCCGTGTAAAATTTGCCCACGACTGATTGACCATTAAAAGCTTTACCTCTGTGCTTGCTGAACCTTTAATAATAAAGCGTTGTAAATTCTCTTAGTTCTCTCTCTCGCTCGCTCACCCCTCGTTCCACACGTAAAAATTCACAGACAGCTCATAAGGTACATTTTGGATAACGCAGTGAAGATTCTATTAGAATTTTATTCGCTTTTGAGTCACACAACGTTACACGAGGCTGAATTGTATATTTCATTTTCGCGCTCTTTACACGTCCAGTCAGTACCTCAGGTCGCGTTCACATGAGGTCCCACTGAAAATCATGTTGCGTATTCTCCGTGTTCAAAGACATAACAAAACTAATGTACCGTGCTTTCCTTTGACGTCCTTTGCACGATTTGCATAATGCATGTTTGCCCGCGAGATTACGTCCCAGCCATTTCCCGAGCCGACGCTCATAAAGTAACCGATCGTTTCAGCCGTAGCGGAGTAATTGAAAAACGTGGCCCCGTTACGAAACGGAATACTCGTCTCGCGGGCAAAAAAATCCACGGTAAAACGCTCGACCTTCCGTCGAACCGTTGGCTACCTCTCACTGAAATTGGTGTCTGTACCCGACTAGTTGTGTGGGGGGGGGGAAGGGGTAACGACGTAAGTAGTTTTGTTCTTTAGTCGGTCAGACAGCGTGATATATCTATATATATCTTATACTTAACACCGAAAGACGATAAGATGAAAAGATTATTTTCCAAAAAAAAATGTCTCAATCCCAATCTCCTAATCACGGCAATTAATATTAAATTTAAATAAACGAAGCAATAATTTATTTATTTATTTACTAAAAAATATTTTATGTGAACCTTGATAATCGAATTAACCCTATTCCAAGACGTAACGACGTATCACCCGGGTTACCCAGAACTAGATCTGGCAGCTAAAATTCTCTACGAATTTGGTAAAAAAAAAAACGCAGGACGAAATAATAGGATGCGAAACTGAGTTAACCCACGTCAAGAAATTTCGAAAAATTGGCAACCACGTTGTCAGCCAGTTAAACTTTAGATTTGCGAAATTTCCATGGAAATAAAAAAGCATTCTTCCGGGTTTCTTCTCCTGCGTTCCGCGTTACTCTTCGCTCTTATTCTTCCTTTTCCCTAACTCTTGTTATCCCTCCCTCTGCCCCTAGCCCCCCCTCCCTTCCCACAAGTTCACCTTTCTCACGGGATAAAAAAATGTCTTTCCAATGGCACGTCGTACATATCAAAGAAGCGAAAGAACTCCTTGAGAAACGAGCATAGAGCGCACTATGACTGAGCGGCAGTTTTGCGAAATGAAAGCGTCTCTCCACGTCGACCAATACAATATCTCCCCATAACGGGAAATTCCTTGGGAGGTAAAAAAATTCAGCTTTACGATATTCCGTCCCCATATCGCAGCGGTATTAAGGTAAATCCTATAGATTTACCGATATCAGATATCAGAGAGTTTTTTTCAAAGTTTTATATCTTACACAACGCCTACTCAAAATCGTGACGTGCGTGCAATTACCTTGCATTACCAATTACAATAACAAAATCAATACTCCCTCGGTCCTACCCGTAACGTAGATAAGTACGTGATTCATCGATAACGGTATTACCCTAAGTGTCAGAATAGTAAAATATTAGATTCTGACGAATAAATACTAAATATTTTATTAAAAAAAACCCCCATAACATACCAAACCAGAAGTATCGTATCTAAAATCCGTATACCATAACCGTCATAATTTTCAGTCAAAGATTGAACGACATCGTAGAAACATAAGGTATCTATCTTCAAGGCATCTTTTCGGTAGCAAGAAAAAGCTGTACCTCCCTTTTCACATAACCTCAAAATTCCCCGTAGGAGGAGCCGAAGCTGAAGTACCCTACGAAGAAGGAAGCACATAACACGGAATACGAAGGATAACGTTAGACACAGAGGGTGATTGTGCCGTAAGAGGTTAGGGGTGCCATGGAAGAAGATAGGGGAGGACAAGGGGTAGCAAGGAGCGAAGGACGAGGCAGGAGTCTCTATATAGGTAGGGATGATGGTTCGTGGGCGACTGAGCTGTAGGTGGCAGTGGTGAAGCCTTGGGTAGAGTCGGTGGATGCCTTGGGGGTATGGGATGCAGGTACCAAGAGGACGAAGCGTATCGAGAGAGAAAGAGGAAGAGAGACAGAGAGTGGGGGGAAGGTATAGCAGCGCGAGAGAGGGAGAAGGTGGTAGGGGTGCGTGTAGGAGGACCCTGACCGGGGAGAGGGGGAGATCGAGTGGGGGTAGAGAATACGCGAGTAAGAGAGGATCCCGCCAGTTCTTCAGCGAAGCCCGAATAGGCGAGGCCGGCCCTGTCCTCGCGGCCGTGGTCATCATTATTATTATACATACACCATTCGACCAGCACCATAAGCTCGCGCTTCTGGTTTCCCTACTTGGTTCTCGTTTGTGCCGTTTGGATCGGTAGTCTCGTTCTCCTCTCTTCGGTCCTAAATAAATACATCGCGTACGTTACGTATCTCTTCGGTATCCGTGTGAATCCGCGTCGCGCGTTACGAACGTACCCCTTGACGATTGATCATCAGGTTTCATCCCTTAAATTGATACCAGTGTTTTTACTGTACAAGTGTGCGCGACTACGTACCTGGAACCACCCTTTATTCTCTTGTACGGAGAGAGAGGGGTCGCGACTGAAGAGAGAAGAAGGAGTCACGGTGTCCGCGGTCTACTAACCTGACCTTGGGTCGGCCTGACCAGGTAACGAGACGTTTCACTTGGCATGTTTTTTTTATTGTTTTTACCCATTTTTTAAATTCTCACTTTTTACGTTACACGCGCATCTTTGTTATCTTCGTGCGAGACGAAATAAAAAATCCCGTCTTGTCAGGGTTTACCCCAGGTAACGTTTTCGAGGATTCGTTGATATTTGCAAGGGATGAATTACGGGCTGATCAGTGGTTGGCCTTAACTACTTTGGTCTTCACTGATCTCCCTCGTACAAGTCTAGAATTAAGTTAAACTTTTGTTTTTATCAATATTGACAACTGTCAAAAATTTCATTGCTATGTATCAATGACAGATCACGTACGTCACCCAGTGAGTGGCTGGTTCACGGATCTGGGTACGTAGCAAGGATTGAAAATACCAACTCTTCATTCATACTGATCAAACGTAATATTTATTGGCTTGTTGATCAATCACGAAAATGTGTCACTGACGTTTAGCATTATCATATTCGTATATGTCCCGATCGAAGGGGTTGAGTTTCTTCTATTGATAGATAATGATAAGACTTCTTCGTCGATGTGTATCGAATATAGACATACGTGACGAAAGCTTATCTGGCGTAGAGGAAGTTGCTGGTATACCGTAAAGCATACATAAGTAGACAGCATCACCCACGCACGAGGAAAACGCTCTCGCAATGCATTCGAGTATTACGCGTGTATAGTGACGTGGCAAGATCCTTTATTTCCATTGGCCTTTCGCAGAGTGACGTCATGCCGAAGAAGTACCTGCCATTCCGGTATATACAAATATTTGAGTATTTACGCGAAAGCACTCCAGGATGTTTAGACTCGAAGCTGAAGCGCCTGAATTTCTTATAGTCGTCAATCCTATTTTTGCGCGTTGCCACTTCGCCTGTGTACCTGGAAAATAAAGAAATTGTGATTATGCTAGTGCTTATAGGAAATATAGGATGAAAGTCAACGGAGAACGCGTGTATAACTGTGTCGGAGGTGAATTGACTCCTTGATTAAGACAATAATAATAATATTAATTACGATGATTATGACAAGGGTATTTAATAGGACTGCTAAGTGTCAATGAAAATGTATGTATACATATACACGATTATATGGAACGTAGAATTTGAATTTGAAGTCCAATACGCGTCATCCCCTAGCTAATTCCCGACGGCACACTGATTTACTAATATAAGGGTTGGTTGGGTCAATAATCGGCTAGATGACTGACGGAACTTCGGTGAAAAACAAAGGCGGGAAAATTCAATTTACTTTGGTGTTACCTTCGGTAGCGCGTAATTACAAGGAAGTCGGAGTTGGTTTTTTTTTAAATTTGTTCTATTTTTTTTTCTATTGTCATCCGTCACTTTACCGTCGTCTTCCAGCGCGTCTCGCATCCTCGCCGTCGTTTTCTTCTCATCGTGTAAAGCCATTCTCATTTTGGTCTCTTTTGTTTCTTTCGCCGCGGTGAACCGAGGAATCCGACGTCGCAAAAATCATCGTGTCGTTATGACGACGCCTGGCAATCGCGTCCCGACGAAAGACTCTCCTCGGGCTATAGTCGTATCCTCTCTTTGCTCTTTTTCTTTCATTAACGGTTTCTTGAACTTTAACCCTCTGGCAGGTTTGTTGGCGTGTGACTCGGCAAAAAATGAAATTTATTATAAATTGAATTTGTTGGGTAAAGAGTGTGAAAATATTTTTCATAATTTGTTTTTCGTACTTGTGTCTCTCTCTGTCTTTCGCACCTCGTAACGCTTGATAAAGAAAGTTTTTAAATTGAAATCTTCGGTCATAATTACTGTATGCTCTTTGAGTCGTGTCAACTTTGAAAATGGGTTCCCATCTAATTGACCTTGAAATGAATTTTCAATAAACGCTCTAAATACAGTTCGTACAAATAACCATAAATGTCGCGTGTAACGTTAAGTAATCCTCGATAAAAGCAGGAACGCGTGAACGTAAAGAAAGTTACAAAAAATTTTGACAACTGTCGAGCGCCGAAGTCACCATTTCTCATTCACGAACCCCTCCCCCCACCCGTTTTTTTTGGTATCCTTAACGAATTCTAACCTCGAAAGTCAAAAGTACTGAAATTCAATTATTAAAAAAATATTCGTACCGCAGTAATATAATTTGCCCCCTCGTAACACTTTTCCAAGATAAATCCCATCTTCCATACCGAGACGACGTCTAATTACTCGATAAACTCTAGACGGAAAATAAAGACCCGATACTTGAGCAGACATTGCATGCAATGGGCTTTACCTCAAGTAGTCACTCGAGACTGTGTCGCTCAGTAGATAAAGGAAAGAAGAAACGCAGTGTCGTAACTCGATAACGACTTCTTCCCTCTTCTCTTTATCTCGCGGTTACGCAATATTATCGAAAAAAAAAATTTCCAAAAAAGGAATGGACGGTCAAAGTTAAAAGCGAAAGGAAAAAAAAAGAGAAACAAGACATTGCGTATGGAAATGAAAAGTATTGCAATGACGAAAATAATTTTCAAAAAAAAATACTTTACAATATCCCAGCATTCCTCGAGGTCGTTGGTCCCACTTAGTCCAACTACAAGTTAAAAAAATCCAAGCAGCAATTAATTTGACACCCTTGTCTTGATACAGGACGTGAATAAAATGGTCCATGGATCTTCAATCCTTACGTAGTCAGACAATAGAAATTCTGTCGTGCGAAAAACGATTATACAACGTCGCTAACGGTCAAAGGTTACCGCTATAATTTTTCTCGATCCTCTCGTGTCGCCTGTCGCATCGCTCGTCATGAAAACTACTAATATACGTACAAGTCCGTAACAGCTTGTATCCACGTACGTCATGCTCCATACAAACGTCACGTATGTGTACCATGCGCTGGACAAACTCGCGGCGGGAAATCTCTATTCGGAGTTGCAGCTTTGCGGAGTAAATAATGCTCGTCATTTTCCTGTGTATTCCTCCGACTACCTCCCCCTTCCTTCACCTTACCTCTAATCCACCTACTTCGAACCTGGGTATCCAGAGACACGTGTGTTCCACATACTCTACGTATAACTTATATATACGGTGTATACATCCACTGTCCTATATAACCTCAAACTTCAGTCACGTGTCAGATCTGACAGCTGTCAGTCGTTATTGTATTTGTTTATCGGGATTTGGCATTATTCACGTGAGGTAGAAATAATACAAATATTTTAATTACGTGTGTACAGTTTTTTTAAATTTTTATTTTATTTCTCTTATCAAACTTTTTTGTCCGACCGCCCTCTCCCTCCCCCATCTCGTATTTCTTCCTTTTCTTTGCATCACCTGCAATGCTCTCGATATCTCGTGAAGGATTGCTTCTCTAAGGTGGAATCATTTTTCTTATTTTATTTTATCCTTTTTTTTCCTTCTATTCCTCGAGAAAACATCACTCCTGGAAAGTAGTACTTTAAAAAATGTATCTTCCAATATAAATCTGTAACAAGCTGTTCTTTACCGGGATTGCTGTTTAGTTAGGGATACAAAAATTTCTCTGTGCTCGATATGTGTATATATATGTATGTGTATGTACATACGTGGCTAAAGAGGAAAAACCTATTCTGGCAACAAGTATCCTTCTATCTATATAGCTGTTTATATATATATATATATATATATATATATATATATATATTACGTGCGCACGTATCTAGTGTTTTTCAGGTTCGGTTCTCAACGAGAAAACAAGAATACCAAAGCCGAGTCCTTTACAGGCGATAGATGGCGTTCGGCCGCTAACGGACAGTCGCTGCGATTTGTCATCCGGACAGGCGTTACGAGGAATAGCGAGATAAAAACGTGGAGGAAAACGGAATCGAGGATGGCACTTGTTATAGTGTATGTGTATATATACATTATAGACGATGGTAGAAAGTGAAACACACAGTGGATGAAATCCTCCGAGAATAAGGAATAGGGAATAGGGAATATAGGATCCACCAAGGGTTTGTCTGCGCCAACGTAAAAATCAGTACCCAGTATCCGGACCGGCCATTCCGTTACTTTGTCACTATCCTCTCGCGAAACGATGCCGCGACTTCTCATCAATCAAACTTTTCCTAGTTTTCGCGATTCCCACCAACCAACCCTGCCGGCGGCAGCCATGCGAGTGTCGCAAGACGTGTTCGTGTCTGAGAATTTTGCGACAAAGAAAATGTAAAATGGCATTAAAATTTCGACAGTACTTCAATTCTGACATTGCCCGAAGGGGACACGTACATTAAAATAAAATACAAATTTTCATTGTTGGTCCAGAATACGCGTACAGTCGAGTTCCATTGATCTCTCTGTATCGTTTGAGGAATTAATTTTTCCCCATCAGAGACATATGTTTATAATATTATATAATATATTTTGCATATAATATTTTTTTTTTACGTAAATTCGACTGACGTTATCCAGTATCTATGGGAATGATCCGGAGTGTTTGAAATAATGAATGAAAATTTCGGGGTAAATTATTACAGCATTTTTCGAACATCTTGAAAATCTGCGCTTTGCCCGATTCTTGATATACATTGTTTCCGCTATCTGGAAAATTGTCGCAGCCATCTTCCGATTGACATTTTGAGGTATCTAGCCACGGCGGTTGGGAAGACTGGGGAGGGGGAGAAGAGGGGTAAAAAAAGGGCGAATAATCACCGCCAGTTTTGCGACCATCATTGGAACGGAAAGTTGTCCTTGTCGAGGCGGATAAGGTCACAGGGCGTAGGCGTTATGAACGCTAGAACGAATCTTTTGGTCCTTTGATGTCTCCTCAGGTTACTAACGCCATCGCTGACGAGCGACACGTATTACCCGTAACATTTCATTCTCACAGAAGATGGACCAATTTCCCTTGATTTTCATGCTCTATTTCATTTTGCGCAACTACCACCCATCGTGGACGCCATCGAGGGCCGCGAAGAATAAGCGTGGTCTGAGAGAAAAACATTAGCTTAATCTTCAAAGAGAATGATGAGTGATCGTGGTACCTTAAATCCTATCAGTCTGTGCTTTTCTGAGGGTTGTAAGAAAAAATTAAAGAGCAAAGCAGAAGCTTTACCCGTTTACCAGTGTACAGGGAGATTTAATTTAAGATGCTTTTAATATATTTGAAACTGATAGTGGAAACTCTTATCTTAGTCAGACAACCGATATATGTTTCGATTTCAAAGATTCTCACCCTTTGGTACCTTAACCAATCTCGGCCAGGGGTTGCCGTAAGCTGGGAAGTGGTAAAGCGCCAGTATAGTCAGACACGTGTAATCCCGCGCAGTAGTACGTAAATCTGAGGATGGCCCGTCTGACTAGTTCGGCACTGTATCTACTTGCCGCTTGGAAAGGCCATATATATGTATACTTAACTCTACATGCAAATTTCAGGAAGGTCAAGGACCCTGTCTGCGCTCGTAAAAAAAATGGGGCAGCTTTACGCCGAGGCTTGGATTAGAAAAGGGGCAAAGGATAAGTGGCAAAGAGGGTGGGATTTTAAGGGATGGGGATGTAAAAGCTCTGGCGGTTGTCTTTGCTCGAGAAGAGTCGAGTCTCGACGAATTGAACACCAATCGCGGCACGTAAATCTCCTCAAGGCTAAAGCGCCATCATTCGGTACTTGCCGTAACTACTGAACGAGACATAAGGGTAGGCTTGTCGAGATTTTTTTCCCCTCTTTGAAGAGAGAAGTGCAAAAACGGGGAGGAGTAACAACCGGTTCTTCACTCTTGGCGTTGTCTGTACATTTCTTATGTATAAAATGCATGTGTCTGGTCGATTAGTCCAATTGAGTCACCGAAGAGTCGAAAATTCGAATTTAATTCTTTAAAGCCTTAAAATATTGTTTTCCTGTATCTAGATCCTTATCACAAGAATGTCTGCATATTTCGTTTCGTATCTCGACGCGAAATTCAATTTTTACCTTCACGTTATTCCATGAAAAATCCATACAGTCATTTTTCGTCGGGTTTTCTTTTTACAGAAATTTTTTTTATACGTTTCAAGTTAATTCTCACAGGCGCTTTCATCGTTGCGGTACGAAATTCAACGCAGTTCTTGAGCGCGTGACTTTCATGTATACGTATATGGACATTATCCAGAATCCGGTATTCCTTCTGTCTTATTTATTTGCCACGTACACACGCGATACTCCTTATGAATATTATTGGATTCTCAATGCAAAGTGGCAGGAAGTATGTAGATATCGCCTCGTGAAAATCGTCCGAATGCCTGAAATAATATCAGTAGACTCTTCTATGGATACTTGGCTCGAGTACTTACAAAGCATGCTAAACGCTATATGGCTACAGTTTTATTTTTATCGTCAATCTTACGAGCATTGTACTCGAATTACGGATAGATTGTTGCATATATATATATATATATCATATATGTGGATGTTCTAGTTTCTTGTCTCTCTCTCTTATCTTCTGCACTCTCTATGAATGTAGATGCAGCAAATGAAAGGTCCACTCAGAGAGTCAATGAAGTTATTCTATTTCAATTATTATTCCTCTCTCATGCGCGATCCAGTGATATATGTTACGTGTAAAAATTTTTGGTAAACTTTGCAAGAAAAAAAAATACTAAAAATATAATTCAAGGGATGGATAAACATTTTTTTTCCCGCACGATAAAACAAAATGCTCAACCGAGGTAAAACTTCCTTTTGTTATCTCATTTACGCGTTGAGTCGTGCGTAACCGTGCACTTGAATTCCTGATTATCCTCGAAGCACTGGTCCAGCAGTCATCTTCTTAGGTATCCTGAATGTAAAGCTGCCGGTGGATATAAGAAAACTGATACTAGCGTAAGAGAGGCGTCTTTTAAACGTGGTAAAGTGAAAGAAAGTCAGCGTGTAATGTCCCTATGGGATAATCGTTATATATGTACCTATCAGGTATAGTATATCCATAGAGTGAATATAACGGGTGAGACAGTGAAAAATGGTAAAACGTCAGAAAGTGTCTTAGTAGATAAGAAAATACGCTATAAATAAAATAAAAGATAAGGGGTAAAGGGTCGTAAAGACGAAAGTTGATTTCGCAATCGTACATGGGAACATCCAGACGTGAAGATCGTCGAACGACATTAAGCCAGCGTCGCGACGTTTCCACGGTTATCGAACGAAAGATAACGCATTCAAGGCCAAGCTACAGAACTGCTGAGAGCGAAGAAACGTCTTGTAGCCACTAATCGAATCTTGTCCCTTTGACTCTTCTCAGATTCTCCGTCTTCGATCCCTCTTGATCCTAGTGGGCTGTGTCACTTGAAAAATCATTGGGTTTCCTATGAGTCGACCGTTATAATATATTGTTAACCGAAATTTGTAATTATTATCTCTTTATATTCAGGAAAGTTATTTGGAAGATGAAATGTGGAGCAAAAGGTTTGCTAAAAATTAAAAAAACTAAACATATCGTTTCCTATAAGTCCATCCAGAACGTGTTACCAGTTAGGATATTCACAGCCTCCTACTGGTCCAGGACGATTACCTTCGTCCCACGTATGCATGTCCATTTGCACCTTTGACCTTTCGGCTCTGCGAGATGGCGAACCGCTACGGCTACGTGACACGGTGGAACGTAGCGGCGAATCCCGAGCGACGTTTATGACCACGGTCCTCGTGGAAGCGTCGCGACGTCTTCGCTGGTGGAAAAATCGGAAAAGCGGCAGGTAGGAGGGCGTCGCGACATAAAAACGATCCCTTGGCTAAAGCACGGCGACAGACCGTGCTGACGTGGCATACCGCTCGAAGACGCAGAGTCGAAGTCGAGAGGAGTTGTAAGAAAGAAAAAGAAAAAAGAAAGGGTAACCAACTAAGAGATAGGGGAAACACTAACGTTCACGTTACTTTGCTTTATCTCACGTATTCTCGTACTCCGTTGCACTCGTGCTCTCTTGGCATTCGCTCGCTCACTCTTTTCTTCAGTCGCGACGTCAAATGACGACCTCGACGAACCACTGTGGAAAAGGCAGAGAGCGTCCTCGCGAAGTGCCATTAAAAATGTCGGGATTAGAAAGCCTTTGTGAAAGTCCTTACTTTCAACAACAGTGAGGTCTGGTTAGAGTATTTTTATCAGGAAAAAATCTCGCGTGTGTGAAACAGGAGATGCCTGATTTTATTTTTCATGTATGCCATTTCGATGTCGCTCGGGCCTCTACGATTGATGTAGTAGAATTTGATTTTTCGTATGCGAAGTATCGTCAAATATTTTCGCGATAATATATAATAATTAAAATTCGCAATTCACATGTATTATTCATTATATTTGAATTATTTAGCATGGCTTATGGACCGAAGTGTATCGGAGTGCATCCAAGTGCATTGTGGTCGAGAACTGCATTGTGTACCCAGAGGCGTGGGTCAGGAACTGGTCAGGTGATGAAATTTCGTAAATTATTTAGGAGCGTCAATTGCGAACGACCCTACCTACGGGTCGATGCACAATCCACTATTTCCAAAGCGATGAACACTGGTGACGTCATGCGCGACGTCGATGGTTTCACCTTCCAAGGACTCGTTCGCGCTGTAGGGTCAAACTTTATGTTCTATTGAATCGTAACGTTGCAGACTGGAAGGGTTGCCCCATGTCAGGGATGCTCTGCTGAACTTTGTACTTCGCCTCAGTGACTCTCAATCGCATCCTGGAAATTCGCCGTAAGGTTTATTGTCACATTTGCCTAGTGCTGTATAACCTCCTAGGACAGAGTCTGATGCACCTTGCTGTTTGAGCCTAGGGAAATTTCACTAGGACTCCAAAATGCAGGGCTTTTACCTGAGGGTGGTTTCTCAGGAAAGCCATCCTGAATAGTCGATTGCACAAAAGTGCATTGTGATGCATTTCCATGGTAGCTGCATTATAGACAGTAAAGAGAGAGCGAGAGACATGTAATCCGAGTATAACGATACAGGGGAAGATCAATTTTGCTGTTAGCTTAATGGAATGCAATTTCAGAAGAGTTTGATAAAACAAGCCGGTGGATGTAAAAGGTTGTTGATATCGAATCTACCATTGTTTTATCAATACTTTGTCAAAATATACTAATGCCACAGCATTGGGAAAAAGTCACTATGGATCATCGTAGTACAGTGCGTTGAGAAAATATCACTGTGGATAGGTCCCTAGCAAAACATTTATTTTTCTATTTAAAACCCCGTGCGTGCCTTGTCTGGCCATTTTTCACTTAGCTACGTTATTGAATTACACTCGCGAATTTTTTGCCATTTTCATATCAAACATTTTGTTACGCGATAGCAATATTTTTGCAAAATTTTGCCTGCAACGATGGCAGAGAGTAATTAAATTTTTTTGTTATATCCATCCGTGTTACAGAAACTTTTAGTTATTTTTATATCAAAAGTGGATTTTCATTACCAAAGTCCATCCACTTGCAGACGCCGTATAAACCTCGAGTCTCCTTGTATAATCATGCAAGAAAACGATTGAGGCCACGTTCTCGACAGATAAACTTTTGATTAATGAGTCAAGGTAGATGATTCCTTAATTTCTTCATAAAGCCAATTTTTTCATAGTTGGTATAGTTACGATAATAGTATCCACTCTTACGTGCCAGGAAAGTAGCTCAGCCATTCCAGTCGAATTTACATGAAAAGCTGCCCATTTCCTTTGTCAATCTAGGGAGGACAATTGGGCAATCGATATCCCTCGCTCTCGTCCTATCGCCACCTTCACGGTGCTTTTTTTTCAAGGACGCTCAACGAAGCTTCCCATCCTCGAAATGACCTCACGAGAAGAAATCTATTCGCCTATTTCAACGTCTATTTCATCGATGGGTATACCCAAGACGTAAACTATATGTGGGACACGATAAGTTTCGATTTAACCATCGTAATAAAGCGTATGTGTATAGCTACCTACCTACCAACCTACTCATCCAGGTACTACCTACCTGTTCTAGTACCAAGCCCCTGTCCACCTATGTGTGTATCGACTTACCCTACCTACTCGCTAGTAAATTGGCTGCCCCTTACCTATATACTTTGGAAGTACGCGTCGCATGATCTTTAAAGAGTTTTCACCTTAAAGGTTACCGCTCGACAATGCAGAAGGTTCTAGTCGCGACAAATGACAATTTTAAGGTTACACGTTACTTTGGCATGACTGACGGAAGAGAGTAAAAATTTTTTGGAAATTCAATTCTGTCCAGCAAGTCTTTTCTATCGACTTATTTCACAATTCAGCACGGAGTATTGCGGAGTATTGCCTTATTCTGTCAAGAAAATCCGAGTAAGCTTGCGAATCCAATAGAAACGGTACAAGAGGTTAGGTTGCGGATCGCGGATAAGGTTACCAGGTGAATTCCCAAGAACCACCATCCCGGTTGTATTTACATCCATCCAACGTATCGGAGCCGTTGAAAATTCACGACTTCTCGAAAAAGGCAGGACGGATATAAGTTTAAAAAACGGTTCAGCCGGCAGTGTTTGCAAAACCGAATGCTTTGCCTTGGCAGCGAGGACTCCTAGGACGAGGTTTCAGACGTTTTGGTAACCTTCGGCAGAGCCAACTTCTTCGCTCGGTGCTGGCGCAGAGGGTTGAATGAAAGAAGGAAAAAAAAAATTTGAAAAAAAAATGAAGCCAGCTATAAAACTAGGTAAAAGACATATAACAGACAGTAAAGTAAAACGCATATAAAAGTATACAAATACTTTTGCATATTTATATATATATATATATATATACACATACTCACGTATATATGCCATAATATAAGCTATAATCTCAGCGGTTTTTTGGTTCGCTTGAAAAATTTTTTTAAATCACCCTAATGCAACCAGTCGGATTTTACCTTGAAGTCAAAGAGGAGCTCCGGGCTTGCGGTAGCGTAATTCACGGTTCCACGCTGAAATTCCACCGCCGTGTCTAACTTGTCAGGAGTAACAAAGACAAGGGTACCTCGTTGCTCTACGACGACAAAGAAATTGTCTGCTTTCGGTCATGGGATAACTGGAAAAGAAAAAAAAAAACTCCACTGGACGGCAGAAGAGTGGAAACACGCAGCAACAAATAAAGATCCTTAAAGAGAGGAAAGTGGATTTAGCTGAACGAGTCAGGCAAGAAATAATAATACGAGGAAAGAAAAAAAGATAAATAAGCAGGACGGTCAGAAAAAGAAAAATAGAGCAAACAAATAAAGCAGGACGCAAGGAAACGTTTAAATTTTAAATTGCTTTCGTTTCCCTCCTCTTGCAACACCCCCCCCCTCCCCTCACCACCCATCCTATCTCTAACCTAACGTCTCCGGGATCGATTGTTAACGCCCGTTAAGACGTTCCTTTCATAGCCGCGATTGTGAACGCGTCATCTCAATTGTCGAAAATCGTACAATTCCCCCCACCCCACCCCCACCCCTCACCTTAAGCAGTAGGGTCGGAGAATGGAAGGGCCAAGAAGCATCGACTCGTCCAAGCGGAAGTCCGGAAGGCACTTTTTTTTTATTCCCATCCATGCCATTTCACCCCATTGGCTTTCTCTTTTTTTTTGTATATTTTTTTCTTTTTTCTCTCTCTCTCTCTCTCTCTCTCTCTCTCACGTCATCAATCTCAATTCGCGAACGTTTCGTCGACCAATACACTGAGGATCCGCCAGACGAGTTATTCCTTTTGCCCGTGAATGTCTTGGTAGGCGGTAAGGAGAGGGTGCTGTGAGATGGGGGGGTGAGGGGGTTAAGGGGGAAAGTGCTCTTGTTGTTATTGCTGTTGTTTCGTATTATTTATATTCATGACGTTTCCCGAGTTCAGTATTATTTATCGCGCCCGTTAAAACAGCCACGTGTATCGTCCAGTCGGGTGGAGCCTGTTCTTAAAAGTATTCATCCTACCGCTGCTAAGGGGGCCGCCGGGGCTCAGCTTCTTCTCCCCTACACTGCAGTGGTATAGACAAAGATAAGCAGATGTGAACCATGAAGCCGCCTGCGAAATTGCGACGACGCCCGTAGCAATTCTTTTTTATTCTCATCGATCTGAAATCGTCCCTGTCGAAGATACACGCGACCTGTCGCTTCTGAGGAAATGGCAATAAATTAAAACAAAATTCGAACTTTCACCCGTCGACGAGCACTCGGTTTCCAAAGCAAATTTTGGAATTACGCACAGAGATTAATTAATTCGAAATTATTAACCAAGAGATCCTAAATGCGTTTTACATCTGGGATAAGGAACCACAGCTTTGCTGTTTTTTTTTAAATTTAATTCCCAGAAAGCAACAAAACTGCCAGGAAGATTACTCCTCAATTATTTGACGTGACAAAGACCGTGACGTCACTTAAGTACTGTTGTGTTTCCAGCGAATATACATATATATATAGAGTGTGAATACCAGAGTAGAAATGTCAGGCTTGATGCACACGACAAATACCTAACCTATATTATATATACTGTATCACGTATATAAAATAACGCTGCCTTTCGTCTCCTTTTCGTTTTACTTAATCTACACTGTACTATTCACTGTTTCACCATTTCTCCAAGACTCCCCTTTGCCCATTCTTTCATCCCTTATATTCACCGGCGTATCCCTATACTGCTTTACTCACTCTTCTACTGCCGTTGCTACTTCTCTCTGTCTTTCTCTCTCTCTATATATATATATATATTCAATATATACATATATATATATATATATATAGAGAGAGAGAGAGAGAGAGAGAGAGAGAGAGAGAGAGAGAGAGTGCTTCCACCCCCTAAGGCAGTGGGTACGTTTGCCACCCTCTCCTACTACACCGGCAACCCTCCGTACAACACAGCACACATACAAAATGGCTACACCGCAAGAGAAGAGGTAACCGTGATGTAGCGCGTTGTAATTCCCCTAGCGCAATGGCCTCCATAATAGATGTATTGTTCGCCCGAAGAAAAACTATGCTCGCAGACTAGTAAGTGCTTATGACGTCATAATTTACCTACCCCGTTAAACGTTTTCGTGACGTGAAAAATCTTTCAAAAAATTCTTGCCGTTGAACCTCCTCTTCGTAACCACCCTCCCCCCCCCCGTCTCCTCTACCCACAAAAATGTCCCGTACACAGTCGGTGCTTCATACGGAAGCGCGAAAACAGTGAATGGTAAACTTTCACAACGAGCACCTGCGGGAGACGGGACGTCGCGGCCCCCCCGAGCTCGCGCGAGAACGCACCGGAAACGCATTACAATCGGCAAGGTAAGCCCGACCGGAAGTAAATTTAATTGCGCGACACTCGTTACTAATTGCATGAAATTTCGGATGCAGTTTACGGGGGCTTAAATTATAATCGTTCGCACAAGGGTCTACCTCGTCCCGCCCACCCACCCTCCCACCCCCTATTCACTACAGAGCCTGTGTATGCCAGTGGGGTCGTTTCCGATGGGTCGCAAACTTCAAGCGGGACACGGTGTATATACAAGGGTTCCCATTAAATTGTACTTAAGAATACCTATATATAGAGCAAAGGAGAAGGAGGGGTTAGACGAAGGGTTGCCGTGACTTTCGTGGTAAGATGGACTGGAGATAAGTCGTTCCTTCGACTATGAGAAGACTACAGGGACGAGTACGGATGAACGAGGGCTGGATGATAGGGGTGAAAAAAGGGGGGTTGTTAGTAGCAGGGGGTTAACCCGGGTGGTTCTTATCCGTCGCAACTTTTAATAACGGGCAGAACGATAGCGGTAATAACACCCTCGTCGAGGTACCTCTCCCCCCCCCCCTCCCCGACTACCCCTCTAATCCATCCCCTGACTTTTCCACCCTTAATTAGGCCTGAACTGGGCTTATTAGTTCATCAAGGTAGGTCGAGTGGGAGGATAATTTTTTTTTTTCTCAAGATCGATATTACACGATGGATATCTGAAACTCGTTGCGTGCCCTATTGGTTACTGCTGTCGGACAATTTTTTTATTTACATACCCACTTGTATTATGTAGGCCGTTTATGGTTCGCTTTTGAACGTTTTCTAATGTCCACGTTAATACAAACTCATATGCTGACCTCAAAGTGCCTGGCTCTTGTGCACTTGACCCACTTGCCTCGTATATCTGTGGAGGATAACGCGGTTGGCTAAACTGGCTAGCGCGGCCTCATTGGCGCCTAACGTTACGGCGCACGAAGACTCAACGTAACGTCGATGGCGCAACAAGGCACGCGCGTACTTGCCTAGTACAGCTGCGGGCCAATTTAATATAACAATGGAGTCGGTACTTGCGGTACGGCTTGCGGCCGAATACAAAGCTTCCTTCTAGATTGTCGCGATAGCCATCGAATTCTCATGTTGGCTCGTCGAGCACGTGTACCTGGATGCTTACTCGTAGATACGTATCCCATTGACGTACGTGGCTGCTTAAATTGCACTACGTGTAACGGGTGAAACCGAATATTTGTATGAAAAAAAGAACAAATCGAACCATCCTGAAACGTCAGCTCACCTCGTTATTAAGTTCCCATTGAAAATAGGATAATTGACTCCGTGTGTCCGAAAACGACGTTAGGTATATTCGGATGGGCACCGATAACGTAAGAATCATGCCGAAAATTATGAATTCTTGGCATTTTTTATATCCTATCGGAACCACCTTTCCCAACTAGATCCACTGGTAAACTTAAAGTCACCCTATGTTACGGAAGTTTAGGTTAGGTTACTACGGGATCACCTACCTTCCGTATATATATCAGTCCTCTGATTTTCTCGGCTTCGCTTAAACTGTCATTGACCTTATTCCCAAAAGTTTTTGTCAAAAGTTTTAATCCTCCCTCCCCTCATCCCCCTACCGCTCTTATCGCCACCGTCCTGTACTTAAATGAAATCTAAATATTCTACCCTAATAAAAAATCACGACGCCGCTAGAGACTCCTCGGCGCTCTCGGCTCTCGCTGATTAAGGTATGAAGTCTAATCACTTTTTGGGGTGAATGTACAGTTTTAGTTTCACGCTCGATCCGCCAGTGCGGCGCCACTCGTTATGCTCGGGGGAACAGGGTACTCGTACATCCAGAAATTGCTTTAACGACACTTAACAAAAGTCCAATGCGTTAATCGGGGTCGTGGTCTCGCGAGGGTCGGACACGCTGTTATATTCCATTGGAGTTTTCTCGACAGTGGTTCCGCGATGCTCCGAGTATGGGATGGAAAATGAGAAAATTTCTAGAACCTTCCGTATCTCACGAGCATCCGACCCAATTCTCCAGCGTGCCGGAAGTTCCTACGTGGTATTACTCGAAAGTTCGAGGGACGGTTGGTCCAGAGTTATGTTAATGTGCTTGGTACAAGCTACCAACCTTAAGTTGTGCTCTCTATATACATACTCTCTCTCTCTCTTTCTCTCGCATTGACTGTATCGGACATTGTTCGCATACGCATGAAAGTGTAAAATATGACACCCCAAATTTTTCATCATATAAAATAATTTTGCCTAATAATATTACATAATGATATATTAATTAATTTACGGATAATTTGCTATTTCGAAAATTATAAATCTCACATTAATCGGCGATTCGTCGATTAACAACTGCATTAATTACGATATTGGTGAACGGTGGGATATAAGCGTCGTCGTTAGTGAAAATTGCATGTTTGACTAATTCATATGACTATATGTATATGTGGTTATGAATACAGATGAAACGTAGATACGTTATACGGGTGATATTAGAAATCAGTAAAAATAATAATTATGTAATAAAAGTCTGACGGTACCAATAATAAATAGCTTCTCGGGCTACAGGAAACTCTATAAGCAAGGTGGTCCGAGTATCTAAAAATGAAAACTAGCCCAAACGTCTATTTCCATCCGGTTTATCTCGCATAACGAGTTCCCGATATAAAATGACCGTCGTGGCTAAAGATCGCATCGACGCAGAAACTAAGTCACTTTTACACGCGCCAGGTTTGCTCTCGGTAGGTAAATTATGTTTGTCGAGTAAAATTTAAAAACAGTATCGATATATTACGTCTACGTGTAAATCTTTTTCTGAAGTATTCGAGGTACGACAAACGGCCTACATCTTTCCCCGGTAAAAATATGACGCAATACGTGCATAACGATACGACGAGGAAAGTAAGATTCGTAATGTTACCGGCAGATGGCGCTGCTGTCGCAACAACTACGACGAAGTTACGTCGAGAACCGAAGGTTAGGTAACTTTACAAGATTAATGTAATCCCTGGTAATACGATGACCCCGTCGGGGAGCATCGACGTCGACGCCCAGCGTCGGGATACCCTACCTATGGATAGGGACGATTTCGCAAGGCGTAACGGTGTCCAACGGGATTTTGACCTTCCAGCCGTTTCATAGAAATCGAATCGCAGCATCGACGCCCGTCATTGACGAATATCAGAGATCGATTGTGGATCAATGATCTTAATATACTTCGGGTCGTCATATCCCATTAAAAATTATCGCTCAAATAAATCCTGGTGTACTTTAGGTAAACTGATTGAACGTTTCCAGATTGATGACGTGGTTGTCTATTGTAATAGAACCATAAGCTTCGTGCAGCATTCATGAAAGTTGAACGACAGATTTCTATAGTGGATTATACGTGTAATATATACTTGTATATCTATCCACAATGTACCTTGATTTATCATAAATCTTATATCCTCGTGTAATACCGACTTCTTTCAATTTGTCACAACCCCTCACTTGTTAAATGGCACAATGAATTTCGTTGGCTTCAAATTATCAGACGTAAACAGCAGGGCTTCTATATATCATCCACAGGAACAAACGCCTACGCTTGGGTAAACTTGGCCATCCGAGTGAAGCCATCCACGTGTATCTGTGAAGTGAAAGATTAACTTGTTAGACAGGAATTTCCTGATCAATAATGTACGAGGCACGTCACTCGTGTAATACTAGAGTCAATGCAGTATCTAATTTGTGTATGTATATTATACGTATTGGGCCTATCCTACATATTCACGTAGGGAACTCTAAATTCAATCGTCATACGTATAGCGGGACAATGAACTGAGGTAAAATCAAAGATTGTTAATACAAAAAAAAGTAAGTGAGTAAATCCTAAATTCGCAATAAAATTTTTAGTAATATTGAAATCCCGGGTAGTCGTGATTTTATTGAAAAATACAAAATACGCGGCACTAAATCGCGTGCACTGTAACGTACGAGGGGAAGGATATAAACTCGTCACAGGAAACACTCTTTGCGCCATTCTGGAAGCAATTACGTTTCACGACGTCGACTTCTTGGCAGCTTCGACAATTTCCAAGCCGTCCCGACGCCCGAGCACTCGACAATGTTGTTGACACGAAGGACCAGAAAATACCAATAATGCGGGAGGGTTAGTGAGAAAAAGATTGAAAAAGATGAAATAAGAGGAAAGGGATTTACGAAGATTTTTGACAATCATTAAAAACTAGATAAATTAGCCGACCCTCGTTATCCGATGGTACAGCCATGAAATCGGTACCGGCGTAACGTCAACGTCGTCAACGGCAATAAATTCAGGGCCGTACTAATGATCCTCATCGGATGGTAGTAGCGGCCAAGCACCCCCGGAGAAAAAAGGGATGGTCGTAAAAATGCCGCGGGGCGGGGGGGGGGAGGGTAAATTCGCAAAATAGTCATCAATCGAGAACGAAGCAAAATCCGCTAGCAAACACAATGGCGTCGGATTTTTATAAGGGTAGTGGTGATTCTGAGAAGGAGGGGGTGAAGTGGCAAAGAGAAGGAGGGTACGCGAGTTAATCTTCCTTATTCCTAATTAGTTCACGTGTATTTCACGTGTTGATTACAGTAAAGTAACTGCCGGTACTTTGCTCTCGAGGAGATGGATAATCAAGAGGGTGCTAGAGAGGGGGTCGGGGGGCGGAGGGAGGATGAGGTAAAATGAGTGCAAAATGTTTCGGACATTATGAATTTCCCGAGAAAATATTTTCCAAGCTATCCCTTTCCCTCGCCTCCTTGCCCGCTTTAAGCCAAGCAACCTAACCTGACCTAACCTCAATTCTATTCCGACTGATAACCCGGAGGAAGCTTCTCACGAAAACGTCGCGTTTACTTGGCGAAATAAAAGCTCATTATCAAGACGCAGGTGGGGAAGCCAGTGTCCGGGTCTGTTTTATAACGTTGAAACGTTAGCAGCGTCAAGTTTAACGGTGACGTTTATACTACTGCGAAAGACTGACTTGAGGGACAAATTATATCCGCCCACGTTTCCGGCAACGGCTTATTTCATTGTCGGACCGAGAATTGCCGTGAGAATAATTGATGGTACCGTGAGGACACGTAATTTTGTTAAAAATTGCCAATTTTTTTTTATCATAAAAATGTTAAAATTTTAGTCGAAAAAGTAAATAGTTTACAATGTAGCCAAATAATTGCTGAGGGTGATTGTTGCTGGTCGTAATTGGCGTGGCTCCCTTGTCGCGTTTGATTTGACGTTAAGGCGGTTTATGAGTATAGCGACAGGCCGTAAAGACAGCACCCGGGAAAGAGCGACGAGGGAGAAAAACAGTGTGAATGCAGAAAGGGAGCAAAGGGCAGGATAAAAGAGCTAAAATACACTCGAACGAGAGTCAAGAGCGTAGTTATAGAGTTTCTTCTGCCATCGTTTTCTCAGGCTGAGTTCACGACGAAAAGTTTTACCTTTCGCCCCTCCCGTTCAAGATCTTAGTACGCTCCTGGATGTACCGCAAAACGCCACAGGGTTAGATTGAAATGGTTTCGCGGAAGTAACCCTCGCGGAAAACGTTAGCAGACTACCCCTGTTTCTCCGGGATCTGCGTACGATAATAGGCACATAACGAGATAATAAAAAGAGAAAAGAAAAGGTTACGATTCGATTATCGCTTAATATCAAAGAGAGGAACAACGAAAAAAAAATAATGGAGCCCAGTTTAAAGATAATTGGCGAATTGTGTACGGCTAGGCCGAAGTACAAGATTCTCGATTCTTTTATTCGTTTCGAGAAGCGTGAAAGAAATAATTTTTATATCTCAACCGATAGACTTTATACGTTACGTCACTGTGTCAGGACGTAAATCCCTCGGGAATACCTCGAGGCACGGGGGGAGATGGGGGGCGACCGGATTTTTCCTTCTCCGCAATTTGACTATTCGAAGAAACGTGACCCGTGCCCAACGGCGAATCCCAAATCGGTCCGATTCGCGATGAGAAACATTTTCTTTATAGGGGTAGAAACAGGAATAGAGGAAACCTGAGATTGGTCGTACGGTGCGAGCGCAAGGGGTTCTCAGGGAAGAACTACCGTGGCTGGTTAGGTTAGGTTACGGTTACCTTTGGATCCCACCCTGCAGGAGGCGGAGCAGGGTGAGTCACTGAGTGAGAAGATAGAACTGGTGGTTTGATGCTGCTGGGGCTGAAGGTGGTAGTTTGGTAGGGGGATGGTTCGCCCTCAAAAGATACTGGCAAATAGAGCAGCAGCTGCCCAAGAAAACGAAAAACTGTCTACTACGTCTTGAGCGTATATATAGATATTTGAACACGTGACCATATACATACATGTACTTTGCCATGACTTACAGAGGCCCCCTCCCCCATCGCCGACCTATATATCCGTGTAAATACCACATATATATTGACGGTGTATGGAACAGTAGGTAGAAAACTTTTCGTGAGACAAATTAGCGCAGGAATTTGGAATTTTAAATTCCTCAAGAAAACTGTACGATCAGCATGTGGCAATGTCGCATTTTTAATGCTGTACGACTGTGAAGAGGACGAAGAAATAAATGAAGAAAGAAAAAAAAGGAGGAAAATGAAAATCAAAAGAAAACACTATTTCCAACTAGTAAGCTTGCCTACCTTTCCTATCGTATAACCTGTCTAATCCCAGCGCGATGTTAAGGATTCTCGCGAGGCGGATAATCCGCTCGTTAATTAAGCTGCGTGTAGGTCGAGTTTATTATGAGTTATTGGACACTTCCGGTTTATTGAGACCCGTGAAATTATACGGTCCTTCTCAGTGTACGCGCTAGGTAAACGGAGGCTACGTGGCCTTGTCATTTCATTATACGGGATAAGAGTCAAACTCATGGCACACTTTACCACTTCCATATGAGCTACTAGTCGTATTATGATACTTGATAGTATAATGATATCTCCGATATACATATAATAGTATCGTATACAATACTAATACTACACAGTACGAATAAGAAATATATTATAACAATGAAATAATATGCCATTGCGAACTGTCTAAATAGTAAATTCACTGTCTTACGTAACTCTTTATTAATGATAAGAATTAATAAGTAATCAGCGTATAGGTATCGACTTTTCAAAATTAATGACGCTGGTCCTCCGTGTGGAAAATTAATTCTGGCGTCCATTCAAGATCATGTCCTTCGTGCCAAAAAAGCTCAACTTTCGGCTTAAGACGAAATCTGTATTATTTATAATAAACTTCAATCTTGTTATGTTCCTATTATTACACTCGTACCCGTATCCGTTGACGATAGGGGAAAATGAAGGCTTTCTTGAATCACCGTGCGCAGCATGTCCAAATTTCTCGTAATAGGGCGTTAATTAAATATCATTTGTCAAGCGGTACACTCGTTTGCCTATCGATTCGTCCTAAATTCGTGAAACCCTATGTGGGAAAAGCATATTAGTATATACGCGTGTAACACTATTTTCCAGGCACTTTGACACTGTAAATAAAGGCCGAAGCACACCTACACACATTAACGTTGTCCAGTATGTAACAAATTGCGCGAGCTCGTTGTCCCGTATATTCATGACGTCAGTTTTGAAAATTAGTCGTCCTTTTTTATGTAGACCGATATGCCCTGTGACGTGTATATATATAGAGTGCTGGTGATTACCTGGAAAACTCGTAAAAGCAGGAAAATTCAATCTGCCCTTAATCTACGCTCTCTAGGTGTACTTGTTTTCATTTACTTTTTCTCTCCTTTCGTATCTGCGGAAAAAAGTGATATAAACGATACTTCGGTCTCTTAATTAGTAATTAACATTGATGTTTTATCTGACTTTATGAAAATTCTTGGTGGAAATTGAGTTTGATCGTCTCTTATCAATGCGATATGCGAGATGAAATACTAAACCAAATTGGCATACAATGGAGTACAAATTTCAATCGTTACCAATCGCCGGATAAGTAACCAATGGAAATGGATTCCACATACGAGCCGTTCCGTTGTGACCCGTAACGTAGCAGCCAGCGGTGTAATATGCTTTAATTTCCTGTCAATAATTACAAACGTGCGCCGATGTAGCTAGGCAACATTCCCTGCCAGTAATTAAATTCGCAACGGACATTAGAACTTCAAATCACGTAGTCAGGTTCGCCAATCGTCTTCCATGTTGTTTAATAATTACTTCAGGTCTAATAAGAGTCCAGTAAGCATAATAATTGGTAGGTATATATGCACAGTATCTGTAAATTTAAATTATAATTAATGTACGTATACTAACAAGTATATAATATACCTTTGTATATATATATAGCTGCCGTCGTTCCGTTTTCACATGAACGACCGTTATACCAATTATCGATATAAAATATCGATTCGATAGGTCGCAGTCAAATCAGTTTTTACTTCAAACTCGTTGCCCGTGAGTTTTGACTTTTTGGATACCTCGTTAACATTCAACTCGACTTTACTTCATTTAACATTGGCATCGCTTCACTTCGAGCGTTACCTCGGCTCAACGTAGCAGAGCTTTACAAAACCTTGTTGTAAAAAATTTTGTACTTGAAACTTCAATGATTTTCATTCATATCCTGAAACATTATAATTTTACATTATTCTCATTCGAGCAACTCGAGAAATTTCAGACTTGACATTTTTAACTTAATATAAGATTTTTCAGATAACCGTAAACAGTAAAGTGGCTACTGAAAGATTTTTATCTTTTCTAAGTTACAAGACATAAAGTGTATCGCGATAAGAAATCAGATGCTATAAAAGAGACTTATAGGTATGTATGATGATGTTGGTGCTATTTGCAGGGCCGAATCGTAGCCTTTATAAAATAAAATAAGAAAACCTTTCTCTCACGGCAAGACGTGTAAGAGACGGAAGGATTTGTGGGTGAAATATGACGTGTTATCTTGGTTGGCTAGAAGAGATGGCCCCGGGTCCTCTTCAAGAGGCTCTTCCCATCATAATACGGAAGTCGGGACAGAGAGACCGCTGCTACCAGATAGAAAATGTCATCATCCACGTCCTTTGGAAATTCTCAGGAAAAATCGGGTACTCGATCCACTCTACAAATAACTTTTTTTTTCCTCTGCCATGTTTTACAATTTCTCTCTATACGTGCCAATTGTTCGATTCCGTTTCCTGACATTTATATGTATATAAACTTAAGGAGAACCGGAAGTAGGTAGCACATTTACATGAACTGATCGATATATCGAATATTCCTTTATTATTCCAACGAATTTACTAGACGATATTTCTCGACTCTATTTCCATCTTACATAAAGACAATCACAAGGCACCGTTATCTGTTCCTACCGCAACTAAATTTTTATTCTGACTTTCTAGGTAAACGATAAAACGTTAAACTTATCTATACGTTATCCCATGCAATTTTCCTATTAAGTTCTTATGGTCTGAATGATCCAGGATTTTATTATACAAGAGTATGTATAAGTAACAATTTATGAAGTTTCAGGTAATCCTGATGATTATCTTGCATAATTAAACGTACGATGGACTCGTAATTGCCTTTAGTAATTCATATTGGTGAAATTTGAAATTAATGGGAAACCCTTATCCAAACATGGATACAATACAAGAATATCCTTCGACGCGTTTTTTTATCAAATTCTGCTGGTAATATCCCTTCTTTTATTATATCCGGTCTTTAATCCATACAGTGATTAAATTGTATACAATGAATGCGTATAGGGTTCTGGTTCTCCATCAGTTTCATCTATAGGTAGTAACGTTCCTGTTATCATGTAACAAATTAACCAGGTGATTAATGGAAGGCGCAAAAGTATTTTACGCACATTAAGGTCATGCCTTAACGAGAATCAAAATTTATGCGACATGGGATATTTTTTTAATGAATTCTGAAGTTTTCAAAAAAAATTCAACTGGAAATTTTCCTTGGTCTTACGTGCACGTATTTAGAGTTTTCATTTTACGTAATTACGTATCGACTGTATACCACGGTACGTTTATCCACGGCACACGAGGAATTTGAGCCAAATCCTACAAAAAAAAAAGTTCTTTTAAAGTTATTCGCGTTCACAGTTATAAATATTTGATGACACCATCAAGAGTTTTCACTATGTAACGTATATACATACATGTTTTACTGCTTCGTCATTTTCGTCCAACAATTATTTTTCAGGGTCAAAGGTGAATTGCGTATTTTATTAGGAATTAATTTTGCCCGAAAATACCGAGGTAATTGCTTTGATTAATTATACCCCGAGAGTCATTATTCCTTGACAGTATCGAAGAAGAGCTTTTGTCGAGTCAGCAGTAACCTGTGATCCACGATATATTCGATATAGAATATCCGGTGGGAATTTGACCTTCTATCAAATCTGAAACAGAAAGGTTATCAAAGCGTTGATAAATTTGATGGCAGTCTCACGTCTATGGGGTTGGACCCTTTGAATATGTGGAGGACGCGAGGGTCCTGGACGATAAATCCTTAAGCAAATTGAAGTAAGAACGCGTTGGTGCGAGAGGGAGAAAGAGCGAGGGAGACAGAGGGTGGGAAAAAAGAAGAATAGGGTGCGTAGGATGACGGGAGATAAGGAGAGGCCAAGTAAAGGGATGATGGTTCTAACGGTTGACTGAAACGAGTTGGAAGGGATGCTGCGGGGGATAATCGTAGAAGGGATCAAAACTGGCGAAAGTCCCATGGGCAATATATTACTGTGATACTCCCTACAGATGATCAGATCGCATCGGGAATAGAAATTGCATCACGCACCTGAACCAACCCCATGAACCCTTGTGTCTCATAAAAGTAGCTTATAACATAAAGAAAACATCAATTTTTTCTTCTTCCTATCCCTGGATTAACCACGATAGAAAAATAATGTATTTAAGACGGATAGAGATCAAACATTTTAAAAAAAGTGTCATCTATAAAAAAAACTTCATTTTATCCTTATTTCTTCGTTCAAATACTTCTTAATCACCCTTGACCTTATTTTAGGAACTAAGTGTGTCTGCTGAGTTTAAAATTTTTATTGTACAGTCTTATGTCTTTTACTTGACGTTTTCCATTATCAGTAAATTTGTGAATCAATATCAACTAGTATCATGGACGTGGTATCGATTCCAATATGGAGTAGCTATCATGTGCGACTGATATGTTGCCTTGGAACTAGTAGTTTGAATTAATGTATAAATATATGGCGAGTCTAGAAAATAAAAAAAATTCGATAGATCGATAGCTTTTTATTAGTCGTATTGTATTTTATTGTCGCATAGTATTTTGTCACTATCGTATAGAACACTTGGATACTTGCAGTACGGGTTACATGCTATGAGGCATTTATATTTAATTTGATAACTTGATCGCAACGATGGCTGATTATATCGGCGAATTCCTCGCACGTAGCACTCGTCGTCTAAGTAGAAAAAAATTGCGTTATAATATTGCTTCAGGATGGTAAGATACATCTGCGTAAGTGCTAGGGGATTGATGTACGAATAGCGTGGAGGTAACGAATATTAGGGGAAACAAAGCTATACTGTTAAAACAAATTGAAGCGTAACGAAAAAAATACATAATACATGACTTCTTATCGAAATCGAAAAGATTTAAAATGAATGACTTGCTTTAATTTTTAATTGAATCGTGTCTGCGCAGGTGCGTTCCTTTAGATAATGATTTATAGAATTTTGTAGAAACACATTAACTGAGATTCCGAGTTTTCTTTTTCCTTTGGTGTTTATGCAAATGGAAGAAGAAATGTCGCTTTGCAATGGCTGTGGAAAACGTATTCAGTCTCTACCAGTCTCTCTACTGGGATCGCACTCAACTCGAATTCACATAACAGTCTTCAGGTCGAGTGCCAGTTATGGGATGCATGTAATTAAAAGAGCAACGCCTCGAGTATCGCACGTTAATATATATAAGTGCTTAAGTACTCTAAGCCGGAAGCCGCCACCGTGTTGTCTAATTAAGATGGTGGACTACTCGCGTTACATAGGTTAGGTCAAAGGTGCGTTCAGGGTACGTGAGAAAATCGAAGTATACCAAGCAATATAAATAGCATGCTACGATATAAGGCCGTGAGTTCACAATAAGGGGTCTATCAAAGTTTACTTGTGAAAAAAAGGTATCAAGGCTAAGAACTTTTTAAAAGAGAGAAAAAAAAAAGTGTACAGAAAAGGAACATGGCACGTACCACTCACCTTTCTACGTATGTATCTAGCTTGCTGTGTAAGAACCTGGCAAGCGTCAGGAAAAAGCCAGTCGTGTTTCTCGCCATTTCATTTGTGGCCTCTGCAGACGATGCGGGACTTATTGCACCGTGAAAAATTCATCTGGCTTCCCCGAGTGATGCTGACACTTTAATCTTCCGCGTTGCCGGAGGTTTCTGTCTCGTCGTTCATTCACCTGAAGGATACAGACCGAACACGGAACGTAGAGGTTAGATCAAGTGTATCTCTAGAGAAATTTCCTATTTCAACTGGTACTGGCTTTGTAACATTTTCATAGTTCTCTTCTTTCTCTTATTTCTTTACCTTTTCTTTTTTGCTTATTTTACGTCTACACCCATAATCACTGTCAAGACTGCGCCCGCTTTTGATTGGGCACAGAACAGTCCATCAGTCATTGCCAAACGAGTCGACAAGCTACTTCCGTTTTCTTGACGCCAGGCGTCGCGACGACACTGTATTTTACGCGGACCAGTCACGAGATTGTTACTACGTCACGAATGTCGTGATCGCTGGTTATACGTGCTCTGTTTTATGCTTTACTTGTCACGCGTACCAGTCGTTGGCAGTTCCTGTCGTCTGCACACGTATGATGTATACGAATTGTAGACAAAATTATAAGTACTGGAGATTCAATACAGACGAACAATTGTTAGATGGGGTTAGGTACATATTTGACATTAATATCAGAAATAACGGTCGGGAATTTTGTATGGCCGTAAGTTATTTGTTCTTGAGTCAGTTCTTCCGGATACATTATTACCATCGTGGTCCTACCGCATTGAATTACCTATCGCGGTCATGTTTGAAAATCCAAAGTGCCCTCTCAAGATTTCTCCAACCGAATGCTCGCAATCAGCTGCACTTCTTCGAAGATTCAAAAGGAGCCACGACAATTACAGGTACCCAGTGCTAACCTATACAATTGAATAGTCTCAATCAAACCATTTCCAACCGGATATATGTAGTCAGTGGCTATTCTAAAAGCGGATATTTCTCCAGTCTCACTGCCAAGCTCTAGCTACCGCGAATGTCGCTCTTGCCAATCTCTACCTCCAAGGAGAAGAATCTTTCCGTATCTCGAGCATCTAGATCGTGGCTCCCATCCAGGCCAATCATGCCTCCGAGAGAAATTAGCGCTTTCCGGGTACGTAGAACGAACTGCACCCAAATATCTTCCTTCTTGCAGCCGCAAACCTAACCTATAATGGCGCTTGGAGGTTATAAGATGGGAGAGACCTATATACATGCATGCAGCATTCAACGTGCAAGGTCTCGAAATAGGCACGCGACGGCACTTCCGTTTATATGAGGATGGTGGGTTTCGACAAACTGCAACTGGCAACTGGGTTCTTTCGAATTGGGACGCCAGGATAATAACTGTTATGACAATAGTTATTCGCGGATGAAAAGTAAAAGGTTGGTCATACTGGAATACAAGGTACGTAGAGAATTCCCTTCGGTATCTTCTTACTGCAGAAATAACAGCAGAACTACATACTCTCTCCATATAGATACCTACGTGCGTGTATACACACACATACTGTGAACAGCTGTACGTATACCTATACGTACAGCTAACATTCCCAGCTCTAGCGATCCCATTTACTCTTCCGGTTTGTGCATTACACTTCCGCCAAATGGATGGAGATACATTGGAAGGAATCTCTCTCGTTACCTGCAAGTTCGGTAGGCGTGTCACGACGCAATGCAAAATCCGCCTATAAATAATGTAACGCGTTACTTGCAAAAGGCAATGACGATAAATAATGCATGTCGCGGCACTCCGAGACTCTTTCTCTATCCAAGAACAATAAGGATCTCCACACCGCCAAGAAGACACTTCTAAGTGTCTCGGATTACGTCATATCCGATTAGCAAAGATCTTCGCAGAGTGGATTACTTTAAATGGCATTGAATTCTCCGTGGATTGTGAGAAATTTATCTTTTTTCTTTTTTTTTTCCTCAGCAGTATCCTAACCTAATGAGTACTTGGGGAGAAATCATTTTTTCTACGGAATTTCAGATCTTTTATGACGGGTCGTTATGGTTAAGCGGAAGTGAGACTCTTATAGTTAAATTTAATGGGAATTCGCTTAATAAATGAATCGGAAAGGATCGTCCGAGAGAATCTCATTAGCTCCTGGGGATAGAGAAATGTGATAATTACGTAACGAAAGCTTCTTCAGGGCCGTGCGATATATCCGCCTATCTGATTTTTAAAGGCGCTTCTCCACGGGGTACGATTGCTCCTTTGTCGAGGAATCGTTAACGTTCATTATGGGGATGATTTTGTTGGTTTCTCTGCCTTTTTTTTTACGCACTCTACGTCTTTTTCTGGGCAAGCCGTTTCCTTTTTTTCCCAGTCAGGAAATCCTGTGATTGCTATACCGTAGCCAGTAGTCACGCCAACTTATCGTGATCTTTGACATTCAGGGGATATTCAATACAAGATGTTACTCGAAACTATGAAAATTTCTTATTTTAAGATCCAGCTAAAAGCGTATTCAGTGACTCTTAGTCGTATAAAGTTTCACTGAAACACCTTTAATTATCTGTCGTATAGCGAGTGCCTCCATTGGTCGTCGTAAAAGTTGAAGACGTGCTGCGAAAATTTTCTTGGTACCGTTATACGTTTATTTTATTTTTATTCTTTACTCAAAAAAATGTTCAGGATACTAGGGTATTTATTTTTATTACTGGGATCCATTTACAGGGTAACAATTTGACTGGTTCCCTGTGACTGATAATAGAATCTACCAACAGGCCGTAGATTGTTACTATACTTTCTGTATAGACGTAAGAAATTAATCGAAAACATTGAAGGCAAAGATCCATGAACTTCTTGTAGATGCTCCAAAAGTCGCCCTTCACCAGGACTATCCGGAGCCCATGTTAGTCACGTCATCGTTTCGTAACCGTCATGTTTGCCAATTCCTCGAAAGAGAACACGTGTTGACGAAAAAATTTCTCTTCGCGTAGGTGGGAAAATAAAGGGCTCTCTTTCGATCCTTTTTGGATCACCTGCACCCTCTCATCGTCCATATCCACCCCCGGAAAACTTCCTTATTTTCAAGAAGAAAATCGAGTTAAGACACGCCACTCAGAAATCAGCTCGACATTGTCCTTTGAGGAAGGTCGTTTACTTGGAAATGGTAAGGTAAGGTACGTCCCTATTCCTTCGTTTCCCATCTACCCTTTCTCTCGGCCCCCTCTGCGTAAACCCAAATACTTGAGTGGCATCGAAGGGTCGGCCATGGTCCTGGGGTCGGTAATGGCGCTGGCTACCTCGACAAACGAGTGTCGTTCAGCCATGAAAACCAAGGTAATACGGTAACCCCGTTGAATTTTCCAAGTAGCACTTTAATTGTCATTTCGTGATTTAAAAAAATTTCTTATTACCGTAAGAAACTCCTGATGAATTTACATTTTCAATTTAACCTTAACCGTGCCATAAAGCCACAAGAGTATACAAGAGTTTGTTGAAATTAAACGGCTAACGATATTCTTAATAGCTACATTACCTGCTAATAAAGCCTACAGGCATCTATTGTAACATAAAATTTCTATAATCTGTTTATACATATATATATTATATATTTTCAGAAGTAAAACGGCTCGAGCTTTGCTACAGATATATCTTCGCAGTACTGGGAATTGTAACGGTGGCGAGATAGGGTACGATGGACGTTGAAAAAATATCGCCAAAAAATTTACATAACGTCATGACACCGCTTGGATATCAGTGCACTATCCTCCGCCTCTCTTACTAGCCAGGGAAGGTTAGGTTGATATAAGGGTAGCTCGCCGAGTATACAGGGAATTGTATGAAGCAGTAGAAACTGTGTAAGATAACTCCAGAGAAGTTACAATGGTCCTGCTGGATTCTTGGTGCGCCAGAAATAAGATAAAAAGAGAGAGTGTACTTTAAAGTATATGGATATATGTAGCTAGTGTATACATACTATATATACATTACCTGTACATGCTATGCTGAGCACAGATATATCCTAGACCGTTTAATCGAAGCCAGTACCGATTGCAGCCTCCGTAGAAAGCCAAGTAAGGAATCGATCATATTATCTCAAAATGTCCACCCTCAATTCTCCTAACGATTTCCTTTACCTTCCAGTCTCTTTCTTGGTTCTTACCGAGTACGTATTTTGGAAGTACTCTGCGTTCCTCAACCAGTGACCTAGATATCCTGAGATTCTGCGATTGACGGTTTGAATTAAAAGCAGCGAGACACGAGGGGAAGGCTAGCAGTCTCTGCTGCCAGAGACACGTGCTTTGTGTGGCTTCTGGACATGGAGAAAGTAGCCCACTCCACTTTGTCCCATTTATAAAATAAACAGTTAAGAAATCAGACTATTTCTTCTTAGGCAGATATCGAGTGATTATTTTCTCTTTTATATACTCAAACTTTTTCACATCTTTCGTCTATCTCGTCTTGACCTCTCGTTTTAGTTTTCCTCGTCACGTTCTCCATCCAAGAGATGGCATGGTACTCGCGAAGAAAAAGAAAAAAGAAAAAGAAAGCTCTATTAAAAGTTCATCGAGGCACGCTCTTTTCATCAGCCGGGTAGTAATTTGCCAGGAATAATGTATTCCGGCCAACTGATATTACACTCTGCCCTTTTATTTCTCGCCGTCGGCTTGTGCACTAGGCTTTACCTTTTCTTTTTTTTTTTACTGGCATTCTCTTCTGCTCTCTCTTTTTTCTCTCACTCCCTTCTCTTTATTCTCTCACTTATATTCTCTTCGGTTAATACTCCTGCCCCCCCCACCTATTCCTGCCTACCCCCCCCCCCCCTTTTGACACTCACACTCTTTCACTACCCTATTCAAGCTTTCCTTTCAGTAAGATACTCGAGAACCTCCCACGATCACTTTATCCAAGTACACTAGATGTATTTCCACGTCTCAGAGTGCCAAACGCACGGACTCTAGATCAAAGCGTTGTCATAAAATTTTCCTAGTGTTCAGCGATAAGGGCACGGTTGGGAAAAGATTCTGATATTTGTATTCCCCACGTCTTCGTGGTATAAGAAAGAAAATAATATTAGACCGTTCTTGATTTCTTCAGTCCCCTTCTAGACTTTTCTTATCTAGCCCTGATGATAATTACTTTCGGGGGATGCTTCCTGCATCTAACCCTTGATTTGATATTTGGGACCGTATCGTGCCTGAAATGGTATAATAATGGAATAGGATTGGTTAGGTGTCTGATCAGTTGCGCACTTGCTCTACTTGCCAGTGGTGGAGGCAATAGTTTTGTCCGGAGCTTTATTCGCGGCACTAATGGTACGTTGTTATTCTCGAAGGGGCTCTGATCAATAATAGAAAGTTATTTTTGGTAATCAGACTCATTTATGGCATTGATATTTAGTGCTATCACTGATATGAATTTCCATGACGAGTTGAAAGTAGAAATGATATTTTATATTGTGTATTGTTTTGCATTGTATTACTGGATAGATGATATTTGTAGAGGGAGAACCAGGCAAATGGGTGAGTCCAGATGGAATGAGAGAGCGAAAAATCAGGTGGCGGCAACACAATGGAAGACTTTTAATTACTTCTTGGCGATAAATTAATATCCATTAAGCAGCCCCGGACCCAGTCGAGCTTATCGTTTTCTGGGAGCTGCGGTCGTGCCGCCATTGTTCTCTAAACGCGACAGCTTCTGCGTTACGCCCGGAAAGGTGAGAATGCTTGTCGACCAATTAATGAAAATAGTCGTATCTTGTGTTGAGAAAGAGAGAAAAAGATTGAAAGGAAACAATAACCTAAAACATGATAATCAGGCTGGAACGATAACTCCTTATTTTACACTAAAAGCGAATTCTTTTAATTTTGATATAAAAAAAATGATTCTTTCAAAAATAAAGTAAAGCTAGGTATATGAAACATTAGATAAAATCACCTAGATTCTCTTTGTAGTCATCATAATAAAGCCACTATTGTTGAGATAATTAATTACCGGGTTATTGTTGCGAGCTGAAATTTTGCAAAACCAAGAATCTAATTTTATTAAATTCGCCTAAAGATCAGAGGAAGCATGGAAATCTCCTATATCCTGATATCAAGTCTCTGATACGTGACCAGTAATACATTAGGCTCTCTTTGATATCCTCATCTCCATTCAAGGTTGATCTTTGATCTTCTTACTTGCATCACAAATCTCCCTATTTCATATCCATTCCTCCTACTCTTTTATTTAAGGGAAGGCAGGAGCACTATTGCCACAAGCGTTTGCTAAACTAATAAAGAGTAGTGGTGCAGAACCAAAGGATGTTAAGATGAAAGTATACAAGAATCAAGAATACTTTCTTGTCTAATAAAATTCTTTAAACATCTCCACTAAGAAGCCTTGTAGTTTATAAATTAACGGAACAGACAGAATCAGCAAAATTCCATCCAACAAAAGCATTGAGGGAAAGAATGCTTAAATGAAAATTGCAACAAACTTCTACACGCTTATCCAGATGCATGTATGCCGTGCCTCAAAGTGCACGGACCCTTTCGAAAATCATTCCCTTATCAGACAGACCGATAACACACGTCCTACCGTGGAGTGAGGGTGCAAATTGCTCACTAAATTATTCAGATCCATGTAAGAGGGTAGTAAAGCTCGTGGTTAGCTACGCCATGGGGTTGTAAAAATCCATTAAGCTCTCTGGTGCAACAAAGAGTATGGCGACCGGGGCGACATAATTTTACATACTTTTTGTTTATATTCCATCAACCCATGCAGGAGAAACGAGAATAGCGGCATAGATGCACGATGCACGAGACAGTAAAAAATTTGCAAAATGACGTGTGGTAAATAAAATTTAAAAAAGAACTGCTATAAATCCATCTTACACACTATATCTATACATATTTAGAATCACCACGAGACTCTTTCGCCGGTATGAATAAAACAAATCAAACGATCTACATTATACGCAAAGAGTAAAGAGCCGGTACTAGTGGTCGTCTGGTAATTCGCTAAATAAATATCAGCCCTAATTTCTGGTAGATTCTCACGTCGTTGATACTCATGAAAATACAAGGAAGCACAGACAAAATATTAAAATAATCGTAAACCGTTGCACGAGTGTACAAATTTAAGGATGCATTTCCGTATGCATATATATAATGCAATGAAAACACGATAGAATAACGTTAAATAATATATCTCTCTAAACCTACAAAACATCATGGCCATTTTGTAGGATATCCAATTGGAGTACTAGATGGTTATCATTACAATGACAAGCACTGAGAAATGCATTGAATAAATATCTATCCGTTTTACGTATATGTAACAGCATATATATATATATATGTCGGATTATACCTAGAGAAATCTCACCACGTAGATGCTTTTTTCATACTTATTCTCTATGTACATTCTCGTCGATCCCCTGTGTCCTCCGACATCTCCCTCTCTGTCTTTCTTTAGGTGGATGGCAATGGAGAGAAAATATATATATATATATATATATAGAAAGAGACAGAAAGAGTCGGAGACGAGTTCGTGTGAGTTTTAAGGAGAAGAGCGAGGTCAGGTCGATCGCTGGCAAGCAGGCAAGACCTTGACTTAGTGCCCGTACTGACGGCGCAGACGCGTCGACGTCGACGTCGGCATCGGCGTCAGCGTCCTTTACTCTTACTACCACTGCTCTACTATTACTACACCATCCATTCCACGTGTACGGCAACCCCCTATGCAGCCGATTAATGAATACAGTTGGAATGGCAATTCTGGAGCTGGCGTATCAATGCTGCCTCCTAGTAAAAATAAACCAAGAAAAGCGTCAGTCTACAATCGTACTAGGTAATGACGTAGGTATATAAATTATATAATCAGTATAAATTGTCACCAATAATAATAGTACACGGAGGCATCAGTGCCTGTAGTCATGCAATTCTGTGTCCCAGAGGCACAATAGAATTCCTGGCATTATTCTTGACAATGACCTACACTAGATAAATGTTCTAGTAGGCTTTCAAAAGGTTCGCAGATGTCCTAATAATGAAAAATTAATTCAAGAGTGACATATTCGATCGATCGAATCGCTTAACTTACTTCAGTGTAAACTTGCCCTTAGTGTACTCGAGTAGATTATTACGCCCGTGGAGAAATCAATAGAGCACATACACCTTCCTCCCTGTGGTGGCAAGGATGCAGGCATAATAAATTGTATCGTAGAGTCGTATGTGGGTCTGCAAGCATTAATAATACATTTTTGTGTTAAAAATACAATTTTCACGTTTTTATTAGGTAACCCACTAGACACAGAGGCAAACGTCTATTTCATACCACATCCATTACGTATAATTCATTTAATGCTGACTATATTTTGAATAGCCCGCCATTTCATTGTACTTCGGAATTTCTAATCGAAATAGGCTTTCGGTTATATAATACCGTGATAATGGTGAAAAAAAGTCAAAGGATGAAAATAGGCGAGGAGGATGGCGGAGGGGGGACTTCCAATACGAAAGAAAGGAATAAAAGTAAATTGAATCTGACCAAAAGCTGTCGTTCACTCCATCACTATTAAATACTGAAAATACGGATTGTAGTTACTCGATCTAACCTAACCTAACCTCTAGCAAGGTTCTCCTTAGCGAGATTCTTTTTCCAACGTAATAGGAAAACATTTTTAAACGTCCGCCAATCGGAAACGAATTGCCAATACGTTCTAACGGCTTTCTCCTCTTTAACTTTCTCATTTTTCTCGTTCTCTCTCATTCGAACGCTTTTTCGATCTCTCCTTCTCAGCTATAGAATCAAACAGAGAGTTATCGTTTTACGAGCTTCTGTCTGCGTTTCAGTGAGAATCATAAATAACAACTGACATGTTGTTTGTCTAACTGGTGTTATAACGTATATTGGCCCTTCCGCGGTCAGTTCAATGAGCGACACTTCAGGTAGATCGATAACCCTCATTTGTAAGGGCGAATAAAGTCATTTTTATCTGGGCCACCAGCAGGGAGATATTCTATAGGTATACGGTTGCTCCACCTCGAATTTGCCGGTAGTCGCACAGATAACAAAAACGATACGGTTAAGTGAACCCATGGACGAAATTGCGCTTACGTTACGCGCGTCCTTCTTTTACGCACGTAAATACGCATAAGTCCGTCTCACTCGCATTCACTGTAGGTATAGGAAACATAAAAATCTCAAAGCATAACCCCCTTCTGCGATACCAATGAACACTTATTTCGACAATTGAATAATTGTTAGAATTTGTGTTAGTTATTATCATAGCCGACAGATATGTTTGATTGAGCCGGATAATATTTCATATGCGTATGTATCGTGTACAAAGTCATGCGCAATCTTGTTAGCACAGAGCAGTATGACAAACATAAGTAGAGTAGTAAACAATATGACTTAAGCAAACCTGGTGAAACATATACCGTGTTATATACTTATATATAAGTACGTACTCCTAAATTCTCATAAGCTCCAATAAGGTTCATAATATTAATTGATGATAGATAGAAGCTACGATATCTACTATCAAGCGGAAGAGAGTGGCGAGGCTTCGAATTACTAACCTGATGACTATGCAAGCGGCCGAGAGACGCCGGAAGATCCGGAACGATCGGCCAGGCTTGTTCCTCTTGTGCATCATTAAAGCCACTCGATATATCGATCCTCGAGCGTCCTTGTTATTCCATGCCCCTGCTCCCGACGTTTCTCAAGCACCTCTAGATAAAAATATCACAGTGCCTTTTAAAGAGGTTAGAGTGTAGCCGGACGGGAATGGTTACTAGGCGGTGCAATTATTTGAAAAAGGAAAAGAATAACAGACGCTTCGTTGAGCCTTAAATCTCCCGGAAAGACCACAAGGGTTGCACTTGCCCTTATTCGGTGTACACGTATACATATTTATAGAATTCATCCAACTGGCTCTAAAATGACTGCCAAACCAGAATGGTCACTAGATCGATAATTCGATACTATCGCTACGTGCTATGCCGTGAAGTTAGCGGTAGGAGTGAATCGAGCGTATTTGAAATTTGTACTGGAACAACGCCCAGGGCGATACTCGGCGGGAAATATGAACTGTTAAACGTTGAATTGATCCAGCTTCTTTTCCACTTATTGTTTCTCTGAAACTTCTGAACGATTTGGCTGATCGATTACTGCACGGGGAACAACTGTCTACAAACTTTATCCCATTGGTCAATATATTTGTTGTTATTGGCACAAAAAAAGAAAGGGGGACAAGTGTATCGATCTTTTGAATAATGAAATTTGGGAAAACCACACAAAATGGCTGCCACACTGGTGGGACCGATTGAATCAGTGAATAATTGATCTTCTTAATTATCATTCACACGATACTTACATGTAATAACCGTGGCATGATATTTTGTCTGCTTTCAGAATTCTCGCAAAGAATGTGAACGTCCAAAACATCGCAGATGCCCAACAAGGCGCGGCCTCGTCGAGAGTGGTCTCCCCAATCCCCGATAGATGTCTTGTGAGTGTCATTCAATGAATTTCTCAATGATCCTACTACATCCGGGTAACGAATAAGCGCAACCTATAAGGGTGGTAGGTGTCAGCGAAGTGCTACATAACGACAGGGTACTAGCCTTTTCGTGAAGTAGTGCCATCCATAATATTTTTATTCGGTAACGAACCGGGTCTCGTTAATCACTACGGCGTCTGTGATAAATCATCGAAAGCAACGAGATAGACGGTTCCACGTGTTAATGCTTAAGGATGGGGAAAGCTTTCCATGATTTTCCGATTCGATTTGACAAATGAAGAATCTTACATACTTTGATACATACACTGAAGTAACTAGCGTCTCAATATATATACATACGTATATATTATATACATACATATATATCCAGGAAGTAAGCTAACTGGCCGTAATGCCCGATTGTTTTGATTATTCCGTGCCACGCTACACTTCACGCTAATCAAACCTCGACCAGCGGTACGTATAATTAACTAATTAAAGTTTCTGTGGAAGCGTCGTGAGGGTAAAATCGTTGCTTTCCGCGCAGAGCTCCCTAATTGAACTAGTTTGCGAGATAAGGTCTTCAATTTTAACACGGTGGCAGACATGGCGCCCGGTCACGAACGAGCTGCAACCAATACCCTGGGTATACGCTTCTGGCACCCCCTATACACTACATATATGTCATCCCAGGACGTTCCTACATAGCCCCCTCTACTATACGTACATAAGCTCCCGAACCCACTCCATATCCCCCAACAAGATGTATCATTCCAGTAGGACGCTAGATGCACCTGTTTGGGAATTACATTTCTCCGGAAAATCGAGGCAAAACCTTTTCAAAGACCGCATAAACATTTGGAATTATTCAAAAGATATTCAGCGTCAAAAATACAGTCGGCGTGTATGTATAAAGCAAACGTAACGTAACCCCGCTATCGCGAAGGAGAGTCGTAAGGCACGAGAGTATTGTTGAAGAGAAGAAAAAGAAAAAAAATTGCTCAGGTATATCCCAACCACCGACGTGTTATCTCTTAGGTTAGAATTCGCTGAGGAAAGCGTAGATCGCTGGCGAAGATCATCCGCGGGATCGTCTTCCGTGAGGATTGTCTTATCTCGAGAGTGGGAGGTTTCTGCATGCGGGCTGAGTTATCGTTCTTCCAAGAGCAACGCAGGCAAAAGTCTCGCGTGGTGTAAGATGTCCGGGCACAGGAAGTGCAGAGGCACGATGCAACTCGTGGTGCAACTCGTAGCTCGTAAAAGTTGATAGACGCCAGCCTACAGGTTGAAGCTAGCCAAGCCAAAGCCCAGTACAGTTAGTAGCTACTCTCGAGTATTCCTATTAACGTTTCGCAGATAGGTACATAATACCCTTGCTACACTGTATAGCATTACCAGCGTAGATACTGGATGGAATGACGTGGAGTCAGACCTCGTGCACGCTAGCCGTTGCCCTTACGTGATATTAACGAGTCCCGAATGAAGTCAGTGAATAACAATGACGTTGTTGATGTGCGATTAAGAACTGTCTCACGCAGTGTTTAAATTGTTAGCTGGATATATATGTGTATATATGTATATATATGGATGGGCGTATGGAGTGGAGCCAAGTGATCGATTTACGTCTATGTTCATACCTTACGTAAATTGAAAGTTCGAACTTGAGCCACGTAGTACTACACGAGGAATAATGTATGATCGTACGAATTTACGTATATGCCCGTTGTGCATGAGGATAACAAGTAGGCGTAACAAGGACTGTTCCTGGGATTCCAGGGTAGTCGATAATTTGACTTGTAGTATGAACTGACCTGGGAAGCTGAATTGGCTTCCATTTTGTCTAGATGGTTATTTAGTTCTGTCTTCTTTTTTTGTTTCTGTGCAATTTCACAGGTGGATGCCCCGCTCTGCTATGAGGCCGGCCGAGGGCGACACATCGGATTGTATCCTGGTGGTTGGAATATCACGACCCAAAATGGCTGCTGCTTTCTTATCGGTCGCCCTGGTCTCCCTGTTCCTGACGTTTCACGTTCTCTACGACAGCGCTGTCTACAGTCTTCATGCGGCATCCGGCGTGGAGGCTCGTACTGTGGAATTGGTGTCGAGGGTTCGTGCCACGCCGCCTCTACTCTTCTCGAACAAGGTCCACTTTCCACGCACCAGCAGACACCTGCCCCAGGCCATTATAATCGGCGTGAGGAAATGCGGCACGCGGGCTTTGCTAGAGATGCTCTTCCTGCATCCGCAGATACAGAAGGCTGCTGGTGAAGTACACTTCTTTGATAGAGATGACAATTACAGCAAGGGACTGGAATGGTACAGACGGAAGATGCCGTACTCGTTCAAAGGTCAAATCACTATTGAGAAGAGTCCAAGTTACTTTGTGACACCTGAAGTGAGTCCTTATGGGTATTTTTGGAATGGCAATTAATTAAAATTAATTATTACAAGTTTTTCAAGTATAGATTAGACTTAGGTCAGATCGTTAAACGCAAATAGAACAGTCAATAAATTGAACATAGCGTCGATATCTGGAGATAGTTAAAGTTCTAATAATGCAATAGAAATTTTGTCAACAAAAAATATATAAATATATCTTTTCGCTAATGAGGTACCAGAACGGATACGCGCAATGAACTCAAGCGTGAAGTTGCTGCTGATCGTACGAGAACCAGTGACCAGAGCGATCTCAGACTACACACAGCTAAGGACTCACGCAGCGACGGCATCCTCTGCATCAGCGAGTATAGCAACGCCACGTTCGACAGTTCCAAGTCGTAGCTTCGAGGAGCTCGTAATGCGAACTGACGGCTCGATAAACGAATCTTATAGACCGGTCGCCATTAGTCTTTATCATACGTATATGCATCGCTGGCTGGAGGTCTTCAATCGGAATCAAATACTCGTGGTGAACGGTGATCAGTTGATCGAGGATCCGGTACCGCAGCTACGGAGGATCGAAAGCTTCCTTGGTCTCGAGCCACGGATTGGCCGTCACAATTTCTACTTCAATCACACCAAGGGCTTCTATTGTCTTCGTAACGACACTACGGACAAGTGTCTTCGCGAGAGCAAAGGTCGACGACATCCACGCGTCAGTCCTGTCGTGGTGACAAAATTGCGTAGATTCTTCAACGAGCACAATCAAAGGTTCTATGAGCTCGTGGGCGAAGATCTAGGATGGCCCGAGGAGTAGGTCTCTTCCGGTATAATCTTCAGCCACCTGGCGGTCACGGCTTCAATTAGAAGTACCTGGTACCAACTAGGAGTCTCACAATTGGCACCTCTCCTGACGCACGTATCCTAAAGCGAACGTATCCTAGTGCAAGGGTGTCCTGAAGCGAATATATCCTCCCGACTCGTCCTGTTGGTATCTGAATAATTTAATTATACACATTATTTATATGTGAAATTAAATGATTCGATGGGTCCTATTAGTAGATCACGGAATGAGTCTGGTCTTGGTATATTTTTCTGGATGATGGGACAATTGTGAACCAATGAGCCGTGACTTCCTGTGGTTCACGTGTGCCAGTACGGATTGCTTATTGAAACGTTAACATATCAAATACACATTCAGAGGACAAGTATACACTTATATATACATACATGAAAAACACACCAGTAACGCCGGCCAAATAGGGGATGCGGGTCTGCGTTGAGGAAGAGGGGTGAACACAAGTCTCTCCCGGTCCCGCGTTCGCATGGATCACATTGGTCCGTTTATAAACGTACTATAATAATAGGTTAATAGTTAAATTGCAAAGATTTAATATTTTTATAATCCACATTGGAAGTTGTTATATTGATCGTTAAGCTATTATAGTAAGACGGACCATCGCAGAGTCGTGTGCCGCGACGATATCGCTTCGTTAGAAATCATCCTTCCGCCTCAAAAGACGAGTAGTTGCGCACTGTAGCAATTGGGATAGCTGGAAAAAAAGAAAATGTCAACCATTTTAACTATACCAGACCCATTGCTCCACACGAATAATAATTATCACGGTTTTATATGGAGAGACTTCCGGCATAGTCATATCAATTCTTCGCTCAATAATAGTTCCGTGTTTATTCAATCAATTTGATAAGAAGATGAAGTTGCATCTTGGCAGTGGTACCATTAGGAAAAATTGAAGGAAAAAAATTAATTAATATCGATGATAAAAGATATCGGCTACCTTTGAGATGGACGACGATAGATGAAGCACGGATAAACTTCCTTTAGTCCATTTTGCATCCTATAGTCCATTGCGTAGGCGTAGACGAACTGCTAGGCTAAAACGTTAAGAAATATGTAAGAGAAGATGAAGGTGATGAAGTTGAAGAAAAAAAAACTCGTCTGTGATGCACAACGTACGAAGACTGCTAGAGTACTCTATGCATAATGTTATACGGAAGAGGTTAGGATGGTATCTCGACACTGCACTGTATATCTTTCTGTATGTAATGGCGATGTAAGAGGACGGCGTGAAAATGGGTATTTTAAATATCAGGGTTCGTGGTGGACGAGAGAGAATGAAGGTAGGCGCGTTTTGTCTCTATGGCTTGCGTGGCTCAATTGTCGTCTTACACGGGTGGTTGTACTATTTTAATATTGTTTTAAAGAAGAAGAGTGAACGAAAGAAAAGAAATTATACTAATCGATATTAATGATACTCGTCATAAGTCGTGTGGCGCCCTCTCTGCGATGGTCTCCGAAACTCGCCAGAATCAATTTACATTGTCGAATTCGAAGATTCTTGGGACTCTAATGCGCTGGGGACTTATTCGAGATTTTAATACTACGATTGACAGTTGCTTATTTATATATGCTCTTATGATCTGGTATTTTAATAGATTAACCAGGTACTCGCTCGAACTAGAAATACTTTATGGTTAAGTGCACGGGGAGGGAAAAACGATACATATCAAAATTTGTGATAAACTTTTACCGAGTATTATTATATAATTCAGATATCTGTGTTAGGATAGAAAACACGCGAATTTTTAATTGATAACACGGAGCGAGGACATTGTAAAGTATCGTAATCGTACTCAATCAGTATGGTTCCTTACAGAGTTTTTTAATCTTAGGAATTATACATGAATTCAGTCATCTTACAAGAAATCTCGTTATCACTTATTTTTTACGAAAAAAAATTTATCGCATATAGGTACAATTTTTTTATTGTGTGATTTATGCACTGATTTTGTAGTACGTAAATTTCATGTATAAAATCGTACAAACTCTTCATAGTGTCAGATACGATAACTTCTGACTGGTTTTCTGATAAACAGGTAAAGCGGGTTAGTTATCCTTAAAGTTTTTTTTTTTACCAGGGAAAACGCGACCTCGCGTAAGTGTTTAAATTTCAAAGAGCGCATTAGGCAAATTAATATTACATAAAGTTGCGATTGAATAACGACTAAGAGCTTTCGGGGAAATATATTAAGGAAGGTTTGAATTTCCAGCTATAAAGCCATGTAATGTAATAGGTCTGGCGAATATGCCACCTATCCCAGTATATTCATTATAAACTCACACAATGATATACGAAGCAAGTAGAAATAGCAGATTCTAGTCAGACGAGTTCCCACGGCCCTCCTACAGCTTCTCCAGCATCCATACAACTAGATCCATCAGTAGTTACTATGAGGAACGTGTTGATCTCAAGTTTCTCGCACTTCCTCATTCTGAATATACACATCAGACTCCAATACACGTAACTGGAGTGCTTGTGGATTTGCCAGAATTACTACAAAGTAGAATGAATCATACAAAAAGCTTTCTTAAATTTAATTACAAAATTTTACAAACAGACGTCCTGCTGACGTCTTCCAAGAGTCATGCTGCCACACCTTTTACGCCTGTCTGATTAGATACGTCTTTTTCTCCTATTCGTAAATCTTCGACATGATCGTCCATCTGGACTAGGGTTTCCCTTACGGCTGCTTCTAAGGGCGTCTGATCTTTTTTGTCTTTTCCAGATACCGACTAGTAAGCAGTATAGACTGCTATGGGAAAACTTGTCCAATAAACGTCCGGAAGTCAAAGCTTTTTCAAAACTTTTCCTGATACTCTATGGGAGGTTAGAACTTGGGCGAACGTAATGCTGGAGAAGCACGAGGACGCTCGCTCAAGATGGATAGGTGCATTTTTCGTAGGAGGCCGGACGCCGCACGTGATAGCAAGGTGGCTCGTTACCCGGAGAAAGGCGAATGAATATTGTATGAGGTCGCGATTGCGCGGGATACGAAAATTAACCAACGAGCTATGATTACGAACGATATCTGATCGGGTTACACGTTAAATTAAAATGGCGACCTTTTGACCAAATATTCCGACATTTTTTATCTTTCGCTTATACTTTTCATCCCCTCGCAAATTGTCTCTCACCAAATTTTTTTGGTGGCTTTATTTTACCTTCACTCGTACCAATCGAACCGATTCCCACCCTCTCACCCTCTTTTCTATTGGCGTTGTACATTAATGCGATCCAACAGGATTGGCTTAGCTTCGACGTGCCAACGTTAAAGTGCTATCGGAACCCTTCATATATTTTTATCTTTTTGCACATCCCTGTGTTCGGCGTCGGGGTGGAAAAAAATGATAAGAAAAAAAAAATCTGCACACTACCAATAAATCACGGCCGATTGCTTTGGTAACGAGCGAACAAAATGTGCGGTTTTCAAGGGGTATAAAAAAATGACCAACCCCCTCACCCTTTCGCTGCAATCAATTGGTCACGCAGTTATTCGAACGAATGTCTCGCGATGACCTGCACTCAAATTTTAAACGAGTCCTCGTAGCGCCGCTTATCCGTTTCTGCGAAAATTCATTTTTCCATCGACCTTTTCATTTTTTTCCTCCCTCGTTTACTTGTTCTTTCTGGATTTTGGTTTTCTGCTTTCCTCTTGTACCACAAACGCCACTGGAGTCATTTCAACACTTTTCACGCTTGTTGACACCTATTTGAAAATATCGACGATTTTTGGTTATAACAGAGAGAGAGAAAAAATGAGAGCACGATTCTACGGCAGAATTGGCATCCACTGACTGAAGGGATTGGGTTTTTTATATATATTTCTTTTAGAAAGGATACTTCATAACGGCCACTAGAATCTTCTACTTAATTTCCGTGTCAATCTCTGTATGTGAAATTAAGCAGCTGCCGGTGGATCAAAATTCGAAAAATTTTTCAAACCCACGTAGAGACAAGCGCCTGGGTGTTTTTGGAAATACCTGCGAAACAGCAAATTAGTTAAGTAGCGAGACAAGAATAATTCTTATCAGATAGCAAGGACACGCGAGCCACTCGTCAAAGACCGCACCCCCGTCTGCATTCGTTTGTAAAATTCTGGAGACATTTCGCCATGTTGCATGATCTGCCATCTTTAAAAAAAAACCACCCTTACCAGTTCGCAGGGGGTACTCGGTCCAGCCCAGCCTAAAAAAAAACAATTGTTAGTCCATTCAGTTAAATATGGCGGATCAGACGGGTAAATCCTGATTGAAATTTTTGGACCGAATAAATCGTTTCCCTTATCGAGAATACATGTAGCGACTTCTTTTTGCAGGGGCGTGTCGCGCCGATTTAATACCCAAGCAGACGTTACCCATCCACCCCCTAGAGATACCTGGTGGGCATCCGCGATGAATTTCAGCCGGCAGATAATTTATCGCGTCTGAAAGATCCATTACCCCTTGGCTCGCGATCCACCGATTTTATCAAAAGGATTGTTATTCTTCTTTTTTTATCCCCTATCTTTGCTCTATGTCAGTCTTACATGTTTGCTACCCCTGGTTACTGATTCTATATATCTGTAGGATCGGTATACCCGGGCACCCTTAAGAAAAAAAAAATCTCCCTTACCTACCAGACAACCCCTGGCTGGATCACGAAATGCCAGGCCATTCAACCCCTGAACGTAAGTCTGACACGCTCTTACCATTACTCCTTGCGTTACTTTCGCTTCTATTGGCTCATTCGTTTTTTTTTGGTTTCTCATCAGGCTCCGGTCGATATGCATATCGGCCTCTTATTTGTTTCTCGATCCTCCTTAGGGTGGCAAGTCTGGCGGTCACGCAACGTGACATTATACTTATAAAAATTTTAATCAGCCACCCTCAACCCCTCTCGATGAATATCTGAAAAGCAAATCAGACTAAAGAAATGATTCTTCATATTTATAAGGTAAATTCGCATCTGCTTGGTAAGACGTATTAAATATTGCTGAAGATTACAGAAATGTATTGCTAACCCATCTGACTGTGAAAGGTACAAGGAATCTCCAAATGGAAGCATTATCGAGGGATTCGTTGAGACAGGAAAACACAAATTATTCAAAGTAAAATAAAGTCAGTTCAAAGTCATTAAAACGTCCACGATATCGCCGTGAGATATCGCTGAGTTCACTCGTTTCGAAAGTTTACACAAGAATAAATACTCGATGGAAAATGTAAGCAGAAAAGGAAATTCAATAAGTCGATATAAATACGTCATGGCTGATTTCCATGTATTATAAAGAACTCCTCCAAGCTTTTTCCAGCTTTTGCGGAACTTTACCTAATGCATCAATTGGATACTCGAGTTTACGTTTCTTGTAGAAAGTCCAATCGCCTTTAAAACCTTACCGGTAAACACGAATACAAACGTAGGAAATTTATGAAAAATATCAATAAAATGCTAGACTCTGCTATCCACGCTGATAATATTTAAACAGTACATTTTCCTCTTAAATATTATTCCCAGCCACAGCCAGCAATACAGTTTTAACCCCCAAAGCTCAAGGATACTTTCATTCATTTTCCACCCTCATAAGCAAATACTGTACGAGTCTCGTTTACTACAGATACAGATGCACCAGGTATCGTCGGTAAATTGTATAACCTAAAGAAATTTTTTATTTGGGCTTTAAGTTAAAAAAAAGGGTTGTTGATTAATTTGAAAATCATCCCCTTTCAGGCACTTTGACCAGGCAAGAGGTTACCAACTGTTACAACCCTGTAGTTTGCATGTGACATCTCGAAACACTTTTGCCAAACGTATTCGCTTGGCAAACAGGATGAAAGGGTAGCAACCCTCTCGAAGCTCTCAGCGAAACCACGCGTCAAGAATCTCACTTTCACCAACCCGATGGAAGGGATTAAAGTGCAGGCAGGTCGCGTGCTGCTTTTCGTTGGTAACTCGACCGGTGCTTTGGGATAGGTTAGGTTAGTTTGGGTTAGAGTGCAGCGGCCTAGAAAGGAAAGGGGTTGATATGTGGGTGGAAGCTGCAAGCTAACCAGATGGGCATTGGGGGTGTTGAAGACTGTACAGAAGTGTAGTAGTCATGTTAGAAGAGTCTGCGGGGGTAGGAAAGAAAGACAACCACCCCCTCCCCACCCGTAACAGTGTAAAGAGACTAAGGGTAGAAAACACCAGTGGACAAGTACCTTCCTTAATTAATGGCACGAAAGTTCCCGAGCTCTCACGAACTGCCACTCGGCTAAACGAAAGTGTTGGCCCACCTACCCTCCTAGTCAGCTGTTAATTGAATAATTCCGCAAATTGGAATTCAACATGGACGAATCGTTATCAGCTCTGGGATAACCTCATTATCTGATTACGCGTTGAGTAAACTTTGATCTCTGTATCCTCTAATTTCGTGTCACTAATTTTCATCCCTAACTTCACTTTCGACTAACGTCACGTATATCGATGTTTGTCTTGTTCGATACTGTTTTCACGGCTTCGAACGTCCCACGATGTGGGGTATGGTCTTCATGTATTTCGTTAACTGAATTTTTTTGCTGGCCAATTCTTTTCAATTCTGCATCCCAATCGTGCCTCAGAAACTAGATAAAAGTGTGCTTACTTGGGTATACAGTATCCTGAGTTTTTTCAGACCAGCCAGAAATGAAATTGTCTCCTGGAAATTTCTTTTTCTCAAAGACGTCGAGTAAAAAGTTCTGTAAAGGAATGAAAAAGGAAATATTACACATACATAGATATATTATGCATACCATGTGATCTTTGCATCGGGTACATTCATTCGATAGACTCGACTCATAAATATTTGACTTTCTTTATATTTTTCTCTTTTTTACCTTCTCTTGGTCCATTTGTCTTTTTCAAGAAAATTCAAGGTCTTCCGTATATCGCTCACCTCGCATCCTTCAAAACTCTTTGCGATCCCTTCCAAAATAAACGTATGACCTGTCAATGAAAATATCGAAGGTTAAAATATACAAGGTTTCTAACCATAAAACAAATAATTTCTCGATCAATAATCTTATACATATATTTACATAAAAAATTTTCTTTAAATTTACCTTCTTTATATACCAAGATAATCCTCTTTTCCCGATTGCAAGAAAACTTCTATTACAATACTTCCCGTGGGAGTACGTTATCCTTTAATTATTCGACTCGGCTTATCAATTAGATTACTAAAATTTTATAGATATGATGCAAAGTATACCAAGGCTATCTTATTATTTATGGTCTCCATAGAAATTTTTGTGTCGCAATGTGATTCAATCGTCTCGCTGTCATTTATCGAATATTCGTTAATGCCACAGTGTCCTATGGGAGATCTTCGGTATAACCCGTACTATGGGATATGAATTTAATTCTTGTTTCTAAAGGTATTCAATTTCAAGGAAAAGTCACACTCGATAGTATTAGATGCCACTTATGCATTGCTTATTATTATTATAAATAAGTAACACGGTGAATATACTCGGTGAACAAATAGAAGAGACAGTCCAATGAAAGTATGTAAATTTATATATAAAAGTGTATACACCTGAGTGCATTGCAAATTTTTATTGATAGGTCGATATCAATTGCAGTGCAATCATTTGATTTGACAAAAGAGAAACATGGTATTACGTCAAACGGGAATGGTTCAGCGTAACGACGATCTTCGAATTCGACAATCTATCTAAATACGCGGTACGAGTGAAACCAAAGATGTTACGAACAAAGTGTGAAAGAGTGTCATGCGTGAGCCCCACATTTTTTGTACGGGGCTCAAAATTTTTTTTAGTCATTAAGGTGAATTCACATATCATAAAAAATTAAGAGAGACATAGGATATCAATGATCCCACTGTAATTATTGTACATTCTGTTATTATTGCCACATAGTTATTATTAATAGTTCTCACGAGGATCGAAACAAAAATATTGATCTGTTTTTTGCAATATCAAAAAATCGAAGTCAAACTTCTTTTTTATTGCAAAAATTTTTAACCAACACACTTTTTGTGGTTCTATCATTATTTCTATCGCACTCACAGTGCACCTTATGCTGATTCACAACGGAGCGAAGTACGTGGCGTTTTGGCGGCGTCGTGAGACACGCGAAAGCACAATAAACTCAAAGTTTATCGGAACTAATGAAAGTTTCTTTGAGGATTGCAGAGGCTTGCGTGGTTCCTTGTGGAATTTTCTCATATTGGATCTCCCCAGCTCTGTTCGGCCATTTACCGGAAGTTTAACGATAGTGAGAGAACTGAGCAGGGGAGGAGGTAACGATTAAAAACAAAATTGTAACTCTGTTCACAATGCCAAGACGTGTTCCAGGAGTCTCCAAGGAGTCACTGGTTTGTTAAAGAAGCCAAAGCCATGGGCAACAATTGCGAATTTCTTGGCTGGCTCGCAAACCTCGTTTCGCCATTCTGGCTCATCTTGCACTTTACATTTTTAATGAATCCCCGTGCATAGAGAAAGGAAACTGGATATTGCATAATTGAGTGAAAAATACCCGCCAAGGCGATACTTGTTCTTTCTTAGCTTTTGGGGAAAAATTAAAAATAAAAACTGCGTTCGGCAATATTTTATTAAATGTTAAATTAGGTATCCTTTTTCTTATCCAAGTGAGAATCTTGTTAAAGCTCATCGACAATTATCAGAGGGATGATTGATGTCGATCTAATATATTAAAAGAATTTGATCAGGATAATATCAGATATTTTGCTACTACTATGCAGAGCTTTTTTTTATTTTACAATTTTCAGAAACAGTCCCAATACTTCCTGATAAGATCACCATACTAAATTACATGGTGTTAAAAGACAAATTTGAGTTCCATCGAGATAAGTATTTGGAAAAAATATTAACAACCAGTGAAAATTTTATCTCAGTATACAAAAACATCGATGTCAAATCAATTTAATCGCTGCTGGTTCACAATCAGGATATTCGCCGAGGTTAATAAGATAGTCTTCTACGTAAGAATCCTTATCGATCCAAGTTATCCTATCTAGATTTGATAACGAATCAACTTATTCATACGTGAAAGACTCGCACGGCCGTTCTCCGTTTAAACTGTTGGGAATATCTTAACTAATTATTCAATTTCCACGCGATTGGGTCTCATCAAAATATCCAGAATTTATTATTTACATATCATATATGATAAGGAAGCGTGAAATCTGAAAGAAATGAATTTTTAAAAAGTTTATTTTAAATTTACAGCTGAAAATACTATTTTGTTTCCTGTATGTGATTAGCTACTCAATGAAAAGGCTAGTACAAGAAGTATCTACAAAAACAAGGTGTGATTAGATAAGAAAAATAACATGTACCTAAAGTCAATCTTTGATCCAGAAACCAGGTAGCTTTGGTAGCTTCGATTCCATAAATACATTATATAGTCATTCAATTGTCTCTTCAATTCTCATTGTATTGTAATACGTGCAATTTCAGAGCAACATTCTTATCTCCACTGTTAATGAATTTTCATTGATTACAATTAAAAGTGCGTCTGTTATCGTATAAAGTATTTTAACGTCAATAGGATACATTATACATTGTGTTTCGAAGTGCCGTAACGTACTAGTAAAGTATTTGATATTATGACTAAGAGAATAAATATATATATATATATATATATATTATATAGACTTAACCCATTCAGCCTCAGCGATTTCAAAGGGACACAATTTTGTTTTTTAATTTTTTTATAATCTCCATCTCGCTTCTTTACTAAGTAAAATTAATAAATTTTTCTTAATTTCGCAATTTCTATTCAATTAACCAAATTACGTCTCTTTCAAATTCAACGTACCAGAGTCCGACGGGGTTAAGTGTATAAATATAATAAGTTTAAGTATACATATATATAAGCAATACGCCATGCTGAAAACGATACATATCAAGAATCGCCTGTAAGGGTAACGCGGGTGTGGTAGGGTAGCATCTTAAGCGAAAATAGGATTTAAGTGAAGAAAAGGAAATAGGATGAAAAAAAAAGATAAAAAAAGAAAGAATTCTAATAAGACTCAATGGGGTTTGAAGGATAAAAAATAATGGGTATATTATACAAAAAAATATATATAAAAAGGGTACATCCTCAAGAAACGACTATGACAACCGACGAATTAGTTGCTGGTAAAATCGTAGACAGAGGATGACGACTTGACAAACCCTTAACACCGAAAGGTGTTTCCTCGCAATAAAACTTTGAACTTAATTAACCCAGCACACTCGATTCGCACCGAAGAGCCGTAGCCAAAGGGGCGCGACACGTAAAATCGACCGGCGTATCCGCCGCAAATGGGACCGCAGCAGCCATTTAATTTTTTTTCTTCGCCGGAAATGAAGATCATAGCCAAGCTTTTTTTCATCTCGTAAACCCTTCACCCCCTTTCCCTTTATATTTTTCTACTTTACGTTATTCTCGTGCAGCATCAGTATCCTTACGCTTTGCTTTATATATTTTTCTCAATTTTTCTTCCCTTCACCTAATTCTTCTTTTTTACCTTTTCTTTTACACGCAACAACTGTATACAACATGGCTGCCATACCATGTCTTGCTTTTATCCGCTAGATGGCAGGCGCACTCGTTTCGTATTCGTTGCAATCGTAAATTTACATTCTTACGGGCATCGAAATGCATCCCCTGCTAGATTGTATGTACACAGTCTTCATGAATAGTACGATCTACCTCTTGGGGTAGCTACACGGGAGGATGTTAGGGTATTATTTTTTACCTCGTAAAACACTTGGCAAACCTTCATCATTCCTTATGCAAATTCTATTCCCACGTATGATCGATATATATCCCAAACGTTTTGTCCAGGCTCAATTTTATTTGCTCTGGATGCTTTTTAAGCGCGCTCCCGTCCAATCCTTACGATTTGATCGATCAGTACCGTCGCGCGAGGAAGGGAACCTGAAATCGCACTGTAACCTTTTGCGGAATAAATGGAAGCGCCGTGGGACGCGAAACGGTCGCGAAAATATTTCAGTCTGAGAATAGACCTTTACGTTTTGCTCCATTATCAGGAAGAAGCTTGCCAGAAGCGATGCTTCGAATGAAAATACGATTGTGAACATATTTCGCGCCTTGGCCGCCACTGCTCCTTAGAATTTTTTTATTCACTTTTTATTTCCATTTTGTTTCACTTCTTCGTAATCTACAGACAGAAAACGCTGTTACACATTTTCTTCTACCTAAGGAAGGTGTACATTTGAGAACTGTTAAGATTTTTCTTTTTTTTACCTTTTTTCTTCTCATCTGCCTCGAGATACGTAAAATAGTCGTGGACGAGAAAATGGCGCTGGTTCTACTAGGAATGATATCAGGTTTGTTATCGTCGTTGCATAAGACAGCATCCAGGGAATTGTTTCCAGCCTGTCGAGTGTATGTTCCACCGCAAGATAAAGGACCGTCCACATTGTTCTAGGGTAAAATTCAAATTTTACCTCACTTGTAAATACGAGCGACATGGATCGCGACTGTGTATCTGGGCTTTTTTATCTTTGACGACAACGCAGGTCGTTACGAGCCTCGTCATTTCGTAGCTAATGAAAAAACGAGTGTAGGAATATCTCATAGGAACAATGAGCCATGGTTCGCGTCCAATGTTCGTCCTTCATTTTCTAAAATAAAAATTCAAAAACGTATTAGTACGTACAATGGAATACGTTTTATTTTTTTTCATTGTCGAGAGAGAAAATAAGAATTGACCCAATTTTGTTTTCCTCATATACAGTCTCGCCATTCACAATTTTACGAGCACGACGGCGTCCAGGTATAATATTGCAAAAGGACCGAAAAAAATAAACCAAGAAAATATACGTCAAGTCCGAACTTACTTTAGCCGAGTAGCTTGATTAGAGTCTCGCTAACTTTAGCTGGGAATGAGATAATGAAAATGGAGAAACTTGCACAAGGGATAATTCATTCTTGTTAATTGTAACAGCGTGAGTCGTAGCGTTGCGCATCGATCCGTCTACGTTGGCGGCGCTAGTGTCGCAAGATTTCTTAAAGGCGCGAAAGTTCAAAAGCGACGAAACGAAGTGAGACAAAGACAAAGCAGAAAAATCAAGAAACCTCTTACAACAAAGTTATACATCAATACCTATAATTATCACGTTGAAAGATTGTCATTTAATAAATGCAAAGAAAACTCAAGTAATTTTCCAGTAACCGTATGTAACGTGGGTCCATTAAAAATTACTACTGGACTTGTTTGTCCAAACGTATACAGCGTCTACAGGCAGCTTGTTAAAAATTCAAATTTCAATAAACGTCCAACAACGAGTAGACATATATATATATTGTATTATACATAGATATATTATTATATCGTATAGGAATGAAAAGTATCGACTGCCCTGAGTACCTTTTTTCCTTTACAATCTACACACAGAAAACAGCGGACGTGGTATTAGCTCATGCGAAAACCTTCACCCCGCAAACAATACGCATATGCAATGTTGAGGATGCAAACGAATTTATTAGCTCGCAAATTTACTAATTTAAATTTAAACCGACCACGTCGAGAGTGCTCGCACACTGTCAAGGACGACCCCCGGCTGCATCCAATTAAACGTCGGCGCTCTTGCGTGGTGAGACTGCATTAGACGAAAAAATGAATACGAGAGAACACGAATGAGAATAACGCGTCAAAAACATCAAAATTACCACGTTATATCTTCGGGTAAAATTAACAATTTATGAAATTACATTTGGAAACGTCCCAAGCGCAATTCAAAAACCACCATGATTAGCCAACATAATTAGCTTTGGCAAATTGAAAATGGGGAGCTTGTGAGACGGTCCTTTGTCTTTTGGTAAGAGAGGGATTAAAGTGCGTGGATCTTTAGGGAAAATGAGATGGCGGAGGAGAGGGGGAATTCTCAAAAATCAAATTTCACAAAATTCCGTGTGATTAAGGTCAAGAATAACTTTTTAAATGCCCTTTACATATATATGTATATACATATAATTTTTCTCGTTCGCATATAGGGGGTGACTTTATTTTTTAGCGCGCCGCATTTCTCGTCGTTTAGCATTAGAATCGTATCAAACTAATATAAAAGTGCAAAAAAGATGAGGAAAAGAGAAAATATAAATGAAAAACGAATACATATCATTAGCTATTACACGAAACGCAGCATAGTCTCTAACGATACTGAATAACAATAATAATAATAGTAATAACAATATTGATAATTTATTATACATTTACCGATATATATATGCATATATTATATACTGTATAAATTGATATATTGTATATACATATATTATATATACATGCATACAAATATAAGTTTTACTAAAAATTATATATTGTATATTATATAAAGCAAGCGTGAGAATCGATGAGTTGCTGGCATGTGTGCAGTAAAATTAATGAGTGATATATGAGTGAGTGAGAATGCCTGTTGTGTGTGATGCAACGTATACGTGTGCGTGGATATGAATGAAAAAAGAAAAGAAATGAATGAACGAATGGATATCGAGTTTCGAAATGAAATGAGACATATCAACAAAGATACAGACAGTATTTTAAAGAATAAAAGTACGTAGGCGCAGACAGAATTTGTCGGGAGAATAATAAAAGTGACGTTATCCGTTACGTTAAAGCAAAAGTTTTATGTGTGAAGTCTTTCGAAGCATTTAGAATTAGATTCTCGTGACGTGAATAAGTGTATTGACGAGTGATATGTAGAAACGGCGAAAAGAAAAAAGGTGGATGACAAGAGAATGGTGAAATCAAATAAGAACTGCAAGTCCTTCGACACGTAGGGATTCTGCACGTAAAAAAACAACACCGAGAACACTCCGGAGTCAGGATTGATTATTATACATGTATTAGACAATTTATTATTTTTATAAATAGTCTTACCTTGTTAGACCTTTATGCGTGTGTCTCTACCCGTTGTAATGTCCCAGAGAAAACCTAAGATAACCTTAATAGACACTTACTTAACCTACGTACGGAATCGCTTTCGAACTTTCTGACTTCAAAACGTCATCCAAATACGACGTGTCTCTTTGAATGAAGCTTCTATTCCCCTAATACGTTTCGAACTTTAAATCGTAGCTGTATGAAATCACGTTAGATCTGACGATTGTTTAACTGCATATACTGTCGCACGTAATAATTCTGATCAGCATTGTATAGAGCTTGAGTGCGCATGCGCGCGTGCTTTTGTTCATGGCAGCGAATAATTCAAAAATTACGTGTCCTAGAATACGATGCTAGTCATACATAAATAATTGCAATCAGCCATACACGAGTCGAGTACGGCAATAAAAGAAAGAACTAATGAATAATGATTTATTATAATCCTTCAAGAAATTTCGAAAAGGATTATTGGGAAGACGAAGAGAACTACGGTGATTTGAACTACGAAGGACGGTCAAATTTTATCTGATTCGTATCGGATCCCAATCCACAAAGTGATGTTATGTAACAAAAAGCAATAATTCCCATTTACGTTTTAAAAACAATGGAACACGTGCGACTGATAGTTTATAGTAAAGGAGTATGAAAACAATGTCAATGGCGTCTGCCATCTTTCTCAACATTTCCCTTTTGTTCTTTCATCATTCTAAACTGCCCAGGAACGATATTCTGCTGATTACGTAAACTGTACACTGTCGTCCTTATTTTTTATTATAATGTTGAAGCCATGTCACTGACTTACGTAGCACTTACGCATGCGCATTAGAAAAATTGGAAAGGACAAGAAAATCGTCCACTGCCGCATGGAATTTATGCAGCCTATTCGAGTCACCGCTCTGCAGTCAGAATTTATCATAATAAGTTAATCTTATTAACGTTAATACGTCACGCTTGCGTACCTGTAAATCGTTAATTCGCTAGCGTGCACGCAACGTTCGTATACCTACGAAAGGTACGTCACGTGGCGGGAAATTTAAATTCAAACTAATGAAACGACACGAAAACGATTATTCAAATCTATAAAATCCACATCCAGTGATTTATATTTTACTTAATACTCGACTATTTACGACAATGAAATCCTTTATCTGTAATACAAGATTTACAATCTTACATATGTCGTATCGTCCTGTTACCTAGTAATATCTGACGTCTCCAATTATACGTTTATACTGCGTATCCCTTTAATTTCTCTCAAAGCATAGGTGTAACAAAGGAATTATTGCAAAACCTGCCAGAAGGAACGTTCTCACGTGGATCTGCGAACAAAAATTTTCATCGTTCGCAAAGATTACGTTGCGACGTGTATAATTCGCAAGGCGCAACGCTTACGATAAGATTGACTATACGAGCTATATAAGATCGATTAAATAATATAATAATAATAATGCGAATTAAGAATAGTCAATCAATCGTTTATCGTGCACCGGCGTAGAAGCGACTCGACGATTCGCTGTCCGCTCTTATCGCGCCGATCATATTGTGCGGGCATATTGTTGATTGGCGAAGTTTACGATTTATTATTAATTATTAAATCTTTTTGTATGTTTATATGCAGTTGAATGATGTATCATCGATGTTGTCGAGTTATCTGATTGTAATACGAACCTCGTTAGTGAAAGCACGTCGCTTTTAAATTATCCTGTAATTTCGTAAGCTAATTAAATGAAATTGTGCAAAATTCATTGAGTACATTAGTGGGATATCATAAGAGAGAATCAATATAGCGACGTATTGTATATTTATTTTATTACCTCGTTTTACCTCATTACACCTTAAACCAACGATAAAAACAATCGCCATTATGGTTCTGTCACGAATCGACAGTACGTCATAAATTCTTATAATTATTATCGTCGAACCTTCTCTATCCTTTTCTCCAATATACTTCTGGCTATACTCCTATTATAGATAAAATGTCAACCAGATAATTTCCAATTATTGTTATCCTCAGGCACGTACCAAGAATCTCCTCGTGGAAATGTCTCCTATCTGTATTGCCGGTACCGCCATGGCTCCTTATTAAGTCCATTGGGATTAGAGAAAAGGTATATGATAATAGCAATAACAGAGAGTCTCGTTATCCGTAGTCTCTGAGCTACAGTCTAAATGTATGATTTCATAAATTGTTTATTGGAATTCGGATGTCTTGAAACTACCGATCTTGCTTCCTTTCGTATAAAAGCGAGAGAGATAATATTTCTTTCCATCACAGAATCGCCCTATGAGCTTAAGAGAAAACGAATTGAAGGATTAGAGTTGCTCCATCCCACTGGGAATCTATATACCGTTTTCAGACTCTTACCGCGCTTCGGGTAAACTCTTTTCGTCTGGGGACTAGTTTCGGTACAATGCCAAAAAACCCTTATTCTCCTGCTGGAGTATTATATTGTGTTCATACTGCATCAAATTCGATTGAACGTCAATTCGTAAAAGGTGCGCATGCGTCTACCTTTGCGCTCCTTCGAATTTTCCCAGAACCACAACGGCCTCTTGACAGTGTCACCTGGCGAAAATTTTTATAACTGAAAACACAAGTACGAATCCATACTGATAACTTAGATCCAGAATTGATTAGACTCGCGATTGCATTTGAGATACCGTTACGATTTTTCTCACTCCTGCAGTGATAAAGTATTGCTACAGTTCGTGGAGAAGATATTGCCAAAGAGTGTCTAGCGAAATCATCATAAGCTCGGCTACTTTATCCTAAAATTTTCAATCCTTCACTATACATAGTCTTCGGTGATTATCAATATTAATCAGCATGTAGTGATCATTAATTCATGTCTTTTAAATCAGAGTATGGATAATGTATTTCATATCAAATATATCATATCAGTGAAATTACTTTCACAAGTGTGTATAATATTTATTATCAATATTCTGACATATGTTACATAACGGTCTTGTATGTATATACAGATAAAGTCTAAATCAAATGTAGATACATTCTTGTCAGTATGCCATAATTTCACAAAAGACAAGTAAAAAAAAAAAAAAAAATTAACGGAGAAGAAACAATAATTTTGTCAAAAATATATCTTTACAAGCCCAAACGACCAGGAGTCTTTCTATAAGGAGCAGGCGTACCCGGTTCCCTAGATCCAGGAGTCAGGATTTCTTTTCTGTAACAAAAGAAATAATATTTATATTAATCTCATCCGCGGTCATATGTTTAAATCCATCATAACCAAACTCCACTACTTACTTTCTAACTGAGGCTTGCTCCCTCTCCAACTGTTCTTGAGCTCTAGCACGCATCTCCTCTTCCGCTTCCTTCATCTGCCCTTCCATCTCATGAAGATGCTGCATGGCCTGTTTTCTTTTAGCTCTACCACTACGTCCAGTCTCTTTTACACTGAAGAACATTGGTCCCAATTCAGCTAACCAGTGCCCATCAACAGCAGTAACACATTGCATGTACTCTTTGGCAGTCATCACCAGCTCGTGATAGACTACGTAGTCTGGTGTGAAACCCATGCCAAAAAGGGCACTAGTGGGATGAAGATGACAGGGCATTCCGGTTCTGCAATTCACGTATTCCCCTATTCCCTTGAGACGAGCTGCTTGATGAAAGTACGCAGAGCAGATACATTTCCTGACGACATCCCAATCAGTACCGCAACTGACCACTTCCATTTTTTGTTGCTTCAATATTTCCTCAAGCTGCTGACGCACCTCTCGTACTTTCCGCATTGCTTTTGCGTGGATGAAGTGATCATTGCACCAGGAACTAGAATAACCATTTGATTTCCACTGATTGTAGACGTTCAAGAATGTCAGATGATCCGATTCAGGAACTTGAAATTTCTCGCGAGCAGAATCAGAGTCCTCTTCACGACCTTTTGGACGATAAAATATTGACGGAACTGACAGCATTGATACTGAAATCAAATAAAATAGTTCAAGCACCCTAATGTATCTTCTATCAAAGATAAGAATAGTTTTTAGATAAGCGATAGTAAATAGAATCGTAGTCATTCAATTTTTCATTCATTAAGCTAATGAGCAATAATGAGACAACACATGCGTGGCGCAAATGCACTTCTGATAAGAGAGTAGAGCTATCATTGTGATAAAGTTAAAAGATTAACATCAAGTTCCAGATAGTACAGTCATGCACACTTCGACACATTGCTTCTAATATCAGATATCTGTTTGGACTGAATTTCTTCCTCTTATCAGTAACAAAGAAACTATGGCTGTTTTACCTATGATAAGAATATCTGCTGTACAACCCAGCTGCGATGCGACTATCAACATCTGACACTGTGGTGGATCAAGAGGAAACTCAGCCATCTGACGTCCCAACGGAGTGAGTCGTCCCGTGTGATCCAAAGCACCAAGTATCCACAGTTGATAAAGAGAATTCAATATATTGTCTTGAGGCGGAGGATCCATAAAGTGAAAGGCAAGTAAATCTTGAACACCCAACGATTTCAACAAGAGGACAGTATTGGCAAGATTAGTACGCTGAATTTCCGGAACTCCCGTAGGCAGAAGTTCATCCAAATATTGTCTTCTAGTATATAATCGATAACAATGTCCAGGCCCAGTTCTTCCAGCTCTGCCAGCTCTTTGATCAGCGTTGGCTCTGGACACTGGATAAACCTGTAGAGCATCCATACCAATTCTAGGATTGTAGACCTTGAGTTTGCAGTATCCAGAATCCACCACGAATACAATTCCATCTACAGTCAAAGAAGTCTCAGCAATATTCGTAGCTACCACGCATTTTCGTAAACCACCTTCGGAACGTTGAAAGATCTTTGCCTGGAGGTCTGACGGAAGCTGGGAGTAAATAGGTAAGATTGACAGAGGCGGCGCCGAATCGATTTCAGCTAATCTTTCCTTCAACGCTTCACAGGTGACCTCGATATCCTCTTGACCTGGCATAAAAACGAGTACGTCTCCACTTCGTGGTTGCAGATGAATCTGCAGGACTTGCTTAACTGCAGCATCTACATAATCCTCGACAGGATTCTTTGCGTGAAGTATCTCGACCGGAAAGGTTCTTCCTGGTATCTCAAATGTTGCAGCATTACCAAAGAATGCTGAGAACTTGCTGGAGTCCATAGTAGCCGAGGTCACGATGAGTTTGAGATCATGCCGCCGTGCGACAACCTGTGACATTAAAGAGTTTGATATACTGATAAGATAAACGTAAATCGCGAATTGACTGACAGTAGATAGACTAATGACAATCTATGACGTTCACCAGATAAAAATTCGGATGTGATTATGCGTCGTATTATTCACTGGCAGTGCGCTTGGAAGCTTCGTCGAAGGCTCATGGCTGCGTGGCTCTTTAAGTCACAACAGTTGCTCGCCAGAAGTAATAGTGAAAATGGAAAAAGATTTGCTAGCACGAGACTCTTTGCCCTACGTCAATCGAGATGGTTTAATCAGGACGAATCTAATTTATTCAAAAATGTCTTAGATTCGGGTTACATACTAGAATTACGTATTCCAAAGAATACGGACACTCGTAACGTGGACAAGGATGCTGCAGCAAGCTTGGAATACGGCATTGTCCTTTGGATCGATAAACCAGGTGAGTTTAATAGAACAATTTCACAGTGTAGTACTCTATTATTATTGATGATCGTAAAGTTAAAGCGTTTCATCTGCTCCCTCATAGATGGCGAAGACAAGGATGCAATGGTCGTGTACCTTGATCCCCAGAGTAACAAGTCCGAGAAGAAAGGTCGTGAAATTAAGTACATTCCACTCCATCAATTCTGGTCAAGCGGCATTGAGATAAGGATTAACAACATGGGCGACCGAGAAAAGAAGCCTAATAGCCCCGAGGAAATTGTCGATCAGGTAAATCGTGCCTTGCGTGGGTCTTCCAAATGGCCCGACAGTAAAGCATTTGTATACTGGTGTCGTTATGTCAGTCCTCCTGCAACCGTCCCGGAAAATAGCAGAAAGCGACAATTGAGCGACGCAGCCATCCGATGGGGAAGCATCTCTGCCAGTGCTGGTGCTCTATTTTACACGTCAAGACGTCAACGTAGACATTCCGAACGATCTGGCTAAGATTATTGAAAAACGATGATTCGTAATTTGTCGCTAGGAGAGAATTAAATTCTTTACTTTGTTACTGTGTTATAAGATACGTTACCATAACTTACTACGTGTAGTATTTTATTATAGTATTTAACGTAGTCGTTAGATTTTTTTTGATAAACCATTGACAAAATTTTTACTATTTCTCTCTTGTGAGAGATTACTTTCTACTACTGAGAATATGATTTATTAGTATCAATAAATAAGATGTACTCTTACCTCACGTAGTAATCCAAATAATACATCCGTCGATAAGGAACGTTCGTGAGCCTCGTCCATGATGACTACACTGTATCTGTCCAAGTCACCTTCGCGTAAGCTTTCTCTCAATAAAATACCATCCGTCATGTATTTGATGACGGTTTCCTTGGAAGTACAATCCTCAAAACGTATTGCGTAACCGACTTTATCCCCCAGTGCAGTAGCCATCTCGTCAGATACTCTTTTAGCTACCGACATCGCAGCCACTCTTCTTGGCTGCGTGCAGCCAATAATACCGTAACAGCTGTATCCGTCTTCGTGAAGATATTGCGTTAACTGAGTCGTTTTACCACTGCCAGTTTCACCCACGATAACAACAACACTGTTTTCACGAATAACGTTCAGCAATTCTTGCCTAACGGCGAACACGGGAAGACTTCTTCTCTGTTGCTGAATCGAACGCTGTCTTGCTTCACCAGTTATTTCACCAGCCCCAATATGACGTGCGTACTTCTGTCCAGCCTTGAAGTCCGTTTCCTGACCTTGCTGATCGCCGTCCTCACCTTTCTGTCCGTCCTTACGTACTCCCATGATATTTCCTATGTGGGTTCCTGCCAGTTCCCAATGTTTACGCTGCGCTCGACGTCGTTCTTTCTGTTCTCGGTATGCACGCACCAGTGCGGAACCTTTTCTTGCTACTAAAGCCATGTCTGATCCGGGATCTCGCACTGGTACTACTGGCTCTGGCTGCTTCGTGAACACGATTCGACCTAATTAACTCCATATCATTACTTCGTCAAGGTATATTTTAGATGGTAATACTATTTCTAGCCTTTCGCTGTGTTATATAATTCAGCGAAGGATGACAGTTGAAGTTAAGGTACAATTTAATAGGTAAATATAACTTACCGTCTAAGAATGGAGGAACCACGTTATGTACTAAGAGATGAACCCTGGCCTCGCCCTCGTCATCGGGATCGTCATCGTGGTCGAGAGAACTGACTACTCCTGATGTCAACATTCTGTTACGTTCCCATAATTCATTGTCTTTGTTTATTTGTCGTTGTTGTGCAGAGACACGACGCTCTCTTCTTGCTTCTAGTTCCATTTCCTTCTTACGTGTATACTCTTCAGATACGTCATTAAATTGACGGTTTTCACCATCATCTAATGCATACCATTCTCTATCGAGTCTGTAATAAAATATTGTTAAAGTCAATGGAATATTATTTATTATTAAACATACAGCTGTATATGAATAATGTAAAAATGTATTTACCTTTGCTGTTCCTCCTCCCAAAGCTCCTTCTGCTCTCCATCCAACATAGGTGTTGCACCTGAAGCCTTACGCTCTTTGACCCACGAGTTGAATTTGTACGATGGTGTAAATTCGCTTCGTGCACTGTCTCTGGGATCTCTACTATTGTACAATTTTGGAGTTGGGTGATCCCAACTTGATCTCCTAGGCTCTTCATCCTCATCGTCATCCCAGTTACTCCGAGAGGTAGGATCCTTAAATCCAAATTAAAATATATATATGATACTGTATATTTCATAAAAGAGAAATAAGGTTATATGTTCAATCATATACCCTTGTCCTAAATTTTGGAGTTTGAGGTTCATCCTTAAATCTAAGAGGAGTTTGCCTTGAACTATCTCTACTACGACTTCTTTCACGATGCCAATCCTTTCTTCTATCGTAATCATAGTCTCGATCTCGATCTCTGTGACGATCTCTATATTCTTGGTCACGGGCATCTAATCTCTGCCGTTTCAATCTTGATTCTAATCTTCGTTGAGCTTCTGAATTGACTCCTCCAGTGTGTGTTGGAGTTTCCTCTTCATAGGAGCGATACCTTCTATCCTTAGACTCTGACTTGGAAGAACTTGTTGTAGCCTTAGATCCACTAGGTTCTTGAGAACTTTCACGTCTTTTACGCTCAGCGAGTTTATCGAGACCAAAAATTGAAGTCTGTGGCTTTTTGAACGTATGGTCAGAAGCTTTTTTACGAATAATTAGTCCACCAGCCTCATTGTTGTCAGAACCTTGCAACTGATATAAGTCAGCGTCCTCAGACATTCTCGTTTATTCTGAATAAAATGTCGGCCTATCTTTTTAAGAAAAATAACACTCTATATATGCACTATTTATAAATGTCTACTAATCAATTACAGAATTCGGCAACGTATAATAACATAAAATTAAACACAATTGTTGTCGCAGACTTCAAGAATTTTCAGATTACACCATTTAGGCACAAATTACATAAATATACTTATATGTCCAACTCAACTAGCAGTTTTGAGTATTAGAATTAACAAGTAGCGCCATCTCGAATGAACTTAAAATGGACTCACCCAGATAGCAAAGCATGCTATTTACGTTCTATTTAATCTCTGCTACTTAGAAACAAACTGTAAGTCCTAAATCAAATTGTGCTCAAACGTACTGAACAGATGATGCCATATGCAGTTAATTTTAAATAACGTGAGCTGGAAAGAACACGGTTGGAAAGAATCAGAACAAAATATTTGCTGAATGCTCATCGTACTAATCCAGGCATAAGTGTCCAATTGACTCTAGACCTGAATCAAGAATATTACTGCAGTTAAAGTGCAAGGGAATAAGTCACCCTTGCCTAACACCTTCAACATTCGGTCACTATTATCGTAATCACACTGTAAGTGAATGTAATAGAATAATAAAACCAATTTGGATATGTTTATGTAGACTTCATTCGAGTATGCTCGGCAATACCTAACTATACTTTCGCAGTCTCTTCCAACCCACTCTAATAAACTACCTGCCTAGAGGCTATTTACTGATTTTGTATGCACGTCTTGTTTGGAATGAACCTTAACCATTCATTTAGAATATTAATTATCATGAAATACGATTTTGGAAATTGAATACTAGTCAAATACTACGATGATTGATGACTTTGAAAGAGATATAATTTATATTTATTTTTCTACATTATTACGTATGGTACGCTGGTAAATCCGTATAATTACTCTGTGGCGATGTCTAGAGGATTACTGAAGGGCACAAGAGATATAATTACAAGCAAGTAAATGAATTTTATTTAAGAAACATTCATATAAATAGACATTAAATAATATAGAGCTATAATAGTCAGACCAGAGAGTTTCGTTAATATTATAATTAAACAATAATTTACATTTAAATAAAAAACGGAGTGTGTCAGTCAAACGTATTTACAAAGTAACATCGATCTCTTCAATGGTCGAGATTAAGTTATCCAGTCCAAAGAGAAAACCTTCTTCATGATTCCCCTGTTGCCACGGCCTTCTGTGAGTCAAAGTCTTCCCCTCGGGGACTTCGTAGGTCTTCGCGAAGTCAATCAACCAGACACCGACCTTCTCATTGTCGTAAATCATGAAAATACTGCTGCCTATTACCTGCCAAAAGAACGATACCATTAACGAGAGATTCCAAAATTTACAAGCAATAATTATCATCAGATGAACATGGCGAATGCAACTCAGAAGAAAGAATAACTGTTAACTTGAAGTAACCGTACCTCGTGAGTCTGGAAGTACGTGGACTCCTCGAATTTGGTTCGCAATTTCTTAAGACGTTCCAGTAACTTTTTCCTGGTGTCTTCGCGACCCGCGAGAAACCGGACCATGGTGCTGAGTACTTCCTTGTGCGATTTGACCTTCTTCAGATCAGTGATAGGTGGCGCCCCAGGTAACTTCATGGCTTCAATTCGAAATCCATGACTGCAGGTAGAACTTTGCTGTTCTCTGAATTGCATATAACGCAATTTCGTAACAGCACGTTGTTCGTGTTCTTGTGCAGTCGGCGCATTCGGATCAACGGCGACCATCTTCTGGTAGAGGTCAGGCCTCGCGACAGTCTTAGAGACTTCAGATTCAAGAAACGTCCTAGTTCCCATTTTAATATCCATTACATGAGGATCGTTGAAACCAAATAGAAGATCCTGAAGCTCGATGAAGGTATCACCCTTGTATTCAACTTCTCGGTAATACATTGGAACACAGTCAAACATTGTCTCATCCTTGCTAAGAGCTTCGTAAACCATCCTCTCGGTATTTTCAGAACCACCAGCACGTCTTTTCCACACGGTACCAGGACCGGCTGGTGCGAACCCATCAGGATGTCCTGAGAGTTGAAACCAGGACTTGAGTCTGTTCTTAAGTATAACATCACTAGCAGGAGCAGTCAGGTCCAATGCATTCTATAAATCAAAGTAAGTTCTAATTAATTTTTATACTCTGAATAAGCATATTTAAATAAAAATGCAATCAAATTGCAGCAATTTAACTCTATATTAAGAAATCGATCAATGAAAATCTAATAAAAGCCTCTGCCAAATATATATTTATATATATATATATTACTGATCATCTCTTAACAAATTATTTCTTTAGTGGGTAATCATCGTGTCTTTTCCGAAGATACCCACCAGAGCAAGAAACTTCAAAGAGAGATCTTCATCAGGCATCGAGGTATCCGAAAGAGCAAGAGGAAATTGTTCCAGCTTCCGTACCGTGGCAGGGTCACTAGGAAGTTTAGCGACCATGGTTGATCCAATTCCCGCGTTGTTATTATCGGATCTATTTCCGGCGGAGGTGCTCCTTCGCCATTGACGGAAGACGGCGGAGTAACTACCGGAAGGAGCATCTTTCGGCCGTCTCTGTTCCTTGTGCAGGCTGGATTCGTGGCTCAGGCGTGATTTTTCCTTATTAGATGAAGGCTGTAACCAAAGAAACCTACTAAGAATTTAATGCAGCCGAGAATAACTGATTCCTATTCTATAAGGTAATTAGCTGTATGGCTAAAAATTAACCATATATCAATCAGTACTTCCAGTGGAATTTCTGTCAAAACTTTTTAATTTATTGACATTTCTATACCGTGCAAACAAGTAGATAAAGCTACCTGTTTACTTTTAACGTGCGTTTCTTATTTGTATATTGATACGCAAACGTTGTTAGGTAGATAAAGCCAGTTGAATAGATTAGCTGAATGGCATACAAGTTCTAATTGCAGTTACGCACTGGACGTTCTAATTGTTGACATGCTTATAAGCATTATTGTCATGCTTATTGTCATAATTTATGTTCAACAAAATTATACAAAGGCGTCTGATCGATGAGTGTCGTTAACTACAATCGAAAAGCTTTTTCGCTATTTATCGCGTGTTCTATGTATTAGATAATAAATTATTATTTAATTGCCAGCAAAAGCGGCGCAATTGAACAAAGAACATTTGTTAGTAGAAAAGCATCGAAGAAGTGTCCGCAGGTGATTGATGAGACGAATATAAACCGATGAAGAAATGTGTAGTTATTCAATAAGAAAAAAGTAGTATTTGATCGTTTCATTAGGAAACTGAAAAAAAAGTACAGCTGCGTGTAAGCAAAAGCGTCAAACCGACTTACGCCAGTGAAAATTATAATACACGTTCTTATTCATTTTTATATATCTGTATATAAAGTTCTTGATTTTAACTTACAAAGTCATCGAAACTGTTAATAGATTCAAGATGACATTGTCATCTCATCTCATAAATACAAGTGGCGTACGTTTCTATCTTAAAAACAAATAAAAAAATATCCGGTTTTCTGATAACCGATGCTTTCTTACAAGCCTTTTTTTCTTTTATTTAACAAACTAATAACTGCTTTCCGTCAAAGTGAATGATTTGCGTTACAGGTCAAATTATGGCATATTTTAAAATACCAGTCTATCGGGTCAAAACGAAAGCAAAAAAGATGTAGGAACTCGAATTGGCGTAAAGATTTTATGGTACGTTTCATTTACGTAGGATAAATGAAATGCTTTTAAAAAATGCAAAACTCAGTCCTGTCGACCACAAAATACCAATCACGTGTTGATGACATAATTAAAATATGCAAAGAAATATCTTCTGGCACAATGTACACGAAGCTGTTTCTGCTGTATATTTATACACACAACTGTTACAGCCAAATCGACATTATAAATGGAAACATTTCTTGGACAACCATTGGCTGTCGCAGTTGTATCAATGAAATATATTTGCCAAACGATCTTTTATTTTTAGGCTCAATAGAAAGAGTATACATTAACGACTGTGATAATAATGATTAATTACGATTATACAAAAAATCTACTGATAAATCCTAAAATACCAATTTAATACGACAGTCTTATTAAGTAGCTCTGTTTTACCTAAAACATAAAATGACAAATACGTCCAACTGACGAGCCTACCAATTAAAAATAACTGCCGGCAGCTAAAAACGTTTTAAGAGTCTTGTATCGATTTTGATATATGGAATCGAACAGGCCTTAGCCTATTTCTAAACCAAAAACAATAACCCGTCTTCGTATGCCGTTGACGTAGCCTACGTAAAATTCACACCACGCGAACAGTATGAGCCATCCTGAGTTATTTTGGGAACAAAATAATAGCGTTGTCCAATATTGGCAAAGTACTGTAGTACGAGGCTTATTAAATAGTATGCTTATGAAGCGTGTTTTGATTCTATCAGGAACGGCTTCGCGATGACTGTTCACTCGCAATTCCATCATTGGCAATGCAATATACATATTATACGTGCGTACAATTTTCGCAATGGTTTGTAAGAATGTGAGGGAGTGTTTGAGAATTTACACGTCGCGAATATTGATCCAATCTAAAATTCACTTGTAGTGTAAACATCATTGTGTTTATCATGGAGCGTCGAATGATAATACGTGTCGTAATGACACGATAAAAATCTCTGAGACGTTTATTGCCAATCTTTCAATTCGAAAATTCGCGCGCACTTCGCAACGAGCCACCAGGGTTATTCGTGGCGTCGGGCTCTGATTGTAAAGCAGTTATTTATCGCGCGATGAAAACTAATTTTTAACGGTCGTTGGTTTTAATCATTTCATCGATAACGATATATCCGAGTGCCTGCAACCTTCTCTCGTTATGTTTCATAAATGCACAAGGCGAGCCCACAATGTATATCTCTATAGAGATCGGTATTTCCTTTCGTTGATATCTTATTCGAATCGCACCTAGTTCATTACCATCCGTTTTATGGACCTTCGGATTATACGTTTGATGCGAAGAGTTACGCAGCAATCAATTGTTAATCCTGAATTCAACGTCAGAAAGGAGATAAAGATCCATACCGAGAAGAGCACTGAGATTTCCATCGATTGCCAAGAATACGCCATGACAGTTTTACATTAGCCTTGGGATCAGTAACCGCCAATATAAAGTCTAACTCGTTCCGCTTGACGTAAAACGTGCATATTGCAACTATGTTCTTAATCAAACATCTAATCATTGGTGTCGTTTGTGTATTCACATCTTAATTCAATGTACGAGTCATCAGTGAACAGAACAAGATCATAAAGTGCTGTATACAATTGTAAGTATGCAATGACATCACTTTATCAGACATGTCCGCATTTCTATAGGGCGTTAAGAATAGATTTTATGTAACGTCCTGTGTTGTTTCTTCATGATGCACATGATCAATGGAGCGGCTGTTGTTGCTAGATAGAACAAGTTCGAATAATGTGCAAGCAATCACGCAATTCACATATGTATGTGCGTCTGGTCTGCGCACACGAATGGCGTCGCCGGGCTGCGGGAAAGTTACGTCACACAAACATTCGGAACGCGACAGAAAGCGTTACCAAGCACTTCGCACTGTGATGGGGGAATAATACACAGGACGGAATTAGGTCGAAAAGGATATAAAGACTGGCGTTTCAAGGATAAATAAACTAAACTTCAATCACGAAGAACCGATGAGGCATCACGAAAAAAGGTTATGTATCGTCACGAGAGAGTTGACAGTAATTTTCGTACGACCGTGGGTGCTGTGCGTGACGATTGTCGTGCAATTATAAATTACGTAGGTTTCGCATCGATTTCGCGATACGCCATTAATTTTAATCTTCCTTCTATCAAGGACTCTTTCTCGAGGACAAGGAAATTCTTTGCGCAAATTGTTTTTCGCACGTTCGAGGTTCACTGACACCCTCATTATGCGCTGCATAAAGAAACGGATATAAGGGGATGCGAACGCGGCCTTCCTTGAGAAAAGTCGAGGACAAGAATTCAGGGAGGACAAGGCAGGATACGCCATTGAAAAGAATTCGCGGAAAGACTAGCCGGAAGTGCTTAGGAGCTTATCGAGGATTCGATGCACGAATTACTTGTTTACGTGTGGCCTTTTTTATTTATTTTTTATTTCACTCAGCTATCAACACCACGGGGACACCGTGCGTAAGTGACAGTACACTGCTTACGAAATCAGTGTAATCTTTATTTTGTGATATTTTTAAATACATGCAAAGCCCGGAAAAAGTGAGAGAAACAAACAAAAGCAGAAAAACTTATTCTTTTTGTTTATGCTAATGTAACTGTTGAATTTTCTAATTTACTATTAAGCACAATGTGTCTACGATACTCCTATATTATTCCAGGTAGCATAATGTTTCATTCCACCGGTATGGCAACATTGGATTCCCAAGAAGTGGTACAAAGCCAGATTAGCCCTTACATTTAGAAGACGTTTTGCATTGATGCAGAGACGTTCGTGCCGATGTCTCAGAGAGAAGGACAACCAGGTGTAGAGGGTTAAGAAAGAATAGGAATACGCAATTCAACGTGAAACCGTATGCATTAGTTCCACGAACGACAATAGAGGCGTTGTCGTAGAGCTAATAGTTATAACTTACGCTTACAGTGCGCGACTAGTTCCGCAGGACGTGACGTAGACCCGGCAAAGCTCGTCCGATTACATACACACGTACTTCCTTCCTTGCGAAGGAATCGCGCATGAAAGGCATGCAAAATTGGAAAGAGCAAAAAAAGGTACCATTATTTTTGTTCACCCGTTTATTACACATAAACAAAATGTAATACGCTCTAATTCATATCACTTCTAGCAATTCGTCACCATCCCACACGATCAGCCCACAAGAAGTCACAGCAATTACTTTTATCATGGTCGCCATTGTTTCTCGAGCGTGTCGCAGATTAACCCAACGACGTTCCAGTTTAACTTTCAAATGGATCGTATCCCACATGAAAGATATTTTACGTAGCACCTTGAAATTGATAAGCAGCTCAACGTCGGTTACCTCCGTACGCCGTAAGTTCCTTTTATTGTTCATTTCATACCCGAGCACTTTAATTTCGTTGATACCTCTCGTGTCTGCATACTGATGTATTATATACATATCACGCTATGCGATATCACTCACACTCAACGAATTCAATAAGAAATATCGCTACGGTAAATCGCTCAACTCTCAAGAACCAAGCGCCGTTGGACACGCGTTGACGTAACGACGGCGCGCGTAAACATATCAGAGCCACAAGATTATGAATGAAATTATTTTCTGCCATGGCGCGTAATTACGCTCCACTTATAGCGTTACATTTATAACTCGTTATAAGCAGCACTGAGAAATCAAACGAAAGTGGCAAATGGGTCGTGCAATCTCTTATAGAAACGACAGGCGCGGCTAACGTATGTAGCTAAACCATTTTTTCATCATTACCTATGATAGATTTGTACCTGATAATTGTATAATGGAACGAATTATTATACAACGATGTACATATATCACAATAATAACAGGGTGGGTATCGTTCCCACAGAGACTTTTATCGCTGATTCTACATTTCAGGTGAGATTGCACTGACACCAGGGATATTATTTATGAAGGAAAACTTTTTTTGAAAAACTCGTACCTTGGCTCAACCAAATGTCGCAGGACCTCGGGAAACAACATTTTTGTGTCTCCTTGACTAAAGGAAGACGAGAGATATGCAGCTATGTGCGTCCTCAATGTTGATTATGACAATGAGAGATATATGTATGCGTATCTCTCTATATATCAGATCTCAATGACATTCCACGACGATGAAGAAATTCCTAATGATTTACTATGCACTGTGTAACCTATCCGTATAATTATTTAGATTTTTGCACGATGCAATTTCGTATGATTCATTACGGAGGAGTTAAAGAAAATGTGAAACACAGCGCTTGCGTGGATAATGAGACCTGTCGTCTGTGAAATTTCAAAAGTAACGCATAAAAGTCGATGACGCTGATAAGGAAATAATTAAAGGTACTGATTTAATCCACACATTAATTAATTCTATGACTTGGCTCTGCTAGCGATGATTATTTAATATTGTGAGATCATCGTAACAGAACTGTTATTTTCTCCTCTATTTTCTTGATAGTGACAAAGTTTTTTAAAGTGACCAACGTAACGTTAATGTATCACCAGTGTCATATTTTAATTGGTAAACAGTATGAATATTCATAGCTATTTGAATTAGCAAAGAAACAGCTGTTGTAGCGATTATGACGACACGAGGCAGTGATATATCGGATTTTCTGGCAATTTAGCAAACGGAGAATAATAAGATCCAAAGTCGAATTTTTATACACAATATACCATCTTTTTAAGCTATTTGTTAACATAGCAGAAATAGATTCAATCAAATTTTCGCCATGTATAAGCTCGAGATAAGACGTCATCTTTATGTTAATATTAATCTATGAATTTGGGTATGCTAATAAGATACGTCTTTGTGGATAATGCGTCACACTTGGGAATAAACAAATTAAGCATTTTCGACGTACTGAAAGATGTTCCGTTTTCACGTATGACCCTACAGGAAGAGACAATTTATATGTCACAGCCGGATTTCAATATTCATGCAGACGGCTGATAAATGATCATACGGTTTAACCGGAGGAGCGAAGGGGAGAATAACAGGGGAGACGGAGAGTGTAATAATAAAAAAAAAAAGAGATCAGACAAAGGGGGGGATCATGACATCGGTGCTAAAAGTCAAATGGCAAATCACTTTAAAAGCCATTATGCGTCACTTGGACAAGAGTTATCGAAGTGAGGATTATTTAAAAGATAAAAGAAGACGAATAATAATACCGAGAGTGAAAAAAAGAAAAATCGAATTGACATTAAATACGAGGAGAGCCTGTTGCGCTTAGCAGACGTTATGCAAAAAGATGGTGCCAGCGAAGTTTTTAATCGGAACTACGTCAAAGGTTTGCCCAAGAAGAGTATATTTCTGGATTTTATCTGTCTTTCGATATTCTTGACCCGTACCGATGTTAAATAAGTGTTGTTTTTCTCTAGAGGAATGACGTGCTTCTGGCGAACATTGCATGTACCTTATTTTTTATTTACACAATTTGTAGTGCAACATGTGGCGCCTTATTTGAATGTCTCATTTACTTGCGTTGCTCTTTATATTTTTGCATCACTTTCGCGCGTCGGTTTAAACCCGAAATTTTCACTGCCATCTTGACAATGTTTACAGATCAACGCCTAATTGTCACCGACAATCTCCTTTAATTGCTCACTATAATCATCGTTCGTACGAGAACAGTCATAGTGTTTACGTACGATAGAGTCAAAGCTTAAGAATATAAATCTTGTCCATGTTTGTAATCAAGACCAGAACAGAGCCCGAAGCACCAAGAGTAAATTACGATATCATTAAGACCTGATAAAAGGAATGGCGTCTCCTCTGCTCGATATAACGATATCATAAACACGGGACTTCAGAACGGAAGTATGAATTTCAACCTGATACGCCATGAAAGAAGATTGGTTATAATTGCTGTATGTTTCTAAAACGTTATTAACGAGAAAGCTAATTAACTATTTTATTTAAACCTTAGGCAGGATACGTAAGAGATGGAAGCAAGAATTATGGACAGAAGGAAAAAAAGGAGTGAACGAGGCCGCACGCGTCGTGTCGATCAATAATTCCGCTCGAAAGTTTCGGAAGCCTTGATCATCGCGTGTATTCGATATGGCACGACACGTGCACCAGATCTACAGTTGGAGTGACAGTGATAGATCTAAGATGGAACATTCACATTGACGCAAGAGAAACGAAATTTATATTGTTACAAAATGCGAGTCTATGTGACTGAGTATCTCTTCGTTACTCTTCATTTTTTTCTCTACAATTCCTTTTTTTAAATGGAGTATGCATTTCGTCAAAGTTTCATAATATTATCGATTATTCTTTATGTAACATGCTATGGTGGCAGTTTTGTATGCTTCTTTTTTCTTCGCTAAGAGATCGTTGGTCATTTAGACTATCAAATGTCGAAAAGATGTTCTTTGGACATTCTGTCTACAGAAGCCTTTTTTGGCCTCGGTAATTTCTCAGTCTTTATGATATATAATGACCCCATGGTAATTTCAATGGCTGTTCACGAGAATCTAGAACTTTGTCATATATTTTGCCCAGACTGTCCTCAACCTTGATAATATTCCCGTTCTGTCCTAGGAAGTCCGTAAACCTTGAGGTGTGTCTACCTCCTAATGCTTTCTCAACCGTGCCAAAACTCGTGCACTATGAGAATCATCCAACAGTTTAGAGAATACTATTTACGAATGTTGAATAGGAAGAGGACGAACATTTCAACATATTAAAAAAAATAGCAAGTGGAACGATTACGGGATTAACAGGTGTGCATGACGCATGATAAGTATGTCAACATTTCAATGCATCTAGACACACGCAGAAATTGTAACGGAGATTCAAATGACATTATCGCAATACGGCCGGAAGCGAATAGCAGCGCCAACTATCTAGTGACCCTTATGGCGTCATTTTATTGTGAAAAGAAAAATAATCACTAATATTTACGAACGTTGCATGTTTCATGTACAGTTTGGAAATCACGTATCGTGCGGATACGTGCTTCTTGTACGAAATTCAGCATACAAGTTACTACAGTAAAGATAAAAACATTGTTCAAAATGCATCGTCCAGGTACGGGAGAATTTCACTGATTAAATAAATAAAAGAAAAAGTTCAGTAAAGAAAATGTAAAGTGCACAAGTGTCAAGCATTCAGGCTCGACCGCGCCCTTTTTTCTGTAAGTTCATCATAATGATAGTAAGTAGGTTCAGAGGATGAGGTGAGGTTAGTTCGACAGTAACAACGGTCATAAGATACAAAAAAGCCAACTCTCTGCTGATAATCTAATCTTCTAGAACTCTCGTACCTTGTTGAAGTGTGCCTGCAGAAGCCGCTCATACTGATCAACAGCGCGTAAGCAGATTCTGGTAGTAAATGCTTCCATCCGAGTGGGCAGGGGTGCGTGGCAGACACTGCTGGACATTATTCCGTAAGAGAAAGTCCGTTTATATATCTTGATAAATAATCACTTATAAAGCCGAATTGTATTGTATCACAACTTATCACGCACGCACTCAATAATATAATAAACGGAGTATAAACGCGTGTGATATTCGCAAGAAAGCAACGTTCCTTTCGGGTTGGCTGTTGGGTTGAATGAAACCAGAAGCCAAGCTAACCTCGTTCGAGCACGAGTTCACGAGTTCATTGCAGCACGAGAGCGTCACAATATCCAAGCATCACAGGATGCTTCCGAATGAATTGTTCCCATTAATCTTCACCGATGGATCTTCCCGTGAGCTTCTTGCTTCTTAATCTTCAGTTTAATGTATTTGCTTTGATTCAATTTATAATATTATTTAATGTTATAACAGTGTTTTGCTTCTTCTAGCGTTCCGTACGATGCTCGAGTTGGAGCCGGTTTGACGATAATGCGGCGTGCGCCGTTTGCTGCTTCGCTATACTCAATAGAGGAGAGAGCACGAACGTCATTTTATCGCCTTACGTGCGCACCCAACTCTCTCGTCTCCCACTTCTTCCCAACCGGTGTATATGAGTACCCTAAAGCCACTGTCAGACCCGGGTAGCGTATTCGTGGACCGGATTACTCTCAGCCTATTACAGCTGTACCTCATGTTTCACAGGAACGGTAATGACTCGAGTGTGTGGTTCAGATTGATTACATAAATGTAGATTTTTGTACTATTTTTTTATGTGATATTCATTTTATCAGATGACCCATTACGGCGGCGTGGTTTTAATCACTTTCAAAGAAATTGGATAAGGAAGAAATTGACGAGCCTTACGACATTATTGGATTCTTGCTTGGAAACGTTTTTTCACTATTTTTATTACTCCGTAGAAGAACTTTTCTAAGGTTCTTTATGGGCAATAAGCACACATGCTCTGTATACACGTACAGATGTGGATTTCAATTCAATTTTTCACGAGGTATATTGTGATATCAGTAGCAAGCAGGGATGGAGTGATTCTTGAGATGAGGATTAATAAACGTCTCTCGTTTATAATCTCTAATCTGTATGAAAGAGTACGTTATACTGGTAACCTTGTACCGTCTAGGATCTATATATTTATTTAGGTATGTATAGAACGTAATAGACGAAGACTAGTTTTCACAAAGAACGCCTCCTTTCTCTCCGGATCTGTATATCTTTGTATGATAAACAATTGAGAATCGAGGAGGAAAAAAATTGAAGAAAAAAGTACACACCACTTATTCGTCATTCCGTGGGTGTTTGGAATTAAACACAAACTTGCCCAACTGGATCCGGGATAAAAGGGATGCTCTGAAAACTTTGAATTTACATTAGAAACATAGATGACAAAGTTTCCGTCGTTCGCACAATTTTTCGTGACCTCATCGCGGATCCCACGATTATATTGAAAGCCTGTGCTCTATGAATCATATTAATTCTACGTCATACAAACCTAACGTGATCCATCGTTTCTGAGCAACTCTCCTCGAAATCGTCATGCACGTTATTGAACAGAAATGGAAATCAAAAATTAAATTTGATATTGGATACTCGTCACCTCTAAAAATCGAGAGACTCGAACGATTCAAGAAAATAATTGACTTTGGGCTCCACAGTAAATATTGCACGAGTATAATATTTTAAGTAACACAGAAAAAAATAAGACAACGTATTCTAGTGCAAAACTGTCACCAAAAAGATAGTTTGTATTGAGATATATATTTCGCAGGCCGATTTTCGTTTCTGTATAAACACGTATTAAAAAATGTTTGATCAGTTTCAAAAGAGTACGTATCTCTTGTAGAATTCTTATCGACGAAGAGTATTGGTCTGTAGTAGGATAACGGGGGCAAATATAGATTAGTGGAAAAAAATGGCCTTGTTAACACGTGAATGATACGTGACGTGAGTCTAAGTCCTTATATTTGCAGAGGTACAAGAAGGAATGGATCAAGAATGAGGAAGATCTAAATTATATGAAAAAAATCTCTAAGCATTTCTCTGATGCAGCAAATACTTTATCGAACAGCAATTTTACTGGTTTGTACGAAGAGACATTTTTACGTTAATCAGCCGCGATTTGAAAGGTGTAGTTGACTGGGATAACCTCGAAATTTTTTTTTTAGTCACAAGATGATCCAAATGACTCGATTCTTCCACATCGAGAGAAACTTTATTACTCAGGACCTGTTCTACGTCTTATGCCAACAGAATCCATTGCCCTTCCTGCTCCGGCGATGCCGAAAAAATGACCTACTTGCGAGAACAACGAGAGAATCCACTACTCTGTACAATTGGCCCACATTTCTCAGTTCCTGGTCTGAAGTCGTAACCGATAAACGTCACGTAGCTGTAATTACGGCCATGATACTTACGGTTCCTGAAGGGCCGATGATGCAAGTTCGGGTACTGTTTTCATTCATTAAATTCTACTTGGAAGGAACTTGACTCATTTCCTCTGACGTTGTTAATTGAAATTTATATATTTTAAATCATTTCATTCCCTTTAGCTTTTCTCTAATACACGCTAGTTGTATGCTACAATTTTTTCTGTAAATAATTTGTTTCAATTTATTAATTAACGTATCCTAAGATTTTTCACTGAATCATAAATTAACGTTTACAAATATTTAACCTCGAGGATACGCTCCTGGCTCGTCAAGGCTGCCTTATCGTGGGAAGTATACTTTACAGCATGTTTCTCAACTACATCGTACAGGCAGCACATGTATACGTATGTACCGTATCGTTATGCACGCAAGAACATGCGTCGCTCCACGTGGTGCGAACACGCGTCAGCTTGCTTTTTTTACTTTTAAGGATTTCCAGAAGTGCAGAATTTATCACCAGTAACAATTAGCAATTTCAAATGCCGTAAACGAGTTTTACCATAATTATATTGTCTGAAAACAAATACACTGTTAATTATGTTATACTGTATTACTGTATACATATGTTTCTTCATTCCAGATACAAGATGCGATACGCAGGTAAATGGAAAAAAATATCTCCGTGATACGAAAACCAAGTGGTCATAACATAACATCTAGGAGAGTCGTAGAGTAGATGGAGCATTAGCATCTGATTACATTGTCTGGTGTAATATCTATCTGTAACTATTTCTACGACGCAATTATCTACGCTTGAACAATGTTAACTTCAGTGGGAAGACGATCGATAATGTCGTTACTGTGGATTCTTATAAATTTGCGTACAGGAATCAGGACGCCCATATACTACGTTTCATATGTGTACGTGTATACATGCGCGTTTAAGAAAAGGAAAGAAAATCTGTCAGGGTTCACAAAGTCTTACCGATTACGTTTATCATATAGAATTATGCAATTGTTCAGCAAATGAATGTATGCCGGTTCAAGGTTATTGAATATAAATGAATGCAATCACGAAATCGCGTGGTTCCATATGTAAATTCGTACAAAAATATATCAACGCCATCCGCTATTGACGACTGAATAGGGCACCGATGTAAAAACGAATTATTATACTCCAGTTATTCAGCTACTAAATATCATTAATTACTTGCATCTCTTTAGCCGTGAATCATATATTCAGCTATCTGTGGCCCATAATTCGTTTATACGCTTGTATCTCCGCAATAAAAGCTGAATTAGGCCGTTTAATACTTAAATTTAGAATCCCGATTAATCGAGTTTCTAACGAATATAAATAGTCCTAACTAGTACAAGGTATCCAGGTTTATAAAAGCCGTTCTGCATGCGTTTACTTGAAAGATAAAATGAAAAAACCACGTCCATATAGGTAATCGCATTGCGTAATTAATTGTGCTGTTTTTCAAGCCCAGAAATGTAATTTTTCATACATCCTAATTTTATTCTACAATGTACGACCTAGTCCAAATTATTTATCGTTTTGAACGAGGACGTAAATACCAGTGCTAGGATGTAGAATTTATTGTGTAATTATACGTCGAGAATGATTTCGCTATACCTTCTGCCTAATGTGTTATTTACAACGGATGGCAATGGCGCCAATACGCGTAGTCGAAAAGGAAGCTTTCGTGATATCGAACGATTAAGTTGCCGAATATTGCTTGTTACAGACAGCATCTCTATATACGAAAGAACAAATCTCATGCGTAGATTTCGTGGAAGGTGTTAAAGGAATTCGGTGTTTAGTTGGATGAACACTAACCTGCGTCAATATGTAGAAGAATATATGAACATATAAAACAAGTTGCCGGAAAAATTATGCAGAACGTGACAATTCTTGCTAATTTATTATTTATCATATTACCTGGATGTGTACAATTATAATTAAATATTAATGATCATGCGTAGATCTTTACATCCGTAACGGATTCGTTGCGACCAAATTTTTTATATATAAATTGGCAACAGTCTCAATTCGGTGATGAATTGGTAACATTATGCTTGTTTGTTAATGTTTAATTTAAAAGTACAAAAAAACACACGCTTTTATGAATTTTTAGTATAAAAATTTGCAAAATGTTTTAGTTAGGACGTGTTCAGCATAGTTGCATTTGTATGTACACAGAGAATGGTAGACGTGTGAAAAATTTTAACTGGAGAGGAAAAAAACACCTTGACCAATTGGTTGAGGAAAAATATCTATGCCGATTTTTGCGTCATTGGCCCTCGTCCGATTTTGTGTGATCATCAAACTGTGTCGGTCTACTCGTAAATTCCTTCAGGAAACGTATTTCCATCATCATGAATATCAAACATTCAATGTTTATACGCTATAATTATTGTTCAGTGGTAAAATCGTCTACTGTTCACCTGGTATACGTCCGGAGGTTAGGAATACAGGAGATAAATTTTTCTGCGTTCATTCTTATCAAAGCAATTGAAAGTGAATGTATATCATTGATCCTAACGTTCGTACCTTCATTCGCAAATATATCGGAGTACCGATATTTGCTTTGTTCTCGCTTGTGACGTAATTTATCAATCATTATGCACACCTATGGCCTAGTCGATCTCTCCATATCGCAATTCTCGATTGAAACAGTACATTTTCGAAAGTTTTCCATGCGCGCTTTAAAAAAATTTCTCAACTTATATAACGAGCATGTCGATGCTTAAAAAATATGAGCTTCTGTCTGACAGAATTCTAAATTGATGTAAAGCCGTTAACCAATTCTTGATCGAGCATGCTCAATGTATTTTTACAAATACGTCGGACTAACGTAGACACGGTTTGACGTCAGAAGACCAGATCGTATGTTTGGATTGATTTTATGGCCAAGAATGGTAATAATAAGGCCAACGGCAAATTAATTTTGGTATCCTCGTATGACGTGCATTCGTATTGTGAATGATAAGTTTCCTTACTAATTTATTGTTCACTGCGCACTCTCATTCCGCATATGAAAGAATGCTCCCTTATTGGCGGGACATATCGTACGATTATATCGCTTGGGTATAGTAACTGGTAGACGATTGAATATTCTCTCAAATGAATATGCACATTAACGATAAGAAGTTTAATAACATCATTCATGACGTTAATACGATCAATGATTTTTTTCACTCTAGACATACACACAACCTCGATTTTCCTATGACTCTTCTTATTGACCAATGCGTAATGGCGTCCATATATAGCGCGTGGGAACTCAGCGCATCTTCATAGGCTTGGTTACGTGATAATGCACTTATTTTCCATGCACCGAATGTCGTTGATTGACACCGTCAGTGTCATTATACCTTGGAGATAAATATATCAAAAGTATTTAAGGGTCGTTGAACTTATAAACTGCATATATATATATATATATATATCAATATGAATGTGTATATATTGGGGTATTCACCGCAAACGTACCACCTGAAGTGGACACCTATTTGATTCTGATGGTAAAATCATGATGCATTTGAGTTGAAAATCCGAGTATATATGTTATATAGACGGACTCTTAATTCTATCAAATCAGATGAGGATTCTCGTAATTAACTAAATAAACTCACTACACGAACGTTCACAAGGTGAATTTGTTAAATTTAAATAAAACCATCATTGTCCTTATTTTTTAGGTACCAAGATCATGCGAAGGAATGCAGAGCACGAATCTTCGTTCTTATTTATAATTCACTGTTTAAAGTTGACACCTGTTGACGAAATGCATATTAAGTTACACGCTCGACTATGAAAAATATTCCACTGTTCTAACAATCCATTAATATATACGTATGAGTTTTAAACAGGATTATTTCTTTAGGGTGAGACAGAGAACCCGGATATCATGGAGTAAGTATAAGATGTTGATGTCTTGAAGTGAACTTAAAAATATTTCTTAAGTTTTTCTTCCCTTTATCCTTTATTTTTACACGTCTGTTTTTATTAGGTAATGATTGTCCACCTTGTGTCCAAATGATGGCTACTGTTACACGACGTTCCTTTCGTGTCAGTCACGTTACGTAACTGTATTCAATTGCAATGTTTACTTCTGTATGAGAGGATTGTTGGTCGGTTTCCCTATGCAGATAAGCAAACGAACCTTTTCGTGTTATCTTAGAAGCAAACTTTGTGTGTAATATAATTAGCTTTTGTAATTTTGCGTATGAGATACTGTGGAAATTGAAAATGTTTTATTATTGGCCTAGGCTGATATACAGAGTATATTTTTGATGAGATGAAGTATTCTTGAAACTGTCTCTTGTTTAAGATGAAAACGGTTTGAAAAGAGTTATATAATATACTTCTTGCATTCGGTGTTTACTCAAAGTCCGACGATCCTGACTAGAGATGAATAATGCAAATGCATATCAACGGCTGAGAAATGTTCTATTTATCATACGTATCGTGCATATGCGTATGCAAGTACTATGACACATATAAGACTGTATACATTGATCTTTGAATTTTTTGAAAATCTTTCCTGAAACATTTATTCCTATGGTTTGCACAATAATAACCTGCATTATTTGACAGTTTTAACTTCCTTGCAGTTCTATGTCATCGTATTATAATAATATCAAGTATACATACTCGGGACAACGTTTTACCGTATACACAAATTTCACCGTAAGGATTTTTTATCAACAGAAAATTGGGATTGGTAAGGTTTGAATTGATCAGTCGATATATCGAGGTCTAGAGAATCGAAACAAAATATCGATAATCATATGCTAAAACATCGATTCTATAGCTCTACAGATTTGTTATTGTCAGAACGGACATCCAAATTGCGATTAACTAACGTATAATTTCAAAATTAAATTTCAACTGTCCTTCGCGAAATCCGATCATGTTCTATCGTCTAGTAAAACGGTATGTACGGTCTAATAGCGGTGCGTCTTCGTGCGAAGCGAATTATGACGAAACAGGATGCAGGATCGCAACATTTTTTTATAACCTCAACCTTTACGGTATGTATGATGGCATGGAATTTACTTGTATAAGGGTCGAGTAGAAATAAATAGAATCATACCTTAGCCTGTACTACCGAGAGGAAATAGGACTCTGAAAATTATCAAAGGTGCCATGACGGATCAAGCCATCTTGGATTTTCAATACTCTATACAAATTCAATAATAACTATAACCGAACCAGATGACATCTCTAGATACTTTTGACATTATCAGTCAATTTACCTCTTGGCAAACAATGTGTATACGTGAGTTTATTTAGAATATTAGTAGATACTAGGCAATGGGAATTTTATTCTACTCATATTTCTGAAACGTCATTTTTTCAAAGGCTTCTATTAACGTGACGCGTTTACATTGCGATCGCGTTAGCTAGTCAATTAAATGCTGATAATACGGTGAAACGCAAATGAATCAGTCGAGCAACAATAACAATGAGACTTTCGATAAATTCCTTTGAGTAACAAATAATATAAAGTATAGTTTTTCTGTACTTATCTGTCGGCATTTTTCATATGGGTCATCGACCGTTACGGGTGGGCCTCTTTTGCACAGTTTACAAACCCATGGACGACATTGAATAACTGCTGAATATGATTAGCCTTGCGAATTTAATATCCTGTTCGTCTGTATTTATTCATCTTTGTTACCAACAGCATACTCAAGAGTATATTAAATGCTTCATAAACAATTTCATCGGACTAAACTTTCGGTGATCCTTGCGTCTATGGCGATTTGACGAAAAGAATGTTACTTTTAACGAACAAATGAATATTTATTTTCAAATAGGTTTATTCTTATTGTACATAAAACAAATTCATACGCATAAGTGCAAATACATAATTAATATCGCCACGATGTAATAAAGTATATTTAAAAAATTAATTTCCAAATCAATCCCACGATAGCAAACGGAATTTATTCTCCAATAAAAAAAAGTAACCTCCAATGGCGAAATGGAATGTATTGCCAGTCTGATGGGAAAGTGCTAAATCGTAGGTTAAATAAGATATCGTAACGAGCAAGCAATATATCGCGTGGAAAGTTACATTTATTATCAGGGCATTTTCGTCACAGTTGTAAACGATTAAGAGATCATTAACACTGTTCTTCATGTTGTGTAGCATGTAATGTTCATGTGAACAAGATACAGCTATGAGGACGAGACCCTGACGGGACGCGAAGTTTCAGCAACATGGCGGATACGCAACGATGCGAAACACGAGGACAATGCAAATCGTCTACAAGAAGCGAGAGAATTCGAGTACCCTGGAGAGAGTTTCAACGTGGGAAAAGCAGTCAAAGAGAGAAAAAGAGAGGGAAAGAGGAAATGACAAGAAAAGAAAAGACCGTAAGCAGGACTTGGAATCAGAAGACACGGTTGAAAGAAGAGCGGAGAAACTTTAAAAGACTTAAGAGGGCCAGGAAGGCACGCCTCCTAGCCTCGTTAGTCGGGATCGTAGCGGCAGCGGCCGTTCGCTCGTTCGTCCGTATGGTATGCGTGGACAGAACTCCGGAGGTCACCATTGACGCAAATCCATCCGATATCACGTGACTTGGCTCAACACAATACTTACTCGCTGCTACCACCGTCGCTATGAAACCACCTTTCATTAAATCCATGCCTATATGTATTTATAGAGGGGCCACCCACGCTTTCATAATGGACAATTAACGCCACTTGCAGACTGAATTTTAATATCGTTTTATAATCATTTCAAATGCTTTTCATTTGGATTTTCTTTGCAAACTACCTTCTTCGCCGGCACTTTCGTTGCCTATATTTATACATATGTAGATTTTTATCGAATAGCTATTTACCTTAGCCAATCTCAAGAATGTCAAAAACAGCGCCCAGGACTTACGTATAATTGCGATTTTGTGATAGAACTCTTTTTATAATCTTGTTTAGTCAGACAATCACTTTGGGTGTGAAGTAACTTTTACATGAACGTTTAAGTATTGAGTCATATTTTGAGTCAGAGCATGTATCTTATTCATCAATTCTTCTTGTTCGGATGAATCGGTTTTTTGTTTTTTTATTTTTCACTGTCAGCATTATTGTTTCATTGTGTCTGAGTGGCTCGTTGAAATGGGTGCTTCTTGTAGTTATAAAGATGGGTTATCTTCCTTCCTTCTATTCTTTTATCCCCACTGTTCTCTGTAGTATCGTACGACAATTCAAAGAGAGAAAAATCATGTCGATTGGTGTTTCATTCATCTCAGGAAATACGTAAACAATCATGTGGACAAATGTGCATTATAGGAATGAATGATCTTGTGACATTAGATCACAGGCATACAATTTGAGTAATTTAAAACTTGGAATAAATAAAAATGATATCGTTACGATTTACAGCGGTTCTGTTGGCTGGGATCGTTGCCACTTACAAATGCAACTGCAGTTACTTAGAAACGATTGAGTTTTGAGTTTCCCACGTTATTATATTGTTATCGTGTGTTTTCATGTGGAATATGTATAACGTAAATGCATTGCTACATCCGCTTGAGTCCAATTCAACTGCAACTTTGCAATGCCAGAAGGAAGGGGAACTTGATTCAGGAGTATCACTTTGCATGGCAGTAATTAATCGCCCTTTTACGATAATGTATGATTTCATAGTAATAATTCTATTTTGCGACACATTAGATTATTACTTAATCTAGCATTTAATCGACAAACAAGTTTCAGACCAAAAGTCAGCGGAGTGCGTATGTCTCCCAAACGTTGAAAATAATTAATGGGCTGCAGGTAGCTAAAGGTTTTTCATAGGCGAAAAGAATAAAGAATAATCTGAATAGAATTTAAATCTGTTCAAATTGAGTACAAAATTTTCAGCATGAAATATAAAAAGCAATGCATCTTGAAATAATTTTAGCGTATGGAACTTATGGAACTTTGAAATTAAAAAATTTCTACTAATATGCCTAAGTCAGGGTAATTTATTTCCATAGAAACTCATATTGCGAACTTTATCTCCAATGATTTTTATATTTCTAATGTTTCAGTTGACAGTAAACCGACATATTGATAATCAGAGCGCAATGTCATGTGGCTTTACATATTTAAAATTAATTGAAATTAATTATCGCGTATTATAACTGCAGAACGAGTCGGTCATAGTGAAAGTTTTGTTTTTCTTACAATTAACTCAAAAAATTCTATTCTTAATATACAATTAATACCATTCTCTGTTTAGACAAATTTTCCACTCTAAAGGGAAGTCATGGGAATTGAATTAAAAATCTAGTAAAAGTTTTCATTTCTTGTGCTCTTCTGTTTTTGAGTATTTTTCCAACGTCAATAATATAATCAGCCTCACGCTCGCATAAGCTTTCCAGTTTACGATCATTCGTTCTCCGTTGGTCCTGTTTTGCTGTCGCTCGTTATTACGGCTTTCGGATGGGTCTCCTTCTACACTATTAAATACATTATTGGCAGAAGGACATTACGGAAATAATATTTAAATTCTCAATAGGGAAATAAATGTTATCTATGCTAAAATACAAAAATACACTACTTATTCTATAACATACCACAAGGCTTGGTCCAAAGTGTTTGGGTAAAACAAAATAATGCTTACTCCTAGATGAATCTCTTTCGATCAACAAGGATAATCCTCACAATTTTTTTTTGAATTTGCAAAGGTGGATAGACTTGAAAAAAATAAAATAACATTAGTCTCAGAGTCAAGAAGTTTAGGCTACGATGGCTTGGACCAAGATGATTCGTTTGATCTTGACTTTAGGAATGAGATGAGTGATAGAGACCCGTACTTTTCAAAGTAAATATTTTTTAAATTTCACAAAATGATTCCGATTAGTCTCATCTGATCGATAGATTTAGTCTTGCTTTGTACTTATGAATCTCTGTCGAACATTCAATCTCTTGTATACAATAGTTAATAATGCAATAGATAATAGAGTAATGTAAAATAGATCTATACATATTTAATCTTAGACGTTGCCATTTCATCGACACGCGCTTCCGCAGATCGAATATACCCCACATGTAAATTAATGCCAAACTCATGCCGAATGTATTAACTGTATAATCAGGTGTTATCCCGCTTTCTCGTGTGTCCGTAAGTATAATCCCAGGGCGGATAATATTGACGCTTCCGTAAAAAAATTATTTTTTCACAAGCGCTATCCGCATCATAGCAAATAATCAAGGCGCTCCAAAGTTCTAAAGAAGCCAGAAATATATATCCACACTTCTTCCTCATTCTTCGTATAGGAAACAGCAGACTTGTTAATGACTTAGACATTGACATTACTATCATATAAAATTCAACGCAACAATCATGTATATTGAGTAAATAAATAGCCAATGATTTGACATCGGGAATAAATTTGCCTGCAACACTCTTAATAGAAGTTTGACGAAAATATGAAATTTATAGGATCCATTACGAATAGAACCTGTATCTTTTTAAGTAGCATGATTGATGTCTCAACTCAATTAAAAAACCTTAAGAACTAATTAGCAGCTGGTTGCAAGATGGTTCCTTACTTTATATTATAATTGAAACAATAAAATCAATCTTCATTATGTAGAACTCCCTCAATTTTTCATCTAGTGTAAAGGTCATGGGTCGTCGGAAGACTTTCTGTTTATGCCAGTTAACTTTTGTGAACCATAAACATTCATTTGCATGGCAGTCATTGCGTCGGCGTAGTTTTAATTTGCGTGACGTAACGACCCGTTTGTAAAGTTAAATTACAACTCTACATTCAGTTAAGTATCCGTATGCTGACGTTAAAATTAGCCACTCCTTCCAACAGTTTATCTATTTATCTATTGACATAGCAAACACACTTGCTGCATGTATCCCTTCCTTCTTTTTCTGTAGGCCAACTTCGATACGGTTCGAATACGCCCATTGTTCGATAACTGGGAAGCTCATCTCTCACTGTAAAAAGTATCATTCTCGCACGCTAGACACGAGACAAACCAGTTACCAGGTAGACTGTATGACTGGCCATTTTCGTTCTCACGAAGTACCAGTCTATTCTTGGAATTTTTCAATCATCCTTCACAAAGAGACTGAAGACGAATGACCTATCGCTGCCATAGCTCCAGCCTGTAACAAGTTCCTAATGTTAAATCATTTCAATTGACATTTAGTTAGGACCGGTTCAAAGCAATTTCTTCCAGTCGCTTGTAATTGATCTGTCACTTTATTCTTAAAAAATTGAAATCATTACATGAGACGTTATTGTATAACGGATAAATAAATAGTGCTTGAAATGCTAGTATTACATTTGAACTCCATATTTCAAATTAATAAATTGTAGGTATATCATATCCTTAAAGAACATTGCATACTCAACAGACTCAAAATATGTATTCAAGAATGCTTGAATAAAATTATTATTCTTTTTTAGTTCATTTTCTATTACCTAATGTGTTGTGATTTACAGGAAACATTTTTTCAAATTTAAAAAAAATAAATTTTCCTCTTGGTGGTACCTGATGAAGCAAATTTCTAACAGCGCTTATAGAAAGAGGCTATACAGTTTTGCTGTTACATAAGATTCAATGAGCTGTATGATTAAAAATAATCAAGAGGCTTCTATTCCATAAAGCTATATTATTTATTTTCACGGTCAGACAAACTAAACAATATGTATAAAAGTTTGGAGTTATGCTTTTGTTTATACGGTATTGTCTTTCCTGCACTAAATTCTGTTCGTTTATTGTGAAAGTAGAGAAACGGCGGATGATAAATTTTCCTAAATAATTTCCGCTCAATAAAAACGTATGTGGGAAATAAATAGTCGAATAGTTTGAATGTCACATGATGCATAATAAAGAAGTTACCGATCGAATGTTTGCGGTGAATTTATAAGTATTCGTCTCTTTTTTCCTCATCAATCTTTTCTTCATTCATGTGTTAATGAACTTCGTGCTACGTGAGAGTAGAGTTTTTGTCTGATAGGGTACATTTCGAGATTCACGTTTAGAGTACTACGAGTATCGTTGTGTCCCTGTTTACCTGTATGCAATAAAGTGAAACACAACCAGGTTTAGCAGTAAATTTTGGAACGTCTCCATATTATAATTTAAAAAATGTAATCGTTTGAATCGTACTAATTTAAATTATTTACAAATTGATTGTCACCTTTGACCGAATTTCTTCAAAGTTCGTTTACACTGACTCGTCATTGCTTTTACTTTCGGTAGTGCTTAAAATTCTCATAACGTATTGCAACATCTTCACCAATTCATGTTCTTGTTTAGCGTCGGCGATTGTTAACAATGTCAGCCTTCCAAGTACTTCCTGAATGCTTTGTGGAAAGCCGGCACTGCGTGCTATCAATTTGCCCTTCTGATTGTTGCTGACCAAAGACCAGAGCGTGGAACCGGCCACTCCAATTTCTGCAAGGGTGCCATTTTTGAAGATATTGTGTAGAAGATTGATAAAGTCCACTGAAACAAAGAGGACATTGTTAACGTTGAAATGGTGGGAATAATTGCGCACGACACAAAATTATTGTTATTATTAGATAAGATAACAAAAAAAAATGCCTGCGTCGTACAACGCAAAATCATTGAATACTCGAATAAAAGGCATTGACGTTCAATGATTCGTACAAAGAGAAAAAGAGGAATTATTTGATTCAAAATATATTTCGTCTCGCTACCCAATCATGCTTATTTAAACGTGAAATCCTTATTTACCTGAACTGAGCAGTCTCGGTCTATTCGCTACATTGAATGCCAAGTTGCGCAATGTCGAAATTGCTAAAATTCTAGTTGAGAGCGATGAACATCTTGCCAAATGTATTAGTACATCCAAGCCATCCACAGCCTGGAATAACATTTAATACAACTTTGTAAATTTTCCATTAACAAAAATCATGTTCGTAGACCACTTCTGTTTTCACTGTAGAATCTTTGGATTATCTATGTTCAATAGAAAGAGCGCTCAGGTTGGTTGACTTAGTAAATAAAGAGAATCCGGGATGTAAAAATTCAAATTTGGCTTTTGACATACCTTGGGCACGCATAGCTGCCCCTCCTCGTAGTACGTGAAATCAATGAGGAATTCAAGACAGTACATTTCCACGAGAGGCCAAGGTTTCACTCGTTTCGTAGTGATCGGATGTATCTTGGAGAAAAATTGCAGGAGATTACTCTGTAATTAAACAAAGTTAATTGGAATATATTTTTGTATACCATATTTAAGGATATCATTATGCACACTTCTAACATTTTTATCTTACCTTTGATATAGACACACGACATTCGTGCGTGTGTACGGCATTTCGCAAAATATGGAATGCAAAGTGCAGTTTTTGATTATCAAACTTTTGTCCAGCTTTCTCAATTTCTTTGGAAACAACATGAACCGTGACGTGTATCAATGCTACAGTGTTTGGAGTTTTCCTAAGACCGACGCCTGGCAGTGTCGTGGTTAATGTCAGTGATTGATTGCCTATAAAAAAAGAAGGCAAAAAAACAATGGAAAAGATAAAGGCACGTAACTTAAGGCGCATTAGAAAAGGAAAACTCAGAGCCGAGATTCTTTAATCATTAATGAAAAAGGAAAGAAGCAAATCTATTGCATAAATATACTCAATGCCTATAGAAATATCAATGTAAGAAAATGATAAATACCTTTCAAAATTAATTATGGCAATAATAATATAATTACCTTCTGGACAATTAGTGGTGAATGTTGCCAAGAGCTTTAATGCAGAAATTAAAACAACTTTATTAATTGATATCCAAGCCCATAACTTATGAAGAACATCAGCCAAGCCATCCCTAGCCATGGTTTCCTTAACTTGCACGTTGCCATACATGAAGTTCATAAGAAGTGTGAAAATACAATTGACGTCGTGCAGCAACGGATGTATCTTGAATATGAAAATACGCAAAGATTATTTCTTGAATGCTCAGTTGTATAATCTAAGTAAAACGTGCGTAGAGTGAATTGCTCGGAAATCCCAATGCTCAACGAGCAGCTCAGTGTATGCCTCTTCATTACAAAGTGTTTGCGCGATGAAAAGATGAAGAAAAAAACTCCCTTGAGTATGCTAACATTTTTATGTTGACTCTCAATTCAGTCAAGTAGTATAGAATAATTAACATATTGTTATCCGACATTCTGTGGTATGGCCATGCGAACGTCTGTACAAAATTCAAATGTAACAACTACGTTACTGCCTATAGTTTTTTGTTCCATCACCTCTTTTCGAATCAAAAAACTTTAGAATCAAAAATGTGGAATATCCTAGTAAACACGCGAAGACTCATATGAAGTGGCGTAATAAAAAATAAAATATATGAGAACAAGAGAAATTGGACTCTTTTAATGTTATTTTACATTGAAAGTGATTTACCTTTCGTTCACGATCCGAATGATTTCTATAGAGCTCGTACGGCTGTAAATTCAATTTGACATAAAGCTCTTTCAGTTGCATTAACGTTGTCTCTGAAAGATTTTCTTCCAGCGCCGTTCTCTTAGCTTCGGCCGAGACGCAGAGTAAATTGGTTAAAGCACCAACAATGAGATCTTTGTCTTCAGACTGTTTGCGATTCGTTTTAGTCCTCGCATAGCTGTGCGCAATGTAAAGTTGTAATAAAATCTTGCATATCTCAGAACCAATTGCGATGCATTTTTCATTTGATGACTTTCCATAACTGCCGATTGTTTTCATGTGATCCTTTTCATGGGATCTTCTTGTATGAATGCTTGCATTCTTAATTGATAATTTATTAACATTTGATAAGACTTCGCCTATCACGTGATTCGTGGGATTATTCAGTGTAGATGACATGCATGTATCTAATACAGACTTTAAAGAGACGCCGTTTCTCGAAGAAGAAGTCTCCCTTTGTATTTCCTGCGAGAGTAAAGATGCAAGTGCACCGATTGCACTCATCTGCAATTCTGAAGTTGAATCTTTTATTGCTATGCACATTGATCTCACAATCGCTTCCGTGCCGCACAGTTCCAATGCAGTTTCCACCGATTCGTAATGTTGGCTATCAGTGATCGATAGTACCGATAGTAAATTGAAAATTTCGGTCCACAGTCTGTTGCGCAAGTATACCAATCTAGGTGTGTGCATGTCTAACGGGATAAAGTATCGCATCATAAATAACATTGGTATGTATCTTAGGGCGAGGAACACTTGATATTTCGTAATAGAATTTAAACTCACAATATAATTCTGTATTCAGGAGACTTAACAGTGAGTAGAGAGCGTCCGGTGAGAATGTTGCCGTCAGCATAAAGTCATTGCTATGCGTGATGCAGTTTGTTAATACAGTGCAAAGAGCAGTGTACATTTCCAAAATGTCACAATAGTGAAGAAAATTACGTCTGTTATCGATGGTTTTAGGAATCCCATTAAAACACCTGAGGAAATACGTCACGTTGTTACTGTATACTTCCTTAGTTGATATCGAGACTGTTGGAAAATTTATCAAGATACCCAAGAAAATATTTGTCCAAGGAATGTTCATAGAAAAGTCGTACAACCTCATGTTGACCAATTGCTATTAGATTGTTCAATAAAGTACAAATGCTTGTAATTAATGAGGGCGTTGCTATAAATTGTGGATAGTTTTCATCGTCAGTTATTTCTGAATCCTTGATCGACACTGGAAGTATGAAAATTGTGCATACGATAGCAAGGTTACTTAAAAGTTTATAAATATATCAAACGTAACGCGTTAATTGACTTACGTAGTTGTAGCTCATCCTGACAATTATACAAATAGGAGACAGTTCTTGGTACTAAAGACATATAATCAGATACTCTACTGTGTTCTGATTGCATCTTTCCGCTTTCATCGTTTTCGTTATCAGATACGTTTACATCTAATGTCGGCTGCATATAGAGATTCGAGCATAAAACACTAATTTCATAATAAATATTGCTCTGTTCGACGTATATTAATATGGCATTCGCCTTTAACGAGTCAGCCTATATGTGGAAAAACACGTTTTGATTCGTGACCGTTTTAGTTTTAACATAAACATGTTGACGCTAATTTTAATACGTATTTTCATAACTCACGTATTGAAACGTCACGGAATTGCAATTCTTTATCATGTTGCTAAATGCGACTGACGCTTGTTCCCGGACTATACAAGATTCTTCTCGATTTGCGATACAATGAATCAGAGTATGGCACAACTCACTTGGGGCCAATGATATCGCGTGCAACAGCTGTGATGCTGTATGAGGAGCATTTGTTAATCCAGCCAGTAACTGCAGTGCTGATGCACGTACCAATGGATCTCTATTTCTCCAAAGCATTGGTAACCAGCTGAGGCAACGACCTTCCTCGTACCAAAATGCAGTCCACATCTATACAGAAACAAAACATGTATACCAGCACCAAAGGAGTCGAAAAAAAGTATGCTGAAGAGAACTTACATTTTTGTCTAGATTCGTTTGCATTTGATGAAGTAAGTGATTCAGACAGATTATTGAATTTCTTGTGATTGATAGACCCATGTAACTGACTGTACCGGCTCCGTGGAATGATATGATAAGTTCCATTAAAGCATTTCCTAATGATATTAATAAATTTTTGTGACTACTCCATTGACACTTTCCAGTCAAGTATGTCAAGCATGTCAAAAGCCAATCGAGGTAAGCTGTAATTATTAAGGGTAATTATCTCATTGGTCAAAGTATGGTATACTGTGATCATAATGTTGTACGGTGTACAAACCTAAATTATAAAAGTGTTGTTGATCTCCAAAACAAAGATTTGATACAACAAGCTCTATAAAATTAATCCACGTGTCTTTCGAATCTTTACAATCAGTCTGGTCCTGTTGCTCTATTGCTGAACAAGCTCTCGCAAGCCTCAATACTGATTGGTGGACATCTTGATTGTTTGTATCTAAACTTCTAAGTAAATCAGCCAACGATTTTGTTATGTTCTTCATTATCTTACAGAGCCACATATTCTTTTCTGTAATAAACAGTGTATTTCGTTATACTATTATCAGAGAGTGCGTAACACTTCGATTGGAAGTATTCTTACCGTCCCTTGTGACGTTAATAAATATATAAAGAAATGATAAAACATTGACAAATAAATCACAATCTTCTTTGCTGGTTGGATGCGATAATAAAAATCGTTCGAATGACTGTTCCCATGGCAATGAACTTATATTATCCATTTGCTCGCACTTTATCATATTATAAAATCTCAAGTACCTGCAAGAAATGGAATAAATAAATCCTCAATAACAATAGCATAGATACCATAATACTGTGGTACTAATAATGCAGTATTTACATAGTAAGATAGTCAAGCGCACACGAAACACCATCATGCGTGGTTGAATTTTGAATATTATAAAGTTGCCGCTGACAGTAATAATGAGGTAATGTATACTGAAAAGTAGCAAATTCCTGTTCGCGTATCATAAGTTTTTCTGCAATATCTGAATCATTTAGGCTCTCCCAAGATTGCCATAACATATTCACACCACCATTCCATTCCCATGCCCAGAATTGTCTGACGAATGTTAGAGCAACTTGATTGCTGCTATGAAGGACTAAAAATGGTTATTAAAATACAGAATACAGATTTTCGTGTTTCTCGTAAGAGAGTAAGTCCAATTTACCCGATACATCAGAACGTCTGTGGATACTAGTCTTCCAGTGAGATTTACAAAGGAATGGTAGTCTCATTCGTGAGACAATAATATGAGGGAGAGAAATATTTAATTGATTCGACGAGTCTACGTGTTTCTCTCCAAGTCTCATAATATATTCGTCATACAATAGTAAACATAGTAGGTGCGAAGCATCAATCCTAACGCAGTCCTTATTAGGGAATAAAAAGAGACCTAGAAAAAGATAAGATATTCAAAGACAGATCAATAATTACTGAGGATAATGAGAAGCTGATTATTGAGTACGACTGCTTATTGTAGAAAATTACAAACTAATTTAGGAATTTCCAATTGTTCAACCAATCAACTGTTTTGTGCGGTTTTAACGTCAAGGAGGATTATGCAAACAAAGACTTATCCCATTGAAATAATTCCCCGCGTCATTGAGTACCACTATCTCCATAAATTTCAAGTACATTATATGAATAATAACGCAAATAAAAATGTTTGATTAACCTTATTTTCTAAAGACTACCAATATCTTTGTCTGGATATTGCACCTATTTCTATACGTACTTCTGAGAATGTTTAGAAAAACATCGATTCTGATTGATAGATCATGTCTCACTATATTATCCGTGGATGAGATTAATTTCAATATAGTTAGTATCGGTATTACCGAGTCAGAATAGTTAGCGTATTCCTTTTCAACCTGGAAAAACCCAGAATTATTTATCAATAAGTACCTTCGTCATAACCCGCTTAATTAGGTACGGACTAAGCAATACTCTGCATAAATATGTAATGTTAAACAGTAAATGGGAAATAACGTACCAGAGCGCTTGTAAATATCTTTAAAATCAACGGCAGACCATTTTCGCTAACAAAGAGTTTGTGCAATGACGTGTCAGTGAGCATAACGCTAATTTGCACAAGAGCTGATTTTCGCATTTTTGGTTCAACACCAGGAGCATTCAGCATTTCAAGCACAGACAATAAGCTGCTTCTCTAAAATTATAATTATTTATGAAGGATATTTTTATGGTTGATTAAAACCCTGTACACCATCTCCATAGCAATCGTTTATGGTAAAGTTTCGACAGATACGTAAATAGGTAACCTGATAGTTGCCTTGTGATTGCTTGGTGGAATTCTGTCGCTCAAAGATACAAAGTGAACTAAGGGGAAGGCCATGTAAAGAGGATAATCTTGGTAATTTCTGAGATGAATCTTTTTCCTTTCCAAGAAGCCAGATCAATCGGCACACAGCTTCCTCTCTGATGTCATGATCGGGCGAGAATAGAAGCCTTATGTTTCCTTTCAAGACCTTTGGATATAAAAAGTCAATTGAAGTTTTGCTACATGACCTATTCTGATAAAAATTCGAAATCACTCATTCCCCCTTGAGTTATATATTACATACCTCTATATCTGCGAGCTGTATACTAGTGGATAAGTCAGGATCTAGCATTTTTGTTATACACTTCCCAAGCGCAGTAGATGGATGTGCAAGGCATTGCAACAGACCCAGTACTGGTACAATGGCCTCTAAAAATTGCATCCATCCATTTTCTCCTAGTTGTACCTTTCCTTTTAACATGTAGACTAATATCTCCTCTGCCATATTCTTGATCTGTAGTGATAACAAATGAACTAAGGTTTAGCTCTAAAAAATTGTAACGAGGAACTCTGTTGTAAGTACCTTCTCGTCTTCATTTGTCACTCCGTGGCAGATAATTTCTGTCAAAATACTGTGTTCGAATAAGAATTTAATATTTTCCCAAGTGTATCTTTCTTTAGAGTATGAGACACCTAATATTCTCTTCACTAAATCTTGGCATTCGGAATACATTGCACACTGTATGTCAGCATCTCCATTTGCTAGTAGGCCAAGAGTTAGTTTAGTCGCAATAGTTTGACTTTCTTTATCCAGATCATTGCTTGAAACAAACAGTTCATCATCAATTTGTCATTCAGTATAATTTCGGACATAAATCTGTTTTACTTACTAGTTGACACGTTGTAAAAATGCTACTGCTTTTTTAACAATGATTAAATTTTTATGATAAGACAAACTTAATTTTGATGCATATATTGTTTTTAATACATCTGAATGAGATCCATGAGTAGAATCTTTTAATAGAGAAATAGCCGCTTTCAATGATTTTATAATTAGACGTGTTTCATCGAATAGTTTTACACAGTCAGTTTCATCCTTTCCATGAAATTGCTGTAAGTCAAGAACAGTCATTCATTAAGAATAGCAAGGAGTCAATTTCGCAATTGAATGTGTATCATAGCAATAGAATTCACAACTCATTCATTTCACAACTCAAAGCAATAAGATACTCACACGTGCATATTCTTGCAGAGTAGAATGTAATGCCGGGTACAATAGGTAAATTGGAGCATCCATAATAGCATTTGATATTGATATTTTCAGAGATTTTGGCAGTACCAAATCCGCCAATTCTAATGGTACGATATTACTGAGCATTTTGTTCACAATACACACGAGATGCAGATACGTTATTCTGCAATGATCTACGCTATTGTAATTCCCAAAATATTCGATTACTTCGCCGAATAATTGCATTAATGATTTTAAATCCTCGTGAATCTTTAATGCCACTCCATCGCTGCACAGCCAAATAGTTGGCATAACACTGGTAATGAGTAGTTGAACGAGTTCATAAGTCAAATCCATAACGTATTTAACATTTTTCAATGGGAATGTAGAATTAATTGGAATGCTTAATAATGTGATAACGTGCTTCAGAGATTCTATGCAGTACATAGGTATCGTCATCTGTTGTAATTGCAATACGGATTCATCAACGTTATCCATAATGCTTTGACTTCGGTCGCTCGTTCCCTATAAAAATTTATAATTGTTTAGTTGAACTCTGTGCTTATAATAATGTTTACATCATAGGAATTAATAGATAATAATTATATACCGCTGATTGGTATGCCTGATAATTGGCTTCTGGTAGGCCGCCCTCAGGACTATCTCTATCTTCGGAAGACGGATAGGCGATACTTTCTAAATTCCCTGCTAACAACTTATTGGAAATATACACTAAATTAGCTAGATGCAGTGCAAATTAATTTGGAGTAACTAATTTAACATCTTTTTCAGAGTTTTATACGAGAGTGTAATAAAAACTGTACTACCTTTTGCTTTTTGTTTGCCACACAGGGATCGCAGTAATAGTATATACGAAATCTTAAAGAACGTGTAAGTTTGTATAGAGTTTTTAATACTGTCGATACAACATTTCTCATACTGACTTCCAAACTATTTCCACTGGTATTAATTAGCGTGTGTAATACCTATAGAAAAGAATATTATTTGATTATGTAAAATAAAAAGGTTTTTCGTTGATTTATACTGCAAATTGTTCAGGTACTTTACCGAAACTATAGCTGGCCTTTGAAGGAACACTTCTGCAGGGAAATCTTGTAACATTACGTTAGTTATAAATTGACAAGTATGCAATATCAGACTGGTATCCATAGTATTACTTAATGCGTCTTCTACTGCTGATAAAACTCCTTTGTCTGATGTAACTAATGATTGCCATGGCATTACTAACCACTTTATACCACCCTCGGTTTTCTTAGAGATGTGTGTTCCATCTCTGCATTGTAGTGTCAAATCAAATGGTATTGTGCTGTTCATTGCAATGATGCATTTAAAAAATATTTATATCTATAAAACTATATTAGTTATGTATACATTCAATGCTTTACCTATCTGAACATGCATGTATATTATTAGAACTGTTAGGATATTGTGATTCAGAGTCTCCATCTCCAATATGATGATCGTACGTTCTTCCTGCATATTGCTCATGATTCCTACTTGGAGAGCCTGTAGTCTTTATAAAATAAACATATAGGATCAATAAGGAATTTAATTTCTTGTTTCAAGATTGTGCATTAAGTACAAATACCTTTGACTGTGTTCCAGCAGAATCCATAGAATCTTGCTGTTTAGAACTAAGGACAGTTTCCTCGATTAGATTTAATTTGTCATGCCAAGTAGAATCAAGTTTTGATCTTAATTCACGACATTCATTTTGAAATCTGAGTTTGCCAAATGCATTTAAAAAGCTTCCGTCATTTGTCTGTTAAAACAGTAGAATAAATAATACTATATTACAACTATCTAAACATTGAATTTTTATGAGTGTCTCAAAACTTAAAAAATTGTAAATTCAATAAAATTATTTGTATTTATTACCTTCACTAATCTGTACAGTAAGTCCAGAACTTTTTCTGGCTGTATTACTATCTCGAAAGAGAACCAATTAAATAATTTCATTATGAGTTCCTTTTTAACAGCATCACAATCACAACCAAAGCCATGATCGAATTTGGAAATAATATTATCCAAAGCTCTGGAGCGTATCTCTTCGATTGCATGCCCTGGAAATGAATGCAAGAAAAATTCCTTAGAGAGATCATACATGATATAATAGTCGTCGTGTGCTAAAAAAGTTACATCATTTACCAAACATAGATTACAGTAACAAAAGTAAAATGTAATACCTAATTTCTTAATATGCACGGGAGTTATTGCATTACAATGCGTCATTTTTAACAACGTATATCTGTCATAATATTTTAGGTTAATACTGAACTCAAATTCTTAACCGCCAACAATTGAAAATAGGTGCGCTTGCACGTTCATAAAATGACTCTTTTAGTCCAAGAATAAAAAAGTGTTATAAAGCCCGTTCTGCAATGGGACATTGCCAGTAGACATTTGACGTAAGTCATTTCCGTAAGCCAATCAACATTATTTTCTCCGCATTTTTAATGTTACGATTGGCCTGTAGAAACAATTTACAACAAAGTCCCATTGTAGAACGTGCTTAATTGGATATTGACCACTAGCACTTTTTTGAAAACCAATAGAATGCTATCAATTGTTACTTATGAAAAGCAAGCATAAGGTGATTCCGATTTGAAAGAACGTACTTTGTAATCATAAAAAACGTTGTCGTACCGGTGTCAGAAAAGAAATTAAAAACTAGTCTTCCTGTGATATTATTAATTTGCGTAAGTACTTTTTCCCACTGATGAATTTCATAATCTTTACCTTGATGATCGGTATAGCAGAAATTTTAATAAGATTCATAATGGAGTTTAGACATTTAAACAAATATTTCGATATGTTACTATTTGCATATGATTTTATTAATGATTTAGACTCCCAGTGTAATTCCTAATATTTTACTAATACAAATGAAGTACTGAATTCTTGCAGGAAAATGGTTGTCAGGCAGTATCAAGAGGAACTGAAATATTTGGAGAAAATTAATAACTACTGCTGGAGAATCAAAAAAGGGTTTCAGCCAAATATGAATGTATATAGTTTAATATATACTGCAAACTCTCTTCATCTTATTTTTATTACACTATAACTTTTTGTGTTGTCGAAGGTCGAAGGTGTATTCTACGTTAATAATACATTAGAAAAACTAATGTTGGAGGAGCTACGTAATGCATGTAGACCTGGTGGAATCGGTGGGTTTCTTCCTGGTGTTAAACAAATTGCAAATGTTGCTGCCTTACCTGGAATAGTTGGGAAATCTGTAGGCCTTCCTGATGTGCACTCTGGTTATGGTTTTGCTATTGGTAAGATATTATTTACTTTATATGATCGACAGTTTCATTTTATACATTATGCATATACAGGGAACATGGCTGCCTTTGACTTGAATGATCCAAAATCTATAGTTTCGCCGGGTGGAGTAGGATTTGATATCAATTGTGGTGTTCGTCTTCTTCGAACAAACTTATTTGAAAAAGATGTAATACCTGTTAAGGTATGCTTATTCATATAACATATAATCATTTTTTTATATAATGCTTGCAATTGTATATCAGTAAACCTTCCACAGGAGCAACTTGCCCAGAGTATGTTTGACCATATTCCAGTCGGTGTTGGTTCAAAAGGAATTATACCAATGACTGCTCGTGATTTAGAAGAAGCATTAGAAATGGGCATGGATTGGTCCCTCCGAGAAGGTAAATACAAAAAAAATACATTAAAGGATAAGATTTATTCTACGGCAAATATTTCTGTAGGATATGTCTGGGCCGAGGATAAAGAGCATTGCGAAGAATATGGTAGAATGTTAAATGCAGACCCTTCTAAGGTTTCCATGAGAGCTAAGAAACGTGGTCTTCCACAGGTACTACAAAAAATCTTTTGTTTTTGTACTGATATTTTTTGATACTTATGCTAGGTTATATTTTAGCTGGGAACTCTAGGTGCTGGTAATCATTATGCTGAGATACAAGTAGTGGATGAAATTTATAATAAATGGGCTGCTAGTAAAATGGGCATTGAAGAAAAGGGACAAGTTTGTGTCATGATCCATTCTGGTAGTCGAGGCTTTGGTCATCAGGTTGCAACAGATGCACTCGTACAAATGGAGAAGGCCATGAAACGAGATAATATCGAAACAAATGACAGACAATTAGCATGTGCGCATATTAACTCACGTGAGGGACAGGATTATTTAAAGTCAATGGCTGCAGCTGCTAACTTTGCCTGGGTTAACCGCAGCTCCATGACTTTCCTTAGTCGTCAAGTATTTATCTGCGTTCAATTTCTTAAGGTCCATAATCACTTGCCGCAGAATATGTTTAATTTTTTGTATTTCTTTATTTAGGCCTTTGCGAAGCAATTTCACATGAGTCCTGACGATTTAGACATGCACGTTATTTATGATGTATCCCATAATATAGCTAAAATTGAAGAACACATAGTTGATGGGAAGCAAAAGACTCTCCTAGTGCACAGAAAGGTAACTCTGTAAGGATATTGAATGAATACAGTTTTTACAAATCTCTAATGATAAAATTTGATAGGGTTCAACTCGCGCCTTCCCACCACATCATCCATTAATTCCAGTTGATTATCAATTAACTGGTCAACCAGTCCTAATTGGTGGTACAATGGGAACCTGTAGTTACGTACTCACAGGTACTGAACAGGGTATGCAGGAAACTTTTGGTTCGACTTGTCACGGAGCTGTTAGTATATAATCAGATTCGTTTAATAATTAGTTTCGTTATCTATAAATAGTAATTTCTCTATATTTTATTAATTCAGGGTCGAGCTTTATCTAGAGCTAAATCACGGCGTAACTTGGACTACAAAGAAGTATTGGATAAACTTGAGGAACTTGGAATATCTATCAGAGTGGCCTCGCCTAAGCTTGTTATGGAGGAAGCACCGGAATCTTATAAGAACGTGACCGATGTAGTAAATACCTGTCACGCAGCTGGAATTTCTCATAAGTGTATCAAATTAAGGCCTATAGCAGTGATCAAAGGCTGATCTATAGAGTTTTTGGACTGACAAATATAGGTGCATAATCCTTACACAGATACTAAAAATGAAAGTATCTAAGTATCTGAAAACTCATGCATCTTTTACGTTGAATTGCAGATACTCATTGCATACTAACGAACTGCACTCGACAGCTTATTTACAATTACGTGGAAAATGTATTGCTTATATTAATTAGGCATATCGAATATTGCCGAATCAATACTATTATAGTCATCACCAACGCTAAAAAACTGCGTTTCTGAAATTCAAATGAGTTATTTACTTTAAAAAATACTAGTTTGTAAAGTATTTACATTTTTTAATGTAATATTAAGACTTATCAAAGAAAGTGGTAGAAGAATTCTTTTTACATCCAACTACATAAAATCAATTAAACACGAAAAAAAGTCTTTTTTTTTCTTAGATCTATGTAATTTCAGAATAATATACATATTTCCATAAACATAAGTATAAACAACTTTCACTGCAATATCCAACTTAGGATTACTGTAATTCCTTCTCCTCATTCAACTTCGACGGTGATCCTGGAGAATTCAGTTTGGTATGTTCAGGAGACATTCGAAAGGTTGTTCCATGTCGACTAAAGTCCTCAATTTCACCCACAGGAGGTTCTTGAGACATATCCCGTACTTCCTCCTTGCATCGACCCTATAAGAAAAATGCAATGCACAATTTTCCCACGAACGATCAAAGTTCTCACGACTAGTATTTTCTTACCTGGAAAGTACGAAGTGCAGCGCTACGAAAATCAGTACTGCACGCAAAATAAAGAAGGAATTTTAGTGCATAATTACTGATTTCTACCAAATTAACGATAGCTCGCACTCGTTGGTAATTCAAATCCTTTTCTAATTTTACTGGATATAACAAAGTGACACATATAGCCGGAGTAGTGGTTAAAAAGAAGAAAATAACTATGGCGGATAATAGGATGACCAACTGCTGCTCCTCCCTGTAAAAAGAACTACAGAATTACTTTCACCCTAAAAATCTCAAAATCATCATCATAAAGTCACCTGTATCCACGATTCCGCATCAGGGAAGATGTTTCCGCAACGTGGGTCGCTCTATATTTATCAGACACTGCATGGAATCTACGTCGTTTGGCAGTGAGTTGAAGAAATCTTTTGATGATCAATGTATTAAGAAAGACAAATACTAGAGATGGTCCAATCCGTACAAGACTCTCTAATCCCCATAGATAAGCTGTCCATAATTCATTCCGAGTGATAAAGGTATTCTCTTGTAATATAAATACTATATCAGGACCATCCTGCTGCTCGTATACGAGTCTCATACCTCCAAGCGGTATACTGATCTACGCAACAAAATCTTATATGTTGTCAGATCATCTTATAGTATTTCAAGTGAAAATAGAAGATTATAACTGTACCATGAAACCAAGCATGAAAGATGCAATGATCAGTGAATTAGCATTGCGCCGTATATTTCCAGATCTCAAACGTGCTGGAAAGAAGACTAAAACGTATCGGTCCACGGTAAGTGAGGCCATTATGAAAATGCTGGCAGCCATGAAAGTATGCAGAAGAACGAGCTCTATATGAGCGTGATAAAGTGCGGCTAGATAGAATTTATTCATCCCATATCCTAGTCTTATGGCTGGAAAGAAATTAAGAAGTATTTTATGAAGGGGTGATCCCTTATAGCGTCACTGTATAATTGGATGATAAATCGATACGGTAGAATGTCTGAGAGGTTGAAATTAAATGCATGATAACGTTGTGTTCATGAATGTATTATTTATAGCGATATGCGAACCGACTGGTATCCAGGAGACTAGGACACCAATATCAGCTACAGCCAAGCCCGTCAGGTATAAATACGTCACTCCGCGGAATGACGGTCCTGATAAAGCAGCCAAAGTTAAAATATTTCCCAGGAGTCCAAAAGTCAAAATGGCTGGGGTGGCTATTTTGTGCACGGCCCATTCTATGTAAAGGAGTTCCGTCCTAATAGCCTCCTCGTCATCTCCAAATGACTCGTATCTCTCTGTGGAGTAGTTACTATCGCAGCAGGAGAACGCTCTAGGAAATTTGAGTCGAATCAATTACGTATGTATGACGATAAAGTGTTTTTTTAAGGAATATATTCAAATGCTCTCCTGTTACGCACCCATCGATCAATCCTGTTAACATGACCTGAAATTATTGAAAAAACTTTGTGAGGGAAATCTGATTCTGTTTGGGTAAATGGGATTAAACGAAGTCGAAACTTGTTCAAACAATGATTATAATTAACTTGGAAAATTAATTAATGAATTTCTATTTAAACAGTGCGTTGACGTGTAACGACGATTTGTATACAAATTAGTAAGTTTATGGGTTTCGTTGTTTGAGAAAAAATATTCATTATCAAAGTTACAATGGAGTCCTCAAACCATTGTATTCCCTTCGACGTTAATAAAACATGAAACTTTTCAATTTCGTCCCGTCTAATTTCATTTTACCATATAAACAGAGGATCGTTATCTACCTCCTAATGGGTATCATGTATTATCATTCATGTTTTTTTTGTGCTGCTTGTTACATTATAACTATAGGAAAGAACTTTGCATATTTTTTTTATGATTTACTTTATAATACCTCCAGCTACAAAAAGGTAAACTCCTTTTAAGATGGTTACACTTTCTACATTATCCCATTTGTATATGCTGTCTGCACAAACTACCATGATATAAAAAGAAATCTAATTATTCTTAGCAAAGAATTCCGAAGAAAAATTATCAAGTGCACAGAATTAAGAATTCAATATTTTTAATGAATGTACTCATATTTTTAAAATCTCTCGTCTCAGTATTCCCATTCGATTAAGTGATACGGCAGAGAACTACACGTCTGACAAACACATTATTAGAGTCGACATTTAAAATCAGGGATTTCTCTCAATTATCAGAATCCGGGTAAATTCTTTAACATATATCTATCTCACCTGTAATAGATATTTATTTAAATTTAATACAATTTAATTTTTCTTTTCTAGCTCAAAGCGAAGTCACTATCCGTTAATTGATTTAATATCTGCGACGTCCTTCACCAAAAAAAAAACAAACACTTTTCGCGTCATTTTTGGCACCGAAAATCCGGTACATCCTGAATACAATAAAGTTCAACGTGTAGAGCTCTGAATAAATGATTATTCATAAATTCATTAACGTTTGTAATAGACTACTCGAAATATAAGGAACTATTTATGCAATTTTCGCAGCAAGTAAAATCACCTTTTTTTTTTTGATTCAACAGGCCGCAGTTACACGATGCAATTGAAAACTCTAATACGAACTCATGACCTGTTCGATGTCGACGGCGTGAAACGTCGTAGCGGACTTCATCCCTTGAACCTGTGTAGCCCTGAGACATCCCTTAAAAATGGGAGGTCGGTCAATGCGCAAGCTCTCACCCAGGTAGATCAGTCCACGTGTAGGATGCACGTTCCTTCTCCTGTTCACCATATTCACAACTAAAGTTTCTGCGCATTAAGAGAACTTAATACGTAGATAGGCATACACATTTTTTTCCCTCCATTTCATTATGAAACTTCAAGCGAATCTTGCCTACACATTTAGCCTATAAAATTTCGTCACGATTAATTTATCTTCTTTAGAGAACTGCCAGGGCTTCTGGTACCTGAATATTAAAATAGTACTGCCGTACACAGACACAGATAGAGGAAGAATTAATTTTAATGTTAATTTATAGAGATATTATCAAAATATTCGTTAGCGAGTTGCGTACATGTGTAAATATGATGTACAGTGAGAGACATAATTTAAAGTTTAAATGGTCAGATATCGTTTTGTACTGTAGAATATAGTCTGCAATAATTAGTTTTCACAATGAGCAGCAATTAGCTACTTACTACGTTACGTTTTAACGTGACATCTACAAGGTTCGCTATGGCTCTCTGATTTCATTATAGTCTCTGCAATCAAATCTCTACTGTTCTATTAAATTCGATATTTCTCATAATTGCTTCCTAATGACTTACTCTCGTCACAGATACATAATTAGACATTCAGGTTTCATATGTGATGGAAACATTTCAACGATGTATTACTATTAACATTCTTAGTTTTGTGTGAATACGCGATGCTCTGTCGTTGCTTCAGAATCGTAGAGTGATTAGTCATTACATTTGTTGTACTGCGTGCTGCATTACAGTGAAAAGTATTCGAAAGTAATAGAAACGTGACATAGTAACGGTCCTAAGTGTATAGATAAGTATGACTAAAAGAATTTATCAAAACTTTCAATGATTCGTTATTAAAGTTATGCTTCTTTTTTTTATATGGCATTAATTACAAGAAGCCTTCAGCCAATTTTAAAAGTCGATACTTATATGTACATACACTCCATATTTACTAACTTCGACAAAGTCCAGATATTTCAGTATACTCAGCTGTTCCGAAAAGATGTGGAAAGAAAATTTTCTCAACAAATACTTTCTTAACTGCTTGGAGAACTAAGTTGGTATCTTCAAGGGGTAGTAACATAAGTCTATGGTTATTGCGAATGATAGATTACTACCAGCGATTCGCATAGGACAAACTTGCCCTTTTTCATAGCTGCAACAAGAAATATCAGGAAGGTAAAATATGAAATATGTATAATCCAATATACGAAAACAAATTAAGGAGTGGAGAGATGAGCGGCATTGTGAAATAAATTATTATGCATGGCTCTGACGTTCTTTAATAAAAAGTAGAGAAGGGGTTTCATGTTTGTTGAGTAAAGCACAGTAAAATACTTTTCTTACAATGAAAGTTTAAAGAGAGAAAAAAATATTAGTAGCAACAAGTTTTTTCAACTCTTAACAGCTATTGGTTATTACCATTGCTTTTTTTTTCGTGTTTACGTGACTATGATTGATAATGTACGTTATCAAACTTTTTTCTGAGAAACTTTTGCGTTACTTTGCTCGAGAATTGTGAAACTTTTCGGTCGATAAAATTCAAAATATTAGAACTATAAAGAGCCACGTGGTTCTGAGGTGAAATTCAGTTTTCTACAAAACGACGCAGGGCTTCGTATAAGGCGCCCTCGCTTTCTCTGTATAGCCTGCGGGTTATGAGATTTCCAAGGGATGAGAGAAAAGCAGGTGGGGTGTGAATACCAAATTTGAGGAGAGAGGGTGGGGCGGTATAACATAAATGGAATGTAACGGAACGCACGCGAGTTATTGGAAAAATTTGTGTGTGCTATTCACTTCGTTGCGTCGCGACGTTAGTTCGACCCAAAAATGGGGTCTTTGACGTTGCACAAAACTATACGGTACGTAGCGAGAAATCATTTCGACAGTATTAAATAATAAAAATATTTATGAAACGTAATACGTCTAGTCTGCTTAATATATTACAATATTTCTCCGGGCATAAGGAAGCTTATAGAAATATGAATTTATATACTGTCGTTAAACTTAAGCTCGGCTATTACAATTTTTTTTTTTTCGTACCTACAGACTTTGCGCAGGTAGAATATTGGATTGCAGGATATACGGAACGATTGTTTTTTTGTGATTTCCATTAGTTGATATGAAAGAAGGAAATATAAACCGTGCTGTATATGTGCCTTGATTTAACTGGATTTTCGTGCATTGACTTTTTAATTTCATGGCTTTAATATTGTTATATTTTCTTTTTTTTACACAGATTGATTCAATTTATCGGCCTTAGCCAGGCGGTGTTCTGGTCCGCACCATCCCCGCCACAAAACAATCAGGGATTGAAATTTCCGGATGCCGTGTGTCCTTGCATACCATTTCAAGAGTGTCCAAAGATATTTGGTTCCGTGCCAGAAGACAAAGATCTTGGTTCGTTTCCGCCGTGCCAAGTGAATGGATACATTAGATGCTGCGGACTGTCTTCACGTAGGGATGCTAGGGCATTGAATGAACATCCTGGAAATGAATATCTGGTGAAGTCATCTACTACCTACAGAGAAAAGTATCAGCTTCCACCTGCCATAGTAGTTCCAGTGCCATTTGTGTATCCGGAATATATTGATTCACGTAAAACAGTGAAGGTTTCAAAGGCGGAAGTGCCTGCTCCACTGATATCACGACCACCGTTAACACCTTTGGCCCTTTTGCGACCACTGGAACCATTAACACCATTGGCACCGCCACCGAAACTTCCTCCTATACCAGCCAGTGTTACTAGACCGGAAATAACAGGTGGCAAAAAGAAATTGTTAGCGGAAATAACAAGTCCGCCGGTACAGAAGGTGCCGGTTGGCATTCATGTACCACCGGTAGGATTCGTGTATCCAGAATACTTGGAGGAAATAAAGCGAAAGGAGGCAAAGGATCGTGAGGAAGAAATCAGCAGGAAGAAAGCAACTCTTCGGAATCACTCTGCCAATTATGAACTACATGCTTTCCCATTATCCACGACGAATTCGCAGGGAAATTTCAATACGCCGGGTTTCAATAATTTTCGTGAGTCTTCTGCAAATTTCCAGGATCAATCTCAGAAAGAGAAGCCTGATTCTTTCTCGGTAACTGTTGATAAATCTGAGAAGTCGTCGACAAATCAAAATATAAATGGCAATCAGGCATCTAGCGCAAATACACAAGATCACTCTAGAAATAAGACTGAAAAAACTTTTCCAATTGTATCTGCCAGTTTTGAAATCCATTCAAAAAATGAGCTGACTGATGCTTCTCAAGGATTCAGTGCTAAAAATACAGATATGACCGGTGCGTCCCGGAAACCAAGTGTCAGTTTTGAAAATGAAGACTTTGGTGTAGCTTCTTTGGACACTGTGAGGGAGATTATAGCATCGGAAAATGCCTTGAAAAAACCGGACAGGATACCGGAAATAGCACCGTTCAGTCCAAGAAGATTTCCGTCGGGAGTAACACCGCCGCCATTAAATTTCATGTACCCGGAGTACGTAGATTTGATAAAGACAAAGCAAGGGAATGAAAATGTACATGATTTCGAAAATACTCGAGTTCCTGTCGAACAAGACAAACCTGAGCATATTAAAATTTCAGAAGACGAAATAACGCCTCCGCCATTTGAATTTGTAAAATCTAAATATGAGAAATCTAAAAATGTCGACGCCCCTGTCAAAAGTATAGAACGATTTAGAACATTGCCAGTGGACATTAGAAAGCCACTTCTATTCCAAAAGCAAAGTCATTTCGATACATTTCAAAATTCTCAACCAGATAAGAAAGTGACCATAGAAACAACACCGACTGAAAACAAAACTTCAACATTCTCAACCTTGATTTTAAACACGCTGGATAATTTACGCAGTTCGGTGTCTCAATTGACTTCTGGCATTTCCATGAATTCCACAACAATCACTATCACCACGACGGACATTCCACCCACAATCACAAGGTCGCAAACACCGATAACGAGTAGCATTGAAATTCAAGATGTTAGGCAGCCTCAAGCGATTCCTAACAATCATGGACAATCAGGGATCAGATCTTTTGTTCCATTGATCGTTCCGAAGATTCCAATAAGACTACAAACAGAGCAGCACGAAATCTCCACAATGACTGCGAAATCCCCCATGTTGGCGCAGAACTTAAGTGAGACTCCTCAAGAGAAAGGAATAAAAAGTGTCGTCGTTCAAGCGACAGATGTGGCATTGATTTCGGGGAGAATACCTCAAGTAAATCCAACCACAGATATTCGTCTGAACGCTCCCATGATTCGGCCCAAGGAGAAATTACCCCACCGACAGGGACAAAGTTTAGTAAGGAATCGTGGAAACGTAAAATACGCGGCGTCAACTACTGCAGATGATTACCCAAATGCGAAAGTGATTTCGCAACATCAAAGAGTCAACGTAGGTCATGTCCGAGCACCTCAAGGAGATTTTCAGCCACGTTTGAGATTGCCAGCGAGAAGTTTCGAGGTACTGAACGCCAGTCAGCCGGAAATATCAAATGAAAAGTTCTCGGCATTCAATAGTGAGAACGTTCCTGAGGGACTTCAAAGACCGCTACCATCTTTGAAAATGTCTTCTCAAGATGATATACAGGCTCCACAAGTGTCCCATAAGCATACTGTACAGCATTCAGGCGATGGAAGTACAAGTGAACCTCAGAGAGATCAGGATTTAGGAATTAAGTTTCACACGGATAATAATAATCACGAGAGAGCAAGTATATTCAGAGTTACCATGACGATTGGACACCCTCGTGAAGTTCTTGATCGATTGCCAGTTGTACCAACTGTAGCCGCTCCCGTAGAAATCGTTCCCTCTACAGCTGACATCACATCAAGTTCAGTTGCTACTGTTGCAACCACAGCTAGTACGACTCCATTAGCTCCTGTAGAAGTGACAAGTGCTGTAACTTCCACGAGGACACGTCCTCCAAGTCCTGAGTCTATGAGAAATAATCTAATTCGCAAACGGCCTCAATATTTTCCCAAGAAACACGGATTTGTTCGTCAGGATTCGATAATGCCGGCTACCACGATTGAATCGAAGGTAGGACATCTAGCTGGTGTGAATAGACACGATTTTGAAGATCCCGAGGTGCAGGAATCTCTGACGTTCCTAGAAGAAAACAATGTGAACTTTGGTTCGCGCACATCGACTGATCAGTCGACTAAATTTTTATCGGAAGGGTCCGGAGCGACGAGGGACTATTTTCCGAGACAGAGGCTGCCGTCAGAGACGTTCACGCATGACGAGAGCGTCATTCATCCGAACGACAGCGGTTTAACGAAGCCAGTTAATGACATTAACGTACCGGTAATCGATGCTCCGTTGAATAATAAAATAAGAAATCTCGGAGAAGGTCCAAGGCGTCAGTTCCATAGGATGATGCTCAGAAGACGTCTCAACGTCCAAAGGGATTCAAGTAGAGGATTTTCTACAGAGTCCACGAAAATCGAACCACAATCCAGGAGGGCTTCACCAAAGGAAAATGAATTTCCCGCAGGCATCCAGGAAGAAAAGATTGAAACTAATCAAGGACCTCATTTTTCTGATACTCCCACTTTGAATGGACCTTCGTTAGCGACGAAAGAAGTTATATTACTTTCAAATTTAGAGATAGGAAATAACTTACAGATGGAACGATCATCTGAAAAGGAACCTGCTTCAGAGGAATCAGCTGTCTTAACACCTATACCTTCTAATGTCGAGGAAGCTCGTGCTCGATTTCGACATGTCCTTAGAAATCCTTCGATTGATAAAGAAGAAACCACAGTAGCGAGTGTTGAGAATATTTCTAATAATCTTACCGATAACGATATGAAATACTTTGTTCGTAGAAGACCAAGGCCTGGTAGGCGAACTACCACGGCGGACTCTTTTGTGGAAGGTTCTACGGAATCCTTTGCGATAGGAAAGAGAATCATACGTAGACGTCCTGGAGTAGCAAGTAGACGCAGAACACTTCAGAACGAGGAAAATGAAAATATTAATGTCCACGAAGAGAAGGCTCAAAGTGGGAATAGTGAATCCGTACGACAGAGAAGCTCGAGAAAGATCAAAGCCGAGAGAATTGCTGTTCGAAACTTGGAGGAATCTGAAACTGGGACTTCTTTGATAGCACCGGAAACGGGAGTATTGAAAATCAATAATGCCGCAGCCTCTACGGGGCCGGATTCAAACTCATCACCGGATGAGAAGTTAATCAATATGCAACAAGAGAAACGTGTGGAAATGTCGAGTAACGATAAGCATATGGAGGTCAAAGACAAGGAGGAGGCGGAAAATTCAAATAATAAGAAACGCGTCGTTTATGAAACAGCCACTAGTATTTCGGTTGTGAGAAACGGAAGAGTCTTGACATTGGATGAAGTGAAAGTTTTAAATGAGTTGAAGAAACAAGAAGAACTTGAAGAACATACAGATATATCTGATAGTACACCGTCGACTTTAATCTCTTTTGATTCTGTACCTTTGGTATTTTCAAAATTGAATTCTGCAGAAGACCATAGTGACTCTTTGAAAACTCAGAATAGCGGGAACGACGAAGGCCAAATTTCCAAGCCAACAATTCCGACTTCTGGTACAATGGACGATGAAATATTGGAAACAATCGATAAAGGCTCAAACGAACCAGGGCCGATAGAAAGGGATGCTTCTGCATCAAAAAAGACACATAAATCTGAGGAGACTACAAAAAAGTACCATACTAATCTAATAAACCAAGAAAGTACCGATAGTTTGGAGATGTTAAAGCTGGCCGAAGATACAAGCGTGGATTCAGATTCCGTAAAACCGAAAGTTTCTACAGAAGATAATCCTAAGAAGGTGATGGATAAAGATGCAAATGACGTAAGTATAAAAACGCGTAATAATCTTCATAAGCAGTTTGCTGATGTTAAAGATAATGAAAAAATCTTATCTAAACTTGAAGAAAGCGGAGGAGATCCGAAGCAGTTGAGAAGTTGGGATGATGATAATAAGAGTAGTCGAGCAACAGCAATGCGAACAGCCAGACATACGATTCAGGACCCTCAACAGATGCCTGTCTTCGAGTCTGAAGATTCTACTGGCGTTTCCCTTCAAGAGAACAACAATTTACGGATGAATAACTTAACGCCAGTTAATAATATTACAATTATAGAGAGCGTTACGATATCTCCTGAGGATATTGCCAGGCCAGGGCGTATCAGTATAATTGGTCCTATTCCTCCGGGATTTAAGGACATAGCTATTTCGCCAGAGGAAGAACTCCGTCTTGATCTACCCAATTTGGACGGTGTCGAAAGCTTTAGATCCTTTTCAGAACCATGGAAATCTAACCCTATTCCGTTGAAAGTAGTAGTACCTTTCAGAATAGAATCATTGAGGCCAGTTGCTAAAAATCTTCCACCCTTTAAGGCTTCTCCATTAGATCCCTTCCGATGGTTATGAAAGAATTAGCTGCATTTTTTAGATTCTATTGATGTAGACATTTATCGACATTTTTTCTAGTTGAAAATTCGTGCTTCAATATGAAGTTATTAAAAGACGATGCAACGTTTAATGCCGACAACGATATTATAGAATTTGATTATTTATTAATTTAGATAATAGATCCGTTGTTTACACTTGTAAATAAATTATGTATCATTATTCGTTTTATGTAGAAATACATGGCATACTTATATACATGGCTATTGCTGGTTCGTAATTTTGTATCTGCTCCGATCTGTTTCCCTCCAATAGTTTTACCCAGTTGTACCAACTGCGGGAACAAAGTAGTAAAGATTGAATTCTATATAAGTATTTAATCAAATTCTAATAAATCAAAAATATTTCTACTACAGCTTAGATCTTAGAATTGCAGAAGATTATAACTTATAGATACATATTTATACTAAATAATTTATCTAAATACGAATAATCGGTTGGAGTATTAGATTTTGTTGGCAGACATGAGGCGTCGTTACCAATTAGTTTAAATTGTAGCAAACCGTCAACAGGTAGAATTTTAAAACTTGGAGCGTTAAGAACACTTGTGACGACGCTATTCTAACATTATATAATATAATGGCAGAATTTAGAACTCCTACTACAAATAAATTTCGAAGTAGATTGCAGGATAATCCGGACTTGCAAACGCCAATAAAGATTCCACCATCACCATATCTGGAGAAGATAGGTTACGGCACGGGTAAGCAAAATTATATTTCCCATTATGTATAGTACCCATAATTAATTCTATTTTTAATACTATATACATTTTTTATTAGGCGTTAATGTATTCACTTTGGAAAGATCACCGAAAGTTGGATTCGTTAGATCGCCTTGGGCCCTGAAGAAAGTCAATCGTAATGCCTTTGAAACCAAAGCTTTTGACTCGCGTATCTGCCTTGAGGCAGAAATACTTTGTAAACTCAATCATCCAAACATCGTCGGATTTCGTGGATTTACAAAAGCCTCCCATGGAGAAGCATGTCTTGTTATGGAGAAATTAGAAGTCTCCTTAGGTATCTGCTTAATAACAATAATACCATAAGATAAAACTTTAAAATAATCTTTAAATCGTTAATCATTGTGATATGCTTCTTATGAACAGGTGACATCATCGAAGGAATGGTAGAAAATGATATGAATCCATTCTCAGCAGATGATATATTAAGAATTAGCTTTGAAGTTGCCAAGGGTTTGGAATATTTACATCATACAGCATATATCCTTCATGGCGATGTAAAAAGTTATAATGTGCTGGTATCTGATAACTGCAAAGTCGTAAAATTGTGTGATTTTGGAGTTGCTCTACCATTGACAAAATCTCTAGAATTGGACAAATCAAAGGGCGAATATGAATATGTGGGAACAGGCTGCTGGTGTGCTCCCGAAATCATAGACAGTGAGTTGTTCTGGATTCGTCTTTTTTTTATATTGAAGTTTAGTAATTTATCTTTTGTATATTTGATTACAACTTATATTGATGTTTTTTCAGTGGAAGGACCAGTTACAAATAAAGCAGATATGTGGGCTTATGGTCTTGTAATTTGGGAAATGATAGCTCTGTCTCCACCATGCGTAGAACATGATGATTCAATATTTGAAACTTCGTTTGATGATTCATTTACTGATAATGAAATCCCTGATAATAAAGAAAATAGTGATCCAAACCTGGATGAAAGTGTACAACTTATCAAGGAAATAACGCGTAAAAGATATGGTATGCTACATGTAACTTTCTGCACTCAAATTTTCAATATATTATATATATAATATTATGTACAGTATTCTTTATATCATTCTTTATTCTAATTATCGTTTTAGGTATACGACCTGCTTTACCTGCTATCGAATTAGGCCCAGAGTATAAAAAAGTCTTGGAACTGTTCTACACATGTACTGACGCAGATTACAAATCAAGACCATCTGCCAAGGGTGTTGTCATGTTTTTCAAAAACTATGTTTACCCAAAATCTGAGAAATCGGAAAAAGAAACGGAATGCGACATGGATTGTGACATCTGAATCATATTATGGTATAAAAAGTTATTAATTTTTAAATACTTTATAAGTTCTTTTTATGTAATAACAATAGTTTATTTTGCATGTACATGAGACTTTTAATTTTAAAAGAAAATAGCTATTAGCAAGAGAATGACAATAATTGTAACGATAATTATAATAAATTTAACTTTCCGCTGGAAAAAAAATATTTATTAATTAGTAACATAGTATATTGAGTTTACATACGTATTCAAAATCAGTTTTAGAACTATAACTAACCTTTCTCCGTTTGTGACTTTTCTTTTCTGCTCGATTGATCTCAGTGCGTCCACCGTCAATATTATCTGTAGCTTTCCCAGCAAAATATTCAACACAATTTAACTGGTCGCCCTGAAATACTTAATTACATTATTGTCATCCTTATTCAGATACTAATAACTAATTGCAAGATATACAGACTTGTTTTTCCACAAGAAATGCCATTTCCGTGAACATATCGCGCACTTCTATAAGAGATTTCTCTAATTTAATAATATCGTTGTGTCTTGATTGTATATCCGAAAGTTGCTGCTTAACTAGTCTACTATCTTCAAGAATCTGAAGACATAAGATTAGCAATTATGTCTTTCAAATTTTTGAAATAAAACTTAGGAGCATTAGATACTTACATTATCCACAAACAAATTTCTTTCCTGTGCATTCATAATCTCATCTAATTCCACACTAGTGAGCCCTTTTCTCGCTGTAAATTATTAAATTAAATATTGCACTAGATTTTGCAGATTTTAAACATGTGACCCATCATTTACATACTCAGAGTCCCTTGACGTTGTAAAAGGGACGAACACTTATCATGATACTTTATTAGGGACTCATTGTATTCTTGCATAACTTCACTGAATAGTCGAGTCATTGTTGTATATTGTAAAACTCTAATTCTCGCATAAGCAGGTCCTTCTCTTGCACTTTCCACAGTGAGATCATCAATTGCCGAAATCTCTTTTCCCATATCTGGAGAAGAAATTTTTCAAAATCACTAATTAATAGTTGCTGCTCAAATGTATATTTCAAAGATTACCGCCACATGGCAGCACTGTCTCATTTGGGTATGAAGTGTTTGTTTGGTATCATGTAGTGAATAAAACAATATTAAATGCAATTATTATTGCGATAATCATCAGTTGAATCTAGCACAAGAAAATATATATTGTTTTGAATTAAGGTAACATAGTCATTCATTAAGTTCTATATGGCAGTAATTTGTATACAGTGTGTTATTGTGTTAAGTAGGGTTATGTATATATTGTTTTAGAGTGGCAAAAAGTCCTGTTAATTCAAGAATTAATCACATATTATTTAAATCGCACTCATGGAACCTCTTCAGGTATTTGATAGCTTTAAGTTAAATGTTTTAAATCAAGTTTGGGTTAAATCTGTGTGGGATGGAGAATTCTTAATAGTGGAGGATCTTCCTGACGAATATCTTCTACACTTAAACAGTGAGGATATGGGGGTATTATTGACAGATGCTCATACGGTTCTGAAGACTTGGATGTCGGAAAATTTAGATTCAAATCAGCTTGAAAGTTGCCAGAGACCAGAGGTATCCTGGCAGACACTTACAGCTCTGAATATAAACTCACACAGCTTACTTGCTGTTCTGGCTTACCTAATGAAAAGTGGTCAATCGAGTATGGCAGACGAAGACTCTAGACTTTCTTGCTTAAAAGCTGCAAGTTTATATTTTATGCTATTAGCTGTTCCAGGGAGCAATGCATTTCATGTGTTTCATCCTAACTTGTATCATAAAGCTATGGAGACATTTAAATTATCAAAGCATTTAATAGCAAAGCCTGTTAAACGTATTCAAACTACTGATTTGGATGATTTTTATATGCAAGATGAAGAAAATATAAGCACATTATTAAACATAGAAAAAATAACATTGGTCAAAGGTCTAAATAGTACCATGTATGACCTGATTATGATGCTCAAGACCTTTTGCATGAGGGATCAACTCCGGTCATTAGAAATCACGGTGCATACCTTACTGGAGATTACAAAATTGGAAACAAGTATAAATCATTTTGTAGCTGGAAATAAGAATATGGACGCCTCGATAACTTCGTTATCTTACAATGCTTATGTCGCACTGCAAGAATTATGCAATCCACGACATGGTGCAATCGATGTTACCGTTAGATTGATCTCAAAATACGTGCTTCCTCATCTTTTATTAAACTATGTAGAATTACCAGCAAAAGCGTTGATGGTTATACGTGATACAACTGTTGATTTTTTGAAGAATTTACTTTACACGCATGAAAAACAAGCCGAGTTAGGAATAACAATATTAATTCAACATTTAATGGTAAAATGCCCAGAAAGAGTAGAAGCCCGCCAGAAACAAGCAGCAGTCATCACGAAGTTAATGAATTTGTGCAAAGGCAACATGTATAATAGCATCATCGATGACCTTATATTGCTGGCATATCACAATAAAGTATCATATAGAATTTTTGCACAAGAAATCATTGGAAAATTTTTACTCGACAATTCAAATAAATTGCTCACGACAAAGGTCAAGAATTTATTAATAGCCACTACTCTTAGCCGATGCATTGATACTTCAAATATGGTCCGGGGAAAAGCTATGGCCATATTTGCAGAATGCATAAATGTAGAAAATGATAAGAATGGTACAATAGTGAACGATATTTTTAAAATATCCAATGAAGATAAACCATTCCTGCCAGTAGAGGAACTTAGGCGAGCTATATCAGAGGATGTTAATCCCTTACCAGGATCAAATACTATTATGAAAATGTTGATGCACAGAGTAGAAGATGAACGTGCATTAGTAAGACGAAGTGCTTTACAGATTCTTCAAGATCTAGTGACAGCTTTCCCAGTATTATTAGACAAAATAATACCAGTAACAGGCCTTCGCTGCAGAGATCCTGCATTGTCTGTAAGGCGTTACGCTGTACAGGTTTTAACTAATATTCTAGAGAAGTTTTATGGTCACCCTAATCTAGTGAAGGAATGGGTGCAAGCAGTTTTGCCACAGGTATTCGACATCGAAGTAAAAGTTCAGGAAAAAGTATTGGAAGCCCTACAGGATATGATGCTCAGCAAAATCACTCCATACTCCGATGACTATGAGGAAACGGCAGACTGCCTACCATGGAAGATTCTTTATTACGTGACAAGAATGAAAATGAGAAAACATTTATCCAAAGCGTGCAGCGTTTGGGCGCAAACTAAAGTCATCACACAATCATTAATAACCGATGTGCAGTCACATCTTGGAACAGATAACAATCTATCAGCTTGGATATTACTAGAAGCCTTTTCACAATATAAAATACTACCAAACATGAACTTGCATTTTGCAAATTATAAAGAGCTCGTGTCTCAAGATACCTTTTATGCAAATTTAGTACTGGAAGTCTTAAGAAGTACATGGTCCTCATTGGATAATAAGTTTCTGCAGAAACTTCATTCGGATCTTCTAGACTCTCTCTGGCATTTCAAAGTTCATTTTGCATCTGTTGGTCTTTGTCTAGACATTATTGAAACAATATTAAAACATCTGAATCCAGATAATGCTAATCAGTTACTGCAAATGAGTGGATCCCAATTAATGAAACTCTCAGAAAATGAAATAAAGAAAATTCACGACAATAATAATACAGCTGAAGTAGCAATTACATGTTTAAGAGCTATGTGTACTATTGGACATGCATCGGCTCTATGCACCGATACAATATCTCCATCATGTCTACGTACTTTACAAGGATTATTACTGGAGTGGGATTCGTTTCCAGCAGGATTAAGAAATGCGAAGGAACTAAGGCCAGCTGCCATAACTCTTCTTGGTCAACAAGCAATGAGGAATCGTGAAATAGCTCAAGAAATTACACCTATCCTAGGAAAATTAATGTGCCAGACTACAGAAGGAAGTTCTGAAGTACAAGCAGCAATAAGAGTGAATTCTGCCAAGGCACTGGCTGATCTTTGTATCCGTTTTACAGCTTTAGTAGAACCCTATTTACCTGACATGTGTGTCAGTATGAAAGATCCTAATCCTATTGTCAGAGAAGTAATAGTAGTCTTATTCATTCAGCTTCTGTTAGAAGACTTCATAAGAGTCAAAGGACTCTTCTTCTTTCATATTCTAACTATGCTTTCTGACACAGATGAGACCATTCGAGAACTGACTATATTTCTCATAAAGGAGAGACTCCTAGTGAAAAACAAAACACTAATATCGCAACAGTTTCTGCAGAGTATATTTCATTACAACAATTATCAGGATGTGAATAAATTTAGAATGCGGCGCATGCGCGAAAGGGAAAAAATTGCTTTGACTCTACCTGGTCAAAGAAATCAGGCAAAACGTCGAGCAATATATAATTTCATGCTAGAGCACCTGGATCCGCCAGGAAAATTGAAGTTGTATGTCAGGTTAACGAATGAAGTGTTGGCTGCTGTCTTAAATGGAAGTATTCATACAAAGCAAGAGGAAGGTATATCAGTTTTAAAGGATGCGCTGTACATCATCTCCAGGGAACAATTACAGCCTATGGCTTCAGTAAAGCATACAGAGGACGATGTACTGGATGAGAGTGCATCTCCAGGAAATAACTCTCCAAGTAATGCTTTGAATATCATCGTTGAAGAGATGAAGAGACATGGCTTGGAAGTATTATTGCCAATCCTGATTAAGCTGAAGAAAAAACTCAAAAATTCTTTGCCATCCGTAACAGCTGATGTTACCAGGCTCTTTATCAAGGTTGTTTCGGAGTACAACAAGGATAAACTTTCTAACCTGATAAGCGAGTATCCAGATTTAGAAAAACAAATAGATCAAGATATAAGGTATGCATTTCAATAAGTACTCTTTTTATAGAAGTAAGATCTAATAATACTGTAACGTTATGTTGTTTCAGGCAATACGGTAAGAAAACACAATCCGATGACGAGCATACGGACGAAGAAGAGTGCTCTACCCCGTCTCAGCCTAGCCCTTCAAATATTGCTTCATTAAGTTCAAAACTATTAGATCCAAATCGCACACCTAAAATCGTATTACGTAGATTATCATCCCTGATGTATCCAGGAATACCAAACCTACGAAGTCCGTCCCAAAACTTAAGCACCAATGGACAACCTGGTCCATCTGGAAACGTACAAATTTTAACACCAACCTCTGCCACAAGTGCAAACACTCTACTACTTAATGCTGGTCCAAGTTGTAGCAGTTCACCTAAATCTTCTAGAGTGGATCGATCTTTTCGCTTATGTAGATATAGTCCAATTTCTCCAATACGAGACAAGAGATTATCAGTCATTTTTGACGATCCAGATATAGTCTCAAATTCAATAAATACAGCAGTATCAAAGTCACCAAGACAACGGGTTCAAGGTGAAGATGATTCTGATTAGGTAATTCTATTGATTTACCTTTTAACATTGCCCGCACGCGAAATGCTGTTTGAGAAACGGTGAACGTGCGACTTTCCAACTCGCCCTGAATATCTAAAATATCATTGGACAACGTCAATAGAGAAATTAATAGAACGGCAAAACGGTACTCACCCCTATTGTTATGCGTAAGAACATTGTCGTGCAAGTCCTTAATAATAGTTATATTTTCGACGATAAGCTGAATCAAGCTACGTATTTCTTCGACCTGAAAAAAAAATATGTAGAACACACCTTTCTGAGAATACTTCAATAGCGTCTGAATCACTAAAGTAGATGGATTAACGTAGCACATACTTCTTCAAGAACTTTGCTCAGCTTTTTATTCTGAGACATATGAATATGAACATCTTGAAGAAATCCTCGTCCAAACGAGCCGCTTCTCCGAGCCTAAAATATTAGGAAAATTAGTAAAATAGAAACATGGCTAATGCTAATGATTTATAAAGTAGTTAGATGTTCGAAGACAAATTAGCGGAAATCGTATTCGCGCAATTAGTATAAAAATCGGATATCCTAGCAACCAATGTCAAATCAAATACTTAACCGCACATAAGTCTGGCATCCGATCTCGAATCATGATCAGTAGTGTTTGAAATTGAACTCGAAACTAAGCATACTCCAAGCCGTGTAAAGTGTGCTCGTTGTTATCAGTCTTATCAGCACAATGTAGATATTTGATAAAGTTACTCATGACGTTTACACTTCACAGTAATCGATGATGTACTCGCTGAATTAATAACAGTCGGTAAATTCTCGATCGGTGCGTGAGAGAATCGTACGCGAATTTCAAAGACTACACAGTTCTGCGGTAAACTCGTCCTCATTGGGCAGAAGGTGCTTTGCATCTGAAATGGAGTAGGAAATAGGCAATTTGTAGCAGCTGGATAGCAAGGCCAGAGTTAAGATCAATTAGGTGTGTGCGTCTTCATTTGCCGTCATTTTTTTTTACAATTAACACGTCTTAGCTCTAACTTATAAATATTGAAAGGCTGTGTAATGTTGTGTACCGCATTAGGCACAGAAAGTGAATATAATATTCCTATAAACTGGGTGATCCGAAAACAGAGATAAAACGAAGATGTCTTTAGGTGATAAAAATTCTCAAGTAATGAGTACAGTACAAGGAATGAGGTGTGCAAGTCTGCGCACTTTGTGGCACGAGGTCAAACAAATGTTTCAGGTATTCTGTGATATCTCACTGTGAGAGAAAAGCGTACTTTTTATGTAGCATGTAATGAAATTACATCTAGACATAATGTTAGATCAGAATTAGTTTGCTTTTAAAATTGCATGTGTTATAAACATATAACAAATTAATTCTGATCCAAATGATACCGAAAACAAGGTAGTGTTTTAGATGTACAATAAAAGAGATATTTTATTTTTGAGGATCATAAAATTTTTATATGTGTATATATATATATAATATATATATCTCTATCAACAATAACAGTAATCATTATTGACTAAGTAAATATTACATTTTAGGAAGACTGACGGAATATTTTGAAAGTTCTATATGACGCAAAAATTCGCTTAATCGAATGCTGCGATTATTATGCTTCCGCCAATGGAAAATATCGTACTGTTACGTGAAAGGTTATTCAATACTATTGCGCCAGCTCGAAGATGGTTCTACTGTAGATATTGATATAAATCAAATGGACGTGTTAACTTCAGGTGGCACAACAGTCGTGAATAACCACGTATACGAAAGTCTATATTCAAAATTAAGTCACTTTCCAATTATGTATAGTAGTAACGGTAAATCTACAATAATTAATTCTTAGTATTCTAATTAATTGTAGATTCCTTTTTCTTTTAATAAAATCCCTTGATACATTGTGCACGATTCTCGCTTACAGATATTCGCCTCGTTATCATAATTTATAATCTGTTTCAAGGCAGATCAGTCAGTCTTATGTGATTGCATTCGATTGAACAATTGACAGTGTTTTTTAAAACTGAATTCTCTCTACTGACAGACTGCTGAATAGTGAGTTCGACCTACTTATGCTACAGCTGATTATGCTGGTCGTAATTCTGATAATCAAAAAGGGAAAATTGATGTTCCCTATATACATTAGAGTACAGTTTCCATATACAAGTACAAGTTAATATTATTATGCGCAAAGCTATCTCTTTCAAACGGACCTAGAACGGTATTAGATCCATTAGCTCATCTTCTACTAGTTAGGAACAGCAGAGTTGTCGTGCCTTATGTCATTTTGAAAAGCATATTGCTGTGTCATATTTACAAAATAAAAAGAGAAATTACAGATGGTCCTCGTAAGATAAATTATTACTGTTTTATATATAAATAATGTTTATATTAATATACTCATCTTCGCGCAAACACACGGCTAATGTTATAATTCAACAGCTTAGACGGAATACCCACTATAAACTTACTGTCCATATAGGGTGTACTAAAAATAGGACACTTCCTGCGTAATACCCCTTAGCAACATAATTAATAGAATGAACTAGTGCTAAACAACCATAACAGTGAACACTTAAAATTAAATACTGTACCACGAAGTAATACAATTTTCACATGGGAAAATAAAATGCGAATAGTCTGCTGCACTTATCATTTCGCACTTTAACGTTACACGAGCTCCCATAAAAAAAAACTTTAGGAAATACTGATACGCTTTCCTATACTTTTTCAATTACAGTAGATCTATAACCAATAATGACAATTTAAAAATCTAGGACATCTCTTCAATGGCAATACCGTTAAAAATCCCATTGAGCAGTATTAGAATAAAAACTAAAATAGATATGCTATCGCATCAGAATTATCTCTTGCTACCAAGATTTACAAGCTCGCTAATTATGCAATGCCAAATTAATCTGCAGGGTTCCTCAATGTAAATTTAAGTTAATATTACTGGATGAAAAATATATAAAGTATTTGACAGTTGTAGATTCGTCAGAATGAGACAGTAAAGAATGCCCAATGAACCTTGTCTACATTTGTAATCTTAACGCGATGCCGTTCGGGCTCTAACTTTATCTTTAAGGTAATCAGCGACCTGGGTCTGAGAGTGTCGCAGTGCCACTTGAAGTGGCGTAAGCCCTTCCTGATTAACGAGTAAAGGATCAGCACCAGCTCCAACAAGTTGTCTGGCTACAGTCATGTGTCCGGACAAGGCCGCCGCGTGAAGTGCACTTTCACCATTCTAGAAAAAAAAAACGTTTACGTCAAAGATATTTGAACGATCGTGTAGACCAGAAGTCAGATGAATCGAGCGCGACGAAAACATGATGTCACAGTCACTCTCTTGAGCATTCAAGATTGACACGCCTCTTTGAAAAACGTGACTGAGTAGTTACTCACCTCGAATTTAGATGTACGAGTATTTCTGACATTCTGTTATGACTTAATACCAGAAACACAAGAATTACGTTTACTCTACTCACCGGTAGTATTCCTAAGGATGGACGGTACTTCAGCAGCTCGCCAATCACTGCCGTGTGACCTTTATGAGCAGCTTTGAAAAGAGGTGTCGCGCCATCCTGAGTAAGAAAACAAGTAATTAAAAATGAAACAGTACATCGTCTTACTAAAATAATCCTTACATGTCTTGTGGCATCCACTCTGACCCCAGCTTTTAGGAGTCTTCTGACAACGTGATCGTGACCCATTTGAGCAGCTATCCACAAGGGGGTAGCACCGTCTGTACGCGTAGCGTCGGTTTTGGCTCCATGTTCTAACAAAACTTCTAAAATTCTCAGGTGACCATTCTGCGCTGCTATAAACAAAGCTGTAGCTCCATCCTTGTAGGAGAACAAAAAAATTTAGACATTGATCAAAAATTAAAATGTCTTAGAGACTCAGTACCTTCATATGAGCATTGACATTTGCTCCCCTCTCTAAAAGTCCTTCGACCACGTCCAAGTGTCCACACTGACAGGCGACAAATAATGGAGTACCGCCGTCCTGAAATATTAATATATATTATATATTAAATAATAAACAAATTTTAAGTACAAAATTCTTACCATACTGCAGGAATCCACAGCCGCCCCATGTTCAAGCAGAAGAGCAACGATGTCCATAAAGCCACCCTGAGCCGCGAAGAACAAGGCTGTGGTCCCGGTCTGAAAATGAATACAAGTGAAAGACCTCAGGTCCTGACTACATCAGAATCACGGATGTTTCATCTCCAACGATATCTCTTAGGGGTGTGGATAGGTTGGTGGGAGAAGAGGAGGGATCGATTACACAGAGCCTGAAGTCTTGTATCTCAACCCATAGTAATTTCCTAAAATTTTCAGAAAGTAAGTCCTTTGAATTTCCTATATCCGTACTAACAGTACCCTGATGTAATCAAAAATAACTGTTCTACTTAATTAACCGTAGATCGAAGAAATAACATTTAAATACCAGCAGAAAATTTATAACCTGTAATAATTCAACATACATGCCCCTTATGAAAGGCCATCTTGAGTCCTGTGACCTATCTGTGATGTAATACTACTTGAGCATCGATTCACTTTGATCCAATAAGGACTCGCAGTAACAAAAGCTACCAGACTGAACCAGTACTATTTTTCTGGCAATGCTAAGGGCTTATCCAACCCTCGGCTGAGAATCGATATTAACCCTGTTGGGTTCGAGATCCTCTGGAGATGCCTGCACTCGAGCCACCTGGTCCCAGCCTGACAGCCGTACGTATAGCGTGAGCTAACACGTACGATACACACGTAAATAGTTACGACGAATACACTTTGAGCGTTATGGCGCTACATACTATTATCCACTCGTCCTTCACCTAATTCTAAGAGAGCGCCACTCATTACAGACACGAACCAGATGGCTTGGAGCGTCAGACTTCTTTTTGATTTTGTAAAATCAAATGAGCCTCAACGTGAAGATGAAATTGGATTAATTATTTATCATCGATCGATCCTACTTATTTGGAATTGAAAATCAGGTGCTTTTACTACTGGATATACTATAATGAGCGAGCATTGTTAACTCGAGTGAAACTTACTTCCTATATACAAGGTTCAAGTTCGTTCTCAGTAGACAAGGTTGTCATTGTGGAATAATTAAAATTATCCCATAATGCACAGAGGACAGAGTTAATATTACGTAATAGATGAAATATTGATATAATTTATAAGGGATGTAATTATTCTTCAGGCTTTACTCAATGGCCGTATCACGTAACACATTTTGAATTACTATACGTAGAGGTTGAGCACACTTTCACCGAGTCTCTTATGTAGGGATATAAGAGCAGGAGTGAACGTGGACCCGGAGCGAGACAGCGTGACAGTATACCGGGCGTTCCATTTATTATAATCTAGTAGCAATGGAGAGATCTGACAATATCGCAAGAAATGAAGATTAACCAGGAAGACATTTTTCTCTATAACAAGGACTAGGAGTTTGCGAGTTTGATAAAATAATCAGGGTTCTCAGGATTGTCTTTTCTTTCTATTGGTTTTACATTTGCAAAAGAATATAAGATTTATTCCATAGAAGCTATAGGGTTACTGGATTTGTGAACCAGAGTAGAAATGGTGACAGCTATCTGTTACAAACCGCAGATTCTAGAATAACCCGACGACTCTGGGCTGTTCCAGCATAAAATCTTTTTTGTGGTTAAACTTCTTCTCATGCTTCGAATCCATAAACAATTTACGGTTATGGATTATGGCTTTCCTTTCTTTACCTTCCAAAGGAAACGCTTTGCCTGAAATTATTTTTCTCAATGTGTTCCAGGGAACGATCAGACTCTCTGGATTTACAATTTCAAGGAAGTGGTATACGACTAAGTCACGACTGATGATAATAAAGCTTATCGCTACTGTAAGAAGTTTCATCGCCATGGATATGGAGTGATTTGTTTTCCAAACCTAGATGAAGTTTAAAAGCCATTGAATCACGAAGCGCTAAACGTTTTCTAACTTTAATTAACTGTACAGTGTACATGCAAAACATACAGGGTGGCTTAATCAATGGCGATGTTTCGTGATCGACAAAGCGCTAATACATCATGTATTTTTTTTTCTTCAGAATTTAATGAGATTAATTCGAGAGCATTGTTAAAGTAATTAGTACTGGCTAATAACATGGTTAAACGGGAACACGCAACATGCTCTAATGACGCCATCGAACGTTCGCTGTTTCTCCCTGAATAAGGTAGCACATCCTACGAGCTCAAATGTCGTACACAGTCCCTAAGTGATAATCTATATACCTACGACGACTATAATATGTACTTCCTGTCTGACCCAGCTGATCGCGGTCAAGCAAAGCCGATAACGCAAAAATCGTGCCATCGCTTCCTGCAGGGCAGAGTTACAGAATTAACAACCAGGACGTGCGCACGGTATCTGAATAATTAAGATTGCGCTGTGGATGTTTCTGTATGTAAATACAATATATATATTACATGAAAGCGACTGCACCGAGGGACCGTACGAGGTAACGTTCGCCTTTCTCCAGGACAAGTCTCCTTCCTGCTCGTTGAAAAATATCTGCACGTTTCCACGTTAACCGCAATTTTCACGGGATCTTTACTTCCCAGTGTAAGGTCGCCCGATAATATCTCAACAAAGAATTTTACAGCCTCGGCTATTCATTGTATACGATACAGGCGTCTACGTGATTACATAAAAAGTCGTGCGACTCTGCCTACGTTTACGTAAACGCTTTTGAGCGTCCATAGCTCAAAGGTCGAGCTTTCGGTAAGTCGCAGATCTATTTTTGTCATAAAAGCACGAGGTTAGACCGCCGAGAAAGAAAATACAATCAAGGCCCCTGGCGATTGCGCAATGAGACTGAATTTATAAAATCTCGTGGAATCGTTTAAATAATTCATCTCAAGTAAATTCCATGACGATTAAATCTCTCGAGGAAGAGACAAAAGGGTCGGTGAACCCTTGTTACGTCGTTTAACAAATTGCAAGAGAACATTCGTCGCTCTAGTGATAATAGAGATACTTTTGTCGAGGTGCTCGACCGCGGCGAACTCTCGAATGTATATTCTGCGAAACTGCACGTGGTGGTCCACTTGAAAATTTGCAGACAATGCAAGGGGGACCTTGCATAATTTGATTACCGTGGTTGTACGAAATAGCTGGACCTGGTGATACATTCTGGATAAATCAACCTACGTCCCGCACTTGTACTTGAAAGGTACTAATGGTGTACTTCCTGGTACTCCGTATAGAATCGATCACATGCTTTTTGGAATAGCTACTCTCTGAAGATATTCTGAGTCTGGATGAAAGTGCCGTTGAGAATGTGAATAAAGTCACGTTCGTTTGGGCAATCATGGTTGAGTATAAAAATTGAAAGAAATTTATTGCAAGAAATAAATTTTTTAAGCTGTCCAAAGTACTGATTTACACGCAGTAAAGGAAAATAATGGTGTGTATACTGGTTTAGGACTTACCAGCCTCTTTGAAGTGGGATCAGCACCTTGCTGAAGAAGCTCTGTGACGGCTTCCATGTGGCCTCCGGCAGCAGCTAGTATTAACGGGGTGGTCCCATCCTGGAAATGAATAGGAAACCCTTGACTTACGCCATAGACCTTCTAATCCGCTTATCGTAGGGTGCTGTCACGGTGGTTCGTGCTATCGAAACAAGTGGTCGGTCTAAATAGAATGAAAAGTCTCATAAGCTAATAGGATTGTTACTGTGACTAGGGGAATTTCTAAAGATTTGGAAATAGGATTAGTCATTATGGATCTATGGATAATGAAATTAGAAAAAATACAAGGTATGAGATTGCCTGTTTCATGATATTTTCTATAGATCGTTTTTCTTTTTTAGAATCCATCCCAATCATTATGTGGACGCAGATGATCGAACGGTGAGGTTAAACTCACGTAATAACATTTTATAATGATGACGCCACTTGTCAGTTTATTTTTATTGTAACGCTGAGAAAAAAACTGACCTTATCCTTACAGTCTACGTGGACACGCCCGGAGTCCAGAAGAACCTGAAGACGCTTCGCGTCGCCACGAGCTGCTGCCAGATGCAACTCCACGTCCCAGGGTGATTCTTTCTGCAAGGAGAAATTTATTTAATCGTATCTCCCACGATTTCAAGGATCACTATTCTTACGGATAATTCTTACAATTTCTGAAATATTTTATCAGTCAATATCGAGCAGACTCTCTTAGTTAATACTGGAAGTTTTATTTTCGTCGTGTTTTCTACGCTTTTGTACGTAAATTTTATTACGTCCGATTTGAGCATCTTCGCAGCATCACATTCAGTACCTATACATCGTATCCTTTCGTGATACCGTTATCGAGTGGGCGAAATTCTACGAGGATCGATGCAAATAAAAATAGAATCGTTCATAAATTCTTAAAATTTTCTCAGTTATCGCTGCCAGGAGCATTGTGATGTAATAGAAAGTAGGTTCTTTCTCTTTGACCACTTGTTTCAAGTATACCTATAGCTATTGGTTACCATCATCACGCTTCGACGACTTCTCACAGTTTAGATGAGTAGAGCGAATTCGCATTAGCGCGTGAAAAGCAGTAAGCATACACAAAAAAAAGCCGATTCCTAATTTTCCACGACTCTTTCACGTATCTGATCACAAGATCCGCGCGAAATCATTTTTATAAATAAAATCATAGCCGTCTGTATATATGTATAGTATATACAGTAGCGCTATTTTCAAAACCGAAGCAGTCCGAATACTGTTTCAGTGACGTTCGTATTTTCAAAATTACTATAATAAAATGCCCCCTACTCTCTTATCAGTGACATAATTGCGCGTACGCGACAAGTCACGGCTTACGTCAATCGTCATTATTTATTCAAGAAAAATTTGCGTGCTCTCATACCGCGACAATATGTCCCAAAAATTCTACATATCTATTCTGCTTTCAAGTTAATATTAATCATCGCTTTCTACAGTTTATCCTTAACATATAATCTGATAACGTAATGAGCTTGTGATACAACGTTATAAATCATAATAATCATAAGCTCACCTTCATAGACATATCAATAGTTAATGAAGAATCGATCAGCGAATCGGAAAAGGTCTGAATCGATCATTCGGTCGGTAGTATTCAAGGCGGTTTTACGAATCCAGTAGAGTAATGCATTTCACGTATGTAAGCATATGCAACGTCCCTGAAAATGTTGGATCTGCGTACCAGATATCATTGTCCAATATACACAGGAATAGTGGCTGTTTGATTTAACATTAATTATTTTATATCTTGCAGTCACTAAATCTCACAATTGTCAATTATTCACATTCAATATTCACTTCCAGTTATACTCGCGGCACTGTACACAACGTCATCATTCGCCCGATGACACCAGTCAACGAGTGCCCGGTGCAGCACGATGTTCCTGCCTTTAGACGAGCTTTAATTCTGTTTTCTTGCATGTGATGGCGATAGTGTACAGTGGATTTAGCTTGATGCTGGTCAGGCACATGTAGGATGACTCCTCGTATGATAATGGAAATATTGCAGAGAGTGAGTGTACCGACTCTGGTAATTATTCCAACTACATAGTATTAATGTAGTTCGATTATTCATCCGCCAGATGGATCCATATTCTGAAAACCACAGCTAACTGAAAGCAGAGATGAGTAGGAAGATGCACAATGCTATGGTTTTAGGCGATACCAAAAGCATGGCGGTAAATCGTACCGGCGAGTCTGGAAGTAGGATTTTGTGATCATCGTGTCCGTCGATAATGCGAATCTCCTCGTACCTGAGCTAAACGTGAACACGAACGCGTAGCTTGGCGGGCAGAGGTTCTCCGCTACTCATCGCTGATTCCCAAAGCAGCCCTTAGGAACAAGACCGGAAACTATAGAACTTCTCAAGAACTATTGAGAAAGCCTATTGTTAAAGAATTTTAAAGACATTTTTAAGAAAGTGTAATGCCAACTTGACATCCATGTAGCACCTAAATTTTTACTAAATATTATTGGGTCTTGATTTACTTTCAAAATTTATTCAAAATATAAAATTAAGACTAAATCAAAATCTCGCAGAATATACGGAGTAGATAAAAAATGAATTGAGATTGCAGAATATGGAAAATAAATTACGTTGAAATTGAATTATTAACAAATTAGGTGCTTTTAACATTAAAATAATTGAATCAATAAAGTAACATATTAAAACTTGGAAATCGGAAGTTCTGGCCAAGCATCTTTAGGAATACAGTAGAACCTCGATTATCCGAACTTCGATCATCCGAACCCTCAATTATCCGAACGATGGCGCGAAAGATACATTGTTGCTCGCTGCTACCGCCGTGGGCAACAATGAATCTTTGCGAGAACCGCACGTATTCACCGGCGCGTAACGAGCATGTTGAATCACCCTTTGTTTCTTCGAGTGTTAATGCGGAGATTCCTCACGCAGTCTTAATATATTTCGCGAAGCGCAGATAGTAATGTGAATGCCGAATCGTCCTTTCGTGATTATAATTTCGTTTGTTACTTGATTTGTGCCATGGCTTCAACGTCGTGTCCATCGACTTCCAAGCGGAAGCGTAATGTTCTTACGGTGGGAAAAAAACTGGAAATCCTGTCGAAGTTAGATAAGGGCGAAACGGACGCAACTCTAGCACTCCTTTATGGTGTCGGAAAAGCAACGATCACCGATATAAAAAAAAGTCGAGAGGCTCTCATAACATTTGCGTCTAAGATGGATAGTGGTGACGGAGTGAAGAAAAGAAAAGTGATGAAAAATGTGAAAGATGAAGAACTGGATGATGCTGTTTCAACGTGGTTCATGCAAAGGCGGAATTTGGGAGAACCGATTTCTGGCCCATTCTTATGCGAGAAATCTCTCGAGTTAAATAAAAAACTCGGTGGATCAAAGCGAACAAATTGTACTAAATATGTAGGCGGGAGCTAGACACCTGGTTAGATTCACTATACGAAAGACCATGGCCGTAGATACCCTAAGGGGACTCAAGGCCCCCGTCAGAAGACCCATAAGGTCCTGTTGCGGCCACAACTTGGGCCCGACCCACTGAGCAAGCTCAGCGGATGAGGCGGAAGAGCAACCCCCGACACCATGGTCTATACGTGTTCTATAGCTTCCGGTCTTGTTCTAAGGGCTGCTTTGGGAATCAGCGGTGAGTAGCGGAGAAACTCTGCCGGCCAAGCTACACGTTCGTGTTCACGTTTAGCTCGGCTACGACGGGATTCGCATTGTCGACGGAGGCGATGATCACAAAATCCTACTTACTTCCAGACTCGCCGCTACGATTTAGCGCCACGCTTTTGGTATCGCCTAAAACCGTAGCGTTGTGCATCTCTCTACTCCTATCTGCTGAAGGTAACAAAATTCCTTCCTTCCTTTCCTTATAGCTGTATCCCCAATGGGACACATGCGCCAGAAGGGAACAAAATTAGAAAGAATATTAAATCTATGATATTAATAAGTTCGTATGAAAAACATAGATCGGTTTTTAAAGACAATTCAATGATTGAATGATCTTATAGATGGCATTGCATTAGAAATGTCATATATTGATTTTTTATCAATGAATATTAAATTATAGAGTTGTATGTTACACTCTGATTAAAGGGATAAAATTACTAATAGAATATTTGATATCTTTAGAAAAATATTGCCAAATATGTTTTTCGAGAATGTTTTACAAATATTTGAATTATTTATACGGATTTAGTTGAAATGCTGGAATATTTTCTTTTTTGAAACTTCAGCTTACTAGAAACTTTATTGAATCGCTCTGCTTAATAGCATGGAATTAATAGTCGAGGATGATTGCTTCTTTTGTATTCGAAGTCTTATTGTACCCAGATCATCATATTCATTTCGGGGATGATATATATCTCGTTATACTAATTATTTTGCGAGAACCATTGAAATGCCAGTTCGCTGATAATTCTGCGTGGATATATATGTATATTATAAAAATTATATTCCCTTGTGCGATGACCTTGAATAAAAAAGGGGGAGTCTCAACTGTCCAGTATACGAATATCCCAGGGGCATCGCGGAATACACAGGGCAACGGCCGGCCACCAAACTCAAAGACCTCTTGCTGGCCGAGCAGGCAAGGAGGATTACCGGTTTCTTGGCAGATAGCCACCATTACATATAGAGAGCAAGAGAATCCCATCACAGTTACCTCTGGGTCTTATTTGGAGCCAGCGGGTTTTCTTCATTTCGCCATTTTCCCCTCTTAGCCAGTGCACGCAGTCAGGAAGATACCATGTTGCTCCTCTTGGGGTTCATTATCCTTGCTTATCAGGGCCCTTCGTGCAGCTTCGCTGCTGTGACCTACGATCAGCGACAAACCGGAGAGACTAACGTGCAGATAGAACTGAAGGATGTGCAAATATTAGCATTGATCAATTCGGATCTCTTTGACGATTACACGGTAAGGTCTGCAAATTTATTTTTCCTACAATTGTAAAAAATATTTTGTGCATATAGTGTATACCTGGTGAATTACATATTAACCTCTTTATTGTTTATCACTTTTTTAAAGCCAACTTTTTCATTTTTTTTTTCAGGATTACGATTACGCTTATGATTATGCAGATTTTACTATACGGCCTATCAATAAACCTACTAATGCGCCATCGTCTACCAGCTCAGTGAAACCCTGGCATACCTGGCCTACTAATCCACCGAGTTCAGCATCCAATAATGCATCTGTCACTGCCTCATCTACCGAGGAACAACCTATTCTAAATGCTACAGTGGCACTACCCACGAGCAATGAAAATATTACTGAAAATAGACCAGCGTCTGATGGTAAAGGCAGTACTACAGAGAAATCGACGTCCTTGCAAAATTCTACTGAAAAGATGAATCCAGTGCAGATGAGAATCAATAATAAGACTGGAGGTTTATTTAGCGACGAGGATATTATTGATGGACCCAAGGAATCGGCACTTCCGTTAACAGATTCTGAGGGGCAGAATACAAGACGTTGTCAACCAGGATATTCAAGAGACAAAAAAGGACGCTGCCGTCGGATTATACGAAGACGCCTGTCTTTTTTACCGTAAGACACAAATCTTTTGACATTTGATACACTTAACAATATGCACACGTCGTACGTTCATGTTTTACAGAATGGCAATGAGACTAGCAAGTAGAATTGTTCCAGCAAAAAATACTTTGAATCAGCAACCCAAATCCGAACGTCTACCTCAAGAATAGTTCACCTTGCATAATAAGATCACCATGATCTACGACAGCTAGTTAAAATGTCGTATTCACCAACTGGTCACCCATTTATAGAATTAAATTACCTTATTTTGAAATCTTCAATGATTCGTATTCATAGCATACGAAGAGTGGTCGCATGAGACCTTAACTGTGTTAAAAATATACTAAGATACGTATAATGCTCAAAGATCAAAACAACTGAGAGTTACTGAAAGTGCCTCAAATAAATATAATTATTATGAAATATATATTAAATATCAAAATGTATCTTACTGGTATTAGAATATATGTATACCATATATACTCCTTGGTCTTCTAGAATAAAAAAAATGTCAAGCCCCTAATTACTTTTCCATACCTTTTACAAGATACACATTGGTTCTACCCTCTCCTATAGGACTTCGACGGATCTATATACCGTATCCCACAGCGGTTTCGTCGTGGTAAGAGTGAAGTAATCCTCAGTCGTGTATCAGACTTCGTACAGTTCAGGCGATTCTGATAAAACTGTGAAGATGCTGGCTCTTATCCTGGTATCATCTGCGTTAGTCGTAGCAATAAATTCTGCCCCTACAACCTACGATCAACGTCAGGATGGCTCGTTGAACGTCCACGCTAAGCTCGACAACATCCTCATCGTCTTCGCGACATCATCTGGAGCATTGATGGACCTGGCTACACAAGCCTTGACATTGCAATCTTTCGGATCCAGAGAAGACAAGGATGATGCAATCTCATTGACTTACAAGCCTGATGAGATTCCTCTGGAGAATAAGGAACCCTACCGGGTGGAGATCGTCGGCATCCAGAAGAATGACAGTAAGGACGAATCACAGATTGAAATAAAAGTTGAGATGAAACCTGAGGATGAAAAGGAGGTTCTTATTGCACATCATCAAGGAAAGGAGGGAAAGGAGGTGGATCAAGATAATAAAGATCCTGTTGTATCGGAAGAGAATACTGAAAGGAAGTCAAGGAACGTCTTATGGAGTCGTCTCAATGATCCTGAGGATAACAAGAGAGGTATGTCCTTGAAGAAGGAACTTTCTAGCAAGGATGTACATACCGTCAGGGAGGATTCGGGGAAATCTGGAGAACACAACGAAGTGGAGCATGCTGTACACAAACACCAGGAGTTGAAGCTGCTGGGTGGCGCCATCGAGAACTGCGGACCTGGACGATACAGAAATAGTTATGGAATTTGTCAATTTGAAGAATCTGTTAATTGATACAATTTTTATTTTTAAAAAAATCTTAAGTATTTGTCATTGGCTTTCCTGGTCGCGTTTTTGAATTTGGAAAAATTATTTCACCTACTTCCTTATTTTATCCTCATGCTTATCAGCGACAGACGGATATGGGAGATTGTGGATTCTATATTTAATTTTCGATATCGTACAGTAAATTATAATTGGTATTTATAAATTTAATGGATTTTATCCACTATTAATAATCATATTGAAAAGTTGAGATTTTTTAAGAATTTTAAATACGGTTTATCTCAAATCACCCTCAGGTCAGATTGTTCATGAACAGATTTCTTTCAATTACTCAGTATCTGGTAAAGAAATTATCGCCAACGCACACACGTGCCAATTAATATAAGATAGACCGAATCTTCATAATATTTTGATATGTTTTATCATCGTTATGCTGTTACTTTATTTAGTTCTGTGAATCATTGCCCGATGTTACGTAATCTTATGTAGGACTATATACAGCATCTTATATAGAACTAAAAAAAATGTAATATCAGTTTTATTACGTGCCGATTCCTTCTTATTAAATATAACATTATATTACAGAGTATAAATATTTAGGTTATATTTCACTATCTCAATTTAATATTAAGGTGCGTTAAATAACTGAAAAGACTGTTTTACTGTACTTCTTACGTATTTATAAATGATAAATAAATAATACGGGGAATAAAGAGAATTTGTTTCAGATCTTATAAAACCTGTATACACAATATATCCATAACGTTTCAAATCTATGAAGAGAATTACAAAAAGAAAATTCAAATCCCTAAGCAGAGGGTATATGCACTCGGCAACTGTAAAAAAAAGTTAAGGGCGAAATTACCGTAATGGGACGACAAGATTATCAGGGAAATGAACTCGATGAGGCCACGTGAGGACATTGCTCTTTACAAATGATCAGCAGCATCTGTACGCGAGTATCAGAATTTTTTATTTTACCTATTACGAAACACGTCGATATCCACAGGTTACAAGAAAAATAAATAAGAAGTTAAATTCGACACGGATGTCAAAGACCGTTAGCTCTCGTGAGATCGTACTGCTAGAATCAAAAAGGGAAAAAGTACTGTAAAACAAAACTCCTACCAAGAGCCTGTAACAATTGCCATGCGTAATTTACATTTTTCTTGTATTAAAATGTCTAAAATTCTTTTTAATCCAATTCCTTTCTTTCCATAGTTTTTCCAATTATTCATCTAGAATTCATCAAGCAAAAACATCATCACGGACAAAGCGACATGACCTTTTCCTGTTGTAGATGAATAACTAAGGAGACTCACAGGTTCTTGAACTTGGAGTGGATCGGTTTCCGTGCAGGTGGGGATTGCAGTCCGGTTGCCATGGAACGTCACACCCTGACTGTCTTTCGAATCGTCAAGAACGCTCGGCCAAGAGTACCTCGAGCAACAGTAGTGATATCTGCAAGGAAATCATGTTGGCGATAAACATGAGAATTTTCAAGACCGTTTTCGTCCTGGTGATACTGTCTAGTCTGGTCTTAGGACATCCTCTGGAACTGCAGATGTCTAAGGAACACGTGCGATCTTCAAATTCTGATGTTATTGAAGATCATTACGATCAACGACAGAATGGTACTGATAACTATCGCATTCACGTGGATGGCGTCGTCCTGGTCGTTGCTCCTATAGAAGGTTTGCTCCTGGCTGGTGGATTGGGTGGAGCTGAAGATACACCAAACTTGTCACTATTTGGTCAGAATGGTTTTCTGACACAATCAAAACCTGAAACAGTCAATCTTACCAATTCAAAACCTGACGTTGAGGATATGAAACCGATCAACGCTAAATCTGCTCACAGGTACTTTACTTTTGTCATACATATTAAGTTATTGATTTGATATCAGTTTTCAAATTAGATTTTATATAATTGTCAAGTCACTCTCTTTACAGATCCAGTCTACGTCTCGTTAATCTGATCGCTCCTCTTCTGAGACGCATCCATCAGTGAAGAGTACAGTGCATGTAAGGGTTAATGGAGATTTTTTGAAATTGGCACCATTCTTAGTCGTTTTCCTGATCTACCATTTTTTTATGTCGCCTGTATGATTCTGATTATAATTTTTATTTGTTACTACTGTACAAGTGGGAGTGAGACTGAAAAAGATATTCTGCTTAAAAAAAATCTTAAATAAACTAAAACATGGTATCTTTAAGAATTATAATTACGATTATTGGTACGGAGTAGATTAGATATGAATTATGTGGCTGTTATCTATATTTTGTAACTTTAAATGCTGAGTAGACATGTCATTCATATAATTCAATAAATATCTGTGTACTTATTGTGAGAATGCCAGAAAATCGATTCTTTTCTTGCACTACGTTGTAAAAGTGTAAAGTGGGAAAATAAAACAATAAAGGATATTACTGAAATGAAATTTATTCGATTAAAAATTAAAATACATTACTTACCAGCATTTTTGGTATATCATCACAACATTGTTTTGTATAAAAATGCTTATGACTATTGATATTTCTACCTGTACAGTACGTTCGTTATTTTCGGCTCGAGTCTAACAAAATATCAGGCTTAAAGAAAAATAGTATTACTTTCAGATAATGTTTTAACGCAAATAAAATGAAAAGCAGACGCTAATTGGAAAGCGTCATTTATTGCATTAAAAATATTTCTATCTCCTACACGTTGGTGCACACTTGGAACATGTCACACACGTCAATCAGAATTAAGATAATGGGCAAAACTCTATTATGCGCTCAATACACCCGGCTTCATTTCTTCCGTTTGATAAAATATTATCAGCCGAGTGTAACACAGTAACTTAATTAGCAAGTTTGGTTACGTCGTTACGAGCTACGGTCGACAATTCTAGGCATTAGCTATAAATGGCCGATACACAGTTGTGTTTATTAATTACATTGTAGAGCTAATGTACCCTGTCGATTTAGTTGGAAGTATATACGTATAACAAACAAGGTAATCTCAATTAGAATAGACTAGAATTTTATATTCATTAGGAGCTTATCGAACTCACAATTAAATTCATCAATGATTTAATTAATGCTCAACAATTAATCAACTGGTACGACCATTACAATTCTCATGAATCTCCATATATATAGTCTCCAAACATTGATTTGCAAGTTATAAGACATTTTTGTGAATATTGAAGGAAATGGTCTGAAAATCTTATCCTTATTCAAAATTAATTAATTTGAAATCATAATTTTTGCCATACATCTTCAATTACATTTAGCACATACACGAGACCTAGTTGAGAGCCGATAGCTCACTAATGATGCATCTCATTATCATAATTGGCCACTTGTTCATTTTCTAATCTCATTACAGCTATTAATTACAACTCGCTCAATTTCTGAATATTATCAGGACAGTACATTGGTATTTACACAAATTATCGTACATATTAATGCGATTTTCACTATAGTAATAGTCAATTGTATAATATACGTATGGTCTAAAGCAAAAGCGGACGACCTGTACAAGTACGTTACAAGTAAAATGCAGTCTAAATAATACGCTCAAGAACAATACGTATTTGATAAACTCGAATTATTGGCACGAGATTACGCAAATACGAGGGTACGCGCACTCCCGTTTAATTAGAGCATCAAATTGACATTTAAGATTAAATTTTCACGTCAAGGATGGGCCAAAACGGCAAGGCGTTGGAGATGAACATTCTTGGGGCAAAATATACAGGTTGAATATCATCAGGAACTCGCTCAGGAGGGAAGTAATGAAGTGATGTTCGTGTTCTCATCATCTTGCATAGTTTCTTCGGCATCATTCAAGTCTTCAGCTGCAGGCTCGTCAAATGTTAATTTTTCTTTAGACTCCTAAGAATGGGTATTTCTTTTTTCATACTCAAAATTCCCGATAGCGGGAAGTCAACATTTGAAAAGTAACAAGGCAGACAAGTACTTCCGTTACTACAATAAAAACCTACAGGACCTAGGGGATCCTTACCTCCTTCATAGAATGTCGACAATTTTCAACGACACTGTGTCTCTGATCGGATACTCCATTAAGGATCGGTTGAGGGTCTTCAAGACATCCTGACAATTTCCGTAGTTCCTCCAGCTCTGCAGAGTCCGTCTCCAACTTTGCTTCTAATTCCGCCCTTTAAAGTAAATGACAATTAAATAATAAATTAAATCGTAAACTCACTTGAGAAATTTTTCTGAACTGTGTCACATACTTATCCTCCCTCAATTCCTGAATGCAAGTATCATTGTCCAGCTGAATGATCCGCAACACTTTCAACAGTTTAGTGACTAAATTATCAACATCTATCACTTGATCGACGAGACTGACAGCTGGGCAGTAATTAGTTAACGCAACAGAACCATCGGTAATAGGTTCGGACTCGCTCACAGATTCACATTCCTCGTCCTCTTCGTCTTCGACCTTTTAATCACCACGAAAACAACCAGATATTAAATGACTTCAAAGGAGATACTAAATATAAGTTGAATACTTACTTTGCGTCGATGTAAAATGGCCTGGGTAAGACTCGTAAGACTTGTAGATTCGTCTATATACCTGGCTCTTCTAATTGAATTTTCATCAACTGATTCTGGCACACTCATTGCTCTACGAAGTGAATCGCAACTCGATACCATATTGTGTGAATAGGTGTCTGGTAAAGGCACATCCTCCAGGACGCTTTCCATCATTAAACAGGGTTCGGTTTCAAAGTCCAGTAAGTCGTTTGAAGATTCCAAACTTAATTCTATATTAGAAAATTATATAGAGTTGATTGGGGACATTGAGAATTAGAGATTAGGATTTTACCTTTGTATATTTGTTTCGTGGATTCCAATGAGGGTCTCTTATCGGTAGGTTTCGTTGCAAATGGATGGGTCGCAGCATTTCTAATAGCTCCAATCACAGCAGATACAAAAGAACCTCGTTTTGGACTGGGTGTACATTCCTTGAGGCTGTGTTTTGAACTCACAGGACTAGATTCTATACTGCTATTGCTTCTGCTATACGCTTCGTTGTGATATATGACATCCTAATTAAAAAAAGTATTTGTTAATTCGAAAAGGAATATTGTATAGTAAGCGTCAATTGACAAACGTACCTCAAGATCCTTCTCCGAGATGTTATAAGAAGTTATAAGTTGATCAACTAATCCTTCCAGTCTTGTTCCCAAACCGGAAAGTGCTACAGCAGCGCCAGAAACGGCGGCACCTTGCGTCAATATTAATTCTCTGCTCCTTCGTTCAACAGCATTTAATTTCATGTTCATTGATAAGTTCTCCTGTCTGTGAATCAAAGTATTTCAAGAATTAAAGATATTGCGATATTGTTTAGGTGATTATAATTTATACAATACTATAACGTAGAATCTGATATAGACCTTCTTTGTTCGCTAATCCGCACAAGATGCTTGCATTCTTCGGTCTGCCTTTCTAATTCCGATTCACGCTGTACCAGAATCTCATCCTTTCTCTTTAGCTAGATAATAAAAGCGTGAGACGGTTTAGTACGCTCCGCACGCGGGAGAATGATATTCTTAATGATACTATTATTAATAGTATACCTCGGCTTCAGCGTCTTTAAGAGCTTCAGCCATGGCAGATTTCTCCTCCTGAAGGAAATCCTGCATCTCGTTGGATTCAGCTTCCAGCTCTTGTTGCTGCTGTAGTAATGTCTTCTGAGCAGCTAAGCTCTTCTCAAGATCCTTTGATAAAAAATTATTTTAATATAGAACCATTATTCTTCATTGTACCATCTGTTTCATATACTTACTCTGGTCAACATCCGACAAAGCGACTGCAGGTCAGCAATTTCAACCTGCTGATTAGCAACGACCTGTCCCGATGTTTGCAAATGGGATTCCAGTTCCAAAAAACTATCACCACCTTCTGATAACGATAAATTATTTTTATATAGGGCATACAGCTACATTATACTAGATATTAAATATTATTTACCAGCATGTTCAGACTGCGGAGTGCCTAACATAGCAAGTATTCGCTGAGCATTTCTATCCAATTCCTGCCTCGCGAAAACATGATCTGCCCTCTCTTCTTCAAGAAGTCGTTTAACATCCACTAATTCAGCCTTCATTTTTTCATTGTCTATTTTCCTTGTTTCCGCTTCATCCTTAACCCGCTTCAACTCACACTGAAGAACTTGAATATCTTCCCATGAACCTTCGGTTTGAGAACCCTCGTGTAATCGTTCTACTACCGTAGGATCTGGTACGACGACGAGCACACCAGCCAGAGCGTCCTCTACATCCTGTCCAGTCATACCTGTCTGTATGCTAACCTCGTGATAGATTCTAGTCTTCTCCATGGCTTTGTTACGTGGATAAGGCGGCAGACTTTTATGTACAACATTTGACTCTCTTGTTGCATTCAATTTCTTGCTAGTCAGTCTATTCAGACTAGCATCTCTACTGCCGGAACGACTTCTGCCATTCTTCTCACCTTTCTCATTGCTCTTAGGAACTGAGAACTTGCTTCTATTGCGTCGAGGTAACGTAGCGTACATATCTAAAGCCTTGTTATCCAAACTAACCGCCATCTTATCAATACGAGGAGTTTTCCCATCTGTGCGTCCAGTACAGTACATAGTCCTTGGTGTAGACAGTGGCTTTCGTGTTTCCTCTAACGGCGTCGACCCAGGTGTTCTACCCCGAGTACTGGAACCACCTCTAGATCTTGAGCTACTAGATCCCCGACCACGTTGAGCTAAATCCTTATTGATCTCGGTAGTCAAAGCCGAAGGCAAAGAATCTGGTCTCATCCTGGTCCTTGAAATAATTGTATTTGCTGCTCCAGTTCGAAAACTCATAGATCCACGATTGTTATTAGTCGGTGTGGTTTCCCTAGTGATTTCCCTGGGTAAAGATTTCTCTCTGGATCTTCCTCTGTCCCTTGTAGCTGGTTGAGCCTTGCTTAAGATTGCTCTCGGTGTTGTTGTACGAGGTTTCGATCTTGGAGTAGCTGTTACGTGATTGGCATTAACAGGAGCTGGCTTGGCACGTGATGTTTTCTGTGGCTCTGTGGCACACACTTTCTTCTTATTCGCGTTAGATGCTATCACAGCTCTTTTGCTGTTCGTTCGCGTTGCCCTAGCAGATACGCTTCCAGCAATAGAGGAACTCTCGCTGCCACCTTCACTGGTACCTTCGCCGCCCGTGTTCAGTCTTAAATCATCAGGAAGCGTTGCACAAGGATCCTCGTACACCGAGCAGCAGCTTACTAGGCTGGAATCGCAGGATGCTTCGTCCAGGCCACCGCAGCTGCTGGCATAGTCTATACTATTGCGACTTCGTACCTGAAAACCATTAAAAGAATTAGACTCATTGACAAATTGCAGTAATTTTTTTTATATATTTAATTCTCACCCTAGGAACTTCTGTCGCGCATCCTTCCACACCACTGTCACTTCCATCCTTACTGTCTTTACTCTCTCCTACAAAATCTTTCCTCTCGTTACCAGGCATCAAGACATCATTCTCTTTATGGTTCTCAGTGCTGCTCGCAACATGGATCACAGTTATGTTACAGTCGCTATCGATCGTCTCATTAGGATCATCCTCTGCCAACGGCTTCGCTTCGATAGACGGTGAAGCCAGGTCTTCCGGCACCCCAGAATCCTGCCTGGGAACGTTCTGCGGTGGTGATACTTTTAAACTGTTTTCGTCGGATGTCTCCATACTTGGTATCCCATTCGTAGAATCGTTCATGATGTAATCTTCATTCTGAAAAACGTCAGTGAACAATAGATTACACGATGTTCTCCTATAGGGAATCACTATGACGACCCTGACCCATTATCTCTCACAATACTGTTCACTTTACTCTTATGTTATGCTTTTACGATTCCCCACGTTATTATTGAAACCTGTGAATGCATACTGCACGAAATTCATTTCGTAAGCGTATCTATCGTCTCCGCCATTTGCATGAGTCAGCAGTCTCTCCTGCCAATACAGGAACAATGGTCAATTATGAAAATCAATTATTATAAGAAATCAATCATCGAACGATAGGGCATTCCTTTACTCGTATGTCAACAGATTGAAAAATTATTTGTAATTTCATTGTCAACTTTTATAAGGTCTAAACGACGTTTTTACCATTTTTTATCGCATATCTCAATAGCATGGTATAAGAGGCAAATTTATCAGCCAATCGATAGCCGTGGATGAAGAGCTCTTTTGTCGTACCAGGCACCAAGGTCCTGTTACGTGCAGCAGGCACGAATATCTTTTTTAGTGACCTTATATTAGGGGAAAAAATCAAGGTCACGGTATAAAATCGTAGACTTAATAGTACATCTATCATTTTCGGCATCCTCTTGCGACACTAAAAATGACGGATCGAATCTAAGATCCTTAAGAGATCCGACGGACTAAATTTGCATAATGCCACTTAAGAATTTCAAGGTTGCCCGGCAATTCTGTAGTTACATATTTTGCACAAACAACTGAAAAAACTATTCAGGTAATGGCTAACTATACTTATTATATCGTTATAGTTTAATTTCAAGTGAAATAATGTAATACGAATGTATATCTTTTTGGAATTTCTAAAACAACAAAAATTCTATACCCGACTGATCGATTCAGACGGGGTGAGTGAATGCTTCAAATTAACAAAGTAATTTCCCTGTGAATTCGTCAGGAAAGCAATCAAGTCCAGAAAATTGATCAATCACCGTATCCAAGGATTCTAATATGAATTCACTGGCTATCCAAAATGAACCTTTTCCGTCTCCAGAACGGCATAAAATTTAATTAGACGTGAGGACTAATTGTAGACAAATTCAAAAAAATGCATACATGCATGCTCTATTAATGAGTATATGCATTTACGTAAGTACGTTACCCGGGACTTCCCCCTTTTACACTTATCTGTGTCTGGTACGCGGTAGTACTCTGTCATGAAAACGTGACGTAAAATGATTTTGCTTCTGCATTGATACTCAAATTGTAAAGAGTAATAATAACCGATAGTGGGGATAAGCTCAGGAACGACACAATAAACACTGGTAGCCCGACGCTTAAAAACGTCAAGCGACGCGCGTGAACCTTGAGAAAGATTCCTGGTCGCAAAATTACGTAAGGACTCTGCCATAACACAAGTAAACAATGAGACTATAAAATGATCAGATTCTAAGTCATCGTAATTAAGTATCACGTGACAGAGTATGAAATTTTAAATAATCGAATTATCGAAAATTCTAAATTAATCTTTAAGATGCCCAAAAGTCAATTTCGAAAGACCTTTTTAGTCATCGCGAGAATGACTATAGGATTTAACGTGTTGTCTAGGTGATTTCTTTCGAGTATTCAACTCGTATCAGTATAATCTTATGACGTTCTTAATCGATATCACTTATTTACGAATTTACATGTTTGCAATAAAAAAAATACTGTTCCAGGAGAAAGATTACCGTACACATCCATATTTAAGATAGACCAACAGTAATTATCTGAATAACCACAAACTTTCTATTTGTGTGCGAAGGCCAGGGGAAGAACCTGAAATTATGCTTGGCGATTGGACGACACGAAGCACAGTGGCCTCCGCTGTGCGATATACCATGTCGCGCAGCTGCATCCATCAGCATTCGATACAAGAACATTGCCAAACGCTGAATACTGTAAGTTGCGCGAAGAAATTACTATACGGTCTGTACGGGATAATAGCAAATAATAATAGTGAATAATAACAAACGTGTTCATCATCATCCGAGCCGCGAGTTACGTGCTGTGCATATATATTTTATAAACGAGTGGTGAGATTAGTGATATTAATGATAGTTAAAAATAAAAAAAAACATTAGTACCAATGAACAATTTGGCAACAACGTCAAAAGTTGTTACATAGTTTTTGGTACCTGTCAGTGTAAGATATTAGCATCCGTTCACGTATGGATAGGATTATTAACGGATTATAAAAACGACAAAATTTTGTGTCTATTTTATAACAATGAAGTCAAGTGAAAACGACATAAGGAAGTTTACCGGTGATGGACTATCGGTTAATTTAGATTCAAACGAATGTCTCCTAGAGGTCACTGGTGACGGTTGCACAATAATGCTAGCCCACAATTACGGCAGCGTTCGCATAGTGGGCGACGGTTGCAGTCTTAAGGTTGGACAAAATACTGGAGACATCACGTACAGAGGGGACGGCGGCCGTGTTGTTTTGGGAACCGAATGCAGCGGTAAGAAGATCAAGTACGTTGGCTGCGGTGGAAAGATTAGTTACAACAAAAACTTAACGTCTTGTGTTACTGCCACTGCTGCGGCGTCGCCGGAACTGGATAATCTGTTGAACGAGAGAAAGGAAGCGAAAAGAGATAGCCCCGGTACGCGTCAACGAAACAATACTATAACCATAACCAAAATTATTACTGTGAAGAACGACGGAAAAACTGTCAAGAGATGGTTCGCTAATTCAGGTTCTGTTACACGATCGTTAAATGAAAATGTATAATGGTGGAATGTTGCATAGTGATATATTTCTATAGTAATTCTATAGGATTTTAATAGAAGATATATTTTGACTAGGATTTATAGAGCCGTAACGAAACATACGCTGTGAACGAATACGTGAGTCAAGACTGATAGCGAGAGCATAAAAGTTATATTAACAAATGCTGGCAGTTTTACGTCAACAGTAAATATATTAAAATAAATATCATAGTTAGTCATATTTATTGAAATGCGTCTTGCCAAAGTCTACGAGACCATTCCTAGCTCAATGAGAGGCTGAAAGTTTCGTACAATTTTCAAGGATAATTCAAACGAATATTTAAACTGTATCATCCTTGGTACATTTGTCATGTGTCGAATTAACGACTTTCTGAATAATTGAAGAATATTTGAACACTGAATATATTGAGGACACGGTGAATAATAAAAAGTCAAGGCAACCTAGAAACAAAAAATGTCTACGTAGTTGATTAATTAAAATATTCTGATCAGTCTAGTTACATTAACACGAGTTTCCTTGTTTTCGATTACACAAGAAAAACAGGATTTCCGGCTATCGTAATTTTGCGATAATAAACTCCAACTATGGAGTTCCCCTCTGGCTGGCTAACTCTCAAGGATTCGTAGAATTTCTATTGGGAGTTACTTGACTTTTGCTCATGACATCATTGATAACACACACTGTCTATATTAGTTCCTATTTCTAGTGAAATAAAAATTAATTGAACAATTTCTCAATGTAAATTGCTTACGTGTACTAAAGAAACAAGGCGGTTGTATTATGGTTTAAAGTAATAATAATATAAATGAATTATATTAATATTTATCTATTTATCTATGGATCCCCATAGTATTGTATACTGATTAAACGAGTTTTATGAAATCAATGTGTCATTCTTCTCCTATCCCATCAATAATTCTTGTGTATAGTAATAGCAATTCAAGCCACTGACAAATATAGATTTTTGACAACCATATTGGTGCAGTATCCAAAACTCCTTTATGGACCATAACTCAACAATGGGGATGCTGCACATAAAAATACATATACCTGGGGAGCACAAAATTTGTCATTTGTCGGGATTTTTGATCCGATAGCATTAAATTGGACAATAGTATATTAAACAATCCTAAAATGAACTCCCAATCGTGATACACATATTTTTCGAGTATCTTCTGTGACAATACTAGTTCGAAGGAGGTCACGCTGTAAGATAATTAGGCGATTCCCAGTATGGTTATGGCTTCGAAGACCCACGCTGCTGGCTACGTTATGGTTAAATATGGTTATGCTTATGGCAATGTGCACCGGATGAGTGAATAAACACGAAGCATCGAAGGGACACCCGTTAGTTCGTTAGTCAGAGAAGTATTATTTAAGAAAGGTCGTTTAGCTTGTAATTCGCGCCATTATGGAAGACGTAGGTCGAAATTAATACGAAGGGAAATAAATTTGAGACAAAGATGACAACATCCGGTTAAATATTAAATTCTCACGCCCGCGTATATTTTTATTGCCCAATTACGGAGCAATGTAAGAAAAATTTTGAAAAATCTAAATTACCGTGAGATTCGAATGAGACTAGTGAAAATTAATTACTATCTTATTAATTAGTCCAACCAATCTTTATTATCGGTTCACACTTTACCTGAACTGCTGTTCGATCATACTGAAGCTACTTTTTCGGTTAATTGTTTGTACCATTAGGATATTTCTAACGGGTGTGTTAATTCGTACGAAGGGAAGCGGCTGTGTATATACGACGAAGACTACTTCCGGTATACAAGATGGTCTCGAATATACAAAAGGATACTCTTTAGAAAGGCGCTGAATGAAATATCAAGTCTGAGTCATTATTAATATTTCATTTTACGGACACCCAATGAGTGACCACATATAAAATAATTGCTAGGAACAAGGAAGAATTTTACTTTTTAATTCCTCTCTTAATCAAAACGGACAAACTTCGATTTTGATCGTTCCCCATTGTTATGACAGAATAAATAAAAATGTCTACAAAAATCAGAAAGCCACTCCGATAGGTTGTCAGTCGAATAAACCCCAGCTACAGTATGCATTAAAATTATTATACGTATTTGCTAAATAATTATTTAACACTTAAAGCATAACTAGAAAGTAAGCTTGGATGAATTTCCTAGTAGATTCAAAAGAGGCAGGTAAATTAAGTTTTTACAGCAAAGCCATAAATACGTAAATCCAAGTGGTAGTACGCAGAGAGAATTCTAACCTAAACCCAGTAGAGAAGCGAAGTATAAAAATATTTAAAATTCAAATTAAAAAAGTCAAGCACCGGCGTTAAAAAGAGTCACCCAGTTTGACCAAGTGTATCAAATCAGACCAAGAATAAATCCCTCGACAGTAAATAAAATACCACATTTCTCAAAGCAGCATCGCTCGAGAGTGCATCGAGACAAAGAAAAAAAAACATATCTCTACCACCCCCTTAATTTCATTATTAATCAATCGATTACGATTTCGAACTTTCACCTTCGTTTCTTTCCTAGATCCGTGAAATTCTCCCGTCACTTAAGTATGCACCAGCGCGGGAGGTCATCGTATATGCAAGTGCATTTTAGCAGGACGGTAAATATATCCGTGCGAGCGTGAACGCCCTAGGGACTGAGAGAGACGTAAGATCCGAATGGCCAGAGCGAAGGAGAGAGAGTGAAAACCTAAAAGAAGAGTACAAGTCAGTCTAACTTAACGTGAAACAAAACGAATAAAGGAAAACGAGCCAACACACGTACTTGCGTATGTTATACATTCGTACGGCAGGGCAAGACTCGTACCCTGCATTCTGCAGAGGCCATTTACCGAGTAAGGTTAGGTTAAGTTAGATTCGGCGAACGGCGAGGCCAGCCAATACGAATTTATCTCGTGCGTTCTCCTCGTCACGGAAGTCAATTAAATGGAATGGGATTGGCAATGACAAAGGTAGCAATGAACGATTAAGAAAAAAAAAAAGGAGTACAAACTCAACATAGCGATCACGTAACCAACGTATAATTCACCTGGTATAAAATTTAACCACGGTCGAATTTCAATTCCATTTTTTTTAATGCCATGAACTAATTAAAGTACCTATTGACCTAACCTAACCGCAGTAATTCACTGATTCGTCGTTGAGGCTAATTCCATAAATTTAACATATCATGCATTTGTATACTACTGTATACAAAGATGCACGAAAGCAGCTTCCATGTAATTTAACGTGCCCGGTATTCGCTTGTTAGACGCCACAGAGACTCACGGCCAATACCAATTTATTCGCCGTTTCTCCACGTCTCGCCACTGGAGAAACTAAAGGCGAGTGCAGAACGAGTCGACATATGTAAGAGGGACCCCAGGACGGTTCGTGATCGAGGGTGAGAAACGAGGGTCATTGAGTCATCGATTGCATTTTCTGTGTGGCGGCCATATTTATTTTGGTCCATGCACAATATATGTCATCTATAAAAGAATCGCGTCTGGCAGTTCTGCACCATCTATAATGTTCACATTTTTTTCTCTGGATGAAAGGGAAAAAAAAGCAGGAAATGAAAGTCTCTTGACTCAAGTAGTAAGTACAATGACAAAGCATGGAGTATCGCCTCGCTGTGAATTTAAAACCATTAATTTACCAATTGTAACAGAACTGTATACATACAAGCTTCGAGGCTCCTTTGTTTAGAAAGGTTGTAGTGCGCAAATAGAAAGAAAAGTTATTACGAAATAATAAAGTAACGTTAATAATAATCAAGTCGTACTTTCTGCATTGGCTCTTTTGACACACTCCTTTCGTTCGTGCATAACAGTCGATTAACTTTCTTAACACGTTAAGCGTGGGAGTACCTATTACAAGGATGTAATAAGTTATTATTAAAAGCGAACTAAAAAAAAACTTTTGAGGTTATAAACACTGTGAATATTGTACGATCGAATGACATTTTCAATTTAATATCCATTATCGTTTTTCATTGGGGAGATTACGGGTTGAGAAAAATTGCACTGGTATATTTCGTCATGGTAGTACAGAAGCATCGAGATTACACAGTGTTGGGGAGATTTAGTGAAACCTTAAATATCCGAAGGACCGCGACGCGAAAATTCATACAAAATTTCTTGAACGATTGGACTTTAATGACAGCGTTACTTCGTTTCGGTTAATACAGCGAGAATTAAAATGAGATAATATTATGAGATACGTCGCTTGATTCTTATCAGTGCGTTCTCGTGTGGGAAGGTGAGAATATTACAAGCAATTTATGCAGCGGATAATGGCGATGACTTCAGCTTGGTTCAATTTAACTGTCGACGATCGTCACGCCGCCGAGCTTCAACGTACGAGGAGCGAACCTCGAGATTCTGCATAAATTCTCATAAAGCGTCTTGTCGGTTGAGAATGATGTACTTAATAAAGCGGGAATAAAGGAAGGAATTAGGTTAGCAAGTGAAAAATCATGTCCCGTTATTGTTATCAAGAAAAAGGTTGTAATCATCAGATCCCATCATCTAGGTCGGAATGCACTTTCCATAAACTAATGATTTTCTTAGTCGCACGACTGAATCCTCCAGTTACGGAGCCTGATGGACATAATTATTTGGCCGATTGCCATTAAAACCGCCTTTAGGCATGGTTGATCAGAAAAAAAGGATAATATATCATACCGTATATAACGAGAGTATCGTTAGCCCCATTTGAAGTTGAATTTAACGAGTTAAAAATAAAATATATTAACAAATGATATGCAAATCATATTTATATTTACATTCTAATGTACGAAACAGTAAACCTACAAGCTCATCGTACAGGACGTTACGGAAGTCGAAGGCAGAGCAACCGCATTTCCTTTAGGCATTGAAGATAAACTCATAAATTATTCCTGTCTTGGATATGACATTAAACGTGCCCTGTTTACCAGTTCTGTAGGGGGAGAAAAATTTAAAAAAAAAACATCAAAAATAATCACATGCGTGCGTTACTTACAACACGCATTAGTATATACGTCAAAGTTAATAAAATGGCGTAAAAAGACTGAAACTCAATGAAAATCAAACACGTGGAAACTGATAAACCCACTGAATCCCACGATACAGATGTTACGTGACATCTCATTAAAAAAAACGAGTTACGAATCCAAGTCTAACCGCACACGAGCCAGTCATTTTTTATCTCAGGTTTCATTAGCGAAAGCACGATCCCCATGTGGCTTATGTCAATAATATTACAGCCAAAGAAACAAGTACGACGGTATTGTAAAAAAAATAATTACAAATGGCACTGAACTCGTTGAATTATATCGCAATCCTTTATCCGACTAGAACAGCAATGACGTCTATTCGAATTTATTCCCAAAAAGCCAGCGAGAGCAATTATCGTACTCTAGAAAATGCTTTCAGCCTTATCTGCCATAGTACTACATCCGGTTGTTAAAACCTTTCTAATAGCTATAGGAAAACTTAAATGTATTATAGGAATAAGAATTCAAGCATTTGGTATTATCGTATCAGTTGCATTTTACGACTAGTGGATCTAAAAAATGACTGACTTGTGAGAGGAAAACAGCTGTACAGATGAAGCAGTAGACATAGAGTTACCACGTTTATGAAATATGAATACGCGGATGTTAAAAATAAGTAATGTTTGGTTGCATATCCAAACTGGGTCAATAAACTTGGATAATTGTCGGCCGCTCTTAATAAATTGTTCTTGTCCGTCGGAACGAAAAGTCGTTAGAAATATGGCCTATTATAAATAATTTGGAACGGTAATTAAAGAAGAGCAATTCGAAAGCTTATGGATATTCTTGCTTTATATGAAAGAAGGTATAGAGTGTCATGTGGTAACAGTGTTGATATTTATGTTATGTCTTGTTATTCTTGATATTCCTGTAATGTAAGGATATTCCGCAACCGACATCGCGAGACAAAATATTCCTGTAGAAAGTGACGAACATTCGGTTGTTCTTTTTTCATCTTCTTCCACTTCAGAAATTCTTCCTTTGGTAATCAAGTCATTAACACAGAGATATTGGTAACGAGATGGTCGCGTCCTTCGAGCGTGAAACGAAAATAACCCACGAAAATATTGAGATTTCACTTTCGACGGTTGTGAAAGATTCATCCCCAATATGTCCCACTTGCTGATAAGTAATGGCAGGATTGGATTCCTTGAGAAATGTAGGATACCATAGGAGAAATAAATGTGAGAAAAATATCATGGGTTTAGGATTTTTTTTCTTTGGATAAATTACCTCCAAGATTCCTTGTGGGATTTAGGACTTCCTGGAAAGATGGCTGTCGACTCTTGTTAGAGATAAGGTTATCAGTAAAATATACTGTGACTGTTAAGAAAGAATAATTAGTGGGAAAAAATTCCAATAGGTATATATTATGTTAAAAAATTAGAATTGAAAGCAGAAATAATTTAAAATCACCATAGTATAAATCAGAAAACAATAATCTTGGAATTCCAATCATATTTCTTCCGCTACTGGGATATTGTCAAATTCGACATTGATAAGGAATTGCCTAAAACAAGATTAATCTTGTGAGTAAAGTCTGCGTCATTGACAAGACATTGTCACTGTTAAGAATTATAATCTTTATATTTATAAAAGTATGATGACAAAGCATTTCTTCTCCCATGAAAAATTGTAAAGAAATAACAAGCACTTTCTTCCTAAACCGAGGTTGCACGTGCGAGTCCGAAGACGAATAGAACAAAACAAAAAATTTCTCTCTAAGAAAATCCTCATAAACACATCTAGAAAGTTCATTTAATTCCCCCTCACTGTGTACAATTCTATTTACAGAAACCTAAAGACCCGGTCGAGTCGATATAGGTATGACCGAGGACAAAAAATCAGCCTAAGAAATGCCCGAGCCATTCCTAAAAGTCCGCCAACGAAATTGGATTGATTGCAAAAGAGAAAAAGAAATAAAGAATGAGGGTAACAGCCATGCAATCTTTTGTGGCGTTCTCATGTTTCTCTGTCTCGTTTACGCACAAGAAAAATCTATATCGACTGGCGTAGAGATAACTAGTATCCCACCCGCATAAAATGTAATATCCCTCATAGGATTCACAGAGAACATACAGAGTACAGAAAAGAGGGTATAGATGACATCTGTTCCTCTAAACAAACAAACAAACCGCTCCCCGCTGCTCAACGACTCGTATCCTGGTACAGAGCCAAGACAGAATTTCACCCTGGTCGTAAAGACCATTTAGATCCAGAGTAGAGGCTACAAGAATAATTCTCATAGATTCATACTCGAGGAAGTATCTTCAGGATTACGATGGTTGAGAAGTCTTCGAACTGAACCCATCAGAGAATCGATAACCTCTACGTGAAAACTCTCTCCTCACCTTGTCCCGTATCACCGGCTCCGAGGAGAATCCTGAGAAGTCCCTGCTGGCACTAGGACTCGTCGAACAGATTAGCGTTGAACACATTAACAAGCACTTTTCAAAAATTATACGATAAGGTTTAAGAACTCGATTTTTTGGTTACACCTCGAACACTAAGCGGTCTTGATCCCGCACGCCGGACCGCCGAAATACGAATGTACGCAAAGCGCGCGACGCCCTGGTACTACTAGCACAGTGCACTGGCGTCGGTTTCCATCGTACGACAGCAACGCCAGTGCTGCCTAATGCTTATGGGAACGTTTCAAGATTGAAGATGAAATAACGTGGAACTGCGCGAGCTCTAGGGGGTGAAAAAAAATTGCTCCAGGAGGGATGATGCAGTCGTAGAGAATGTAGGTCGTTTAAAAATAAAGTTTTACCGCATGCTGGATTTCTATTGACATGGAGGTGTTAATAGATAATACGTAGAACGGACGGAGCTGTTTAACAGGCAGAAGAAAACACTTGATGTTCATTGCTATGTTCACCCTCTTGCATGTATCCCGTAGGGCGTAGCATAACTGAAGATAAAGCTTCGTTCACATTTATCACTGATTATCAATATCGCGATAAGTGAGATTATGCGAATCCTTGACTTTTACTGGTATTAGTCTGGAAATTGATTGTAATCTTTGTTTCTGTTATTTATTTCTTTTTATTGAATGGTTGTATTAGATATCAATATACTGTGGAGAGCTTTATTAGGTGAGAGCTGTAAAACTGTTTCTGGTAACAGCTGAAGAAAAAGAAGTAGAAAATCGGCACAGATGAACAGCTCAAAATAGAGTCAATATTTTGAATTCCATAGTCTGTTGTAATACTGCGTGGTTTTGTGGCATAGAAATTTATTTTCTTATGGCTGATGTATTTAAAAATATCTTATTAAATCTTTCGTAATACTAATTTTACTTAACAAATTAGTTAAATATTTTTATTTAAAATATTACGTTATTTATAATCATTTGGTAATGTCTCATTTGATCTCGTTCATTCCAGGTGTTAATGTCATTAGTGCATCTTCCATTTTCTTCCTTTCTTGCTCGTTTCTTAAGCTGAACCACATAGCTTCCAGTTTCTTTTGTTGATAATTCTACCATACAACGAATTTCATGTAATATTAATAAAAATGCACATGTTTACATAAGTTATTTATGTTTTAATCGCATTCCACTTACTTTTATAAAGTGAAAGCAATGTTTCATAGTAGCTCCCACATATACAATACTAACTGAGACTAACTTGCCACCGATATCTGTTATGGATGATAAAGATTTTAATAAAAATCTATGAGGCCCATGGCGTACTTTTATTAATGCTATTCTTGTCCTTGCATTGCAATATTTAGCTAGTTCAAAGAAAACATTGATTATTAACTCTGTTGATCCATATACATATATCTACTATTGAAACATCAATATCTATTATATTTGCTGCACAAATGACAAATCAAAGAAAATACCATTGTATCCAGATTTAAACGCAGCTGCACCAAAATCTCCATAAAATTGTTGCACTTTCTGCAGTATCGCATAATGTAACGTTGTACTTTTAAGCACAATAGACTTATCACTCATATCTCCTGGTGTAATTTCAACAACAATATACCTAAAAGAAAAATACCAGTGATAATAGTACATTATCACAAAATAAGAAAAACATTACAGGCAATTTCAGAATAATTACTACATTACTCAAAACCATAATACAAAAGATATTCCAAACCAAATACCTGTTCTTAAACCGAACCATTTTTTAGGTTAAACAAAGTCTCTTCTTCTTCAGAATTCTGTCAACACTATCTGCAACAATACACTTCGCACATACAATTAAAACTTTTTTAAATCTATGAAATTTCACATTATTTTCGTACATTTACAACACAATAATCCTGTACAAAATGTTTCATTCAAACACGTTTATGTTCCAGCCGTTTTCATCATGTTGTGTTAGGTTGGGTACGCGGGGTACGCGTAAACAAGACGGAAACACGTGCGTAAAGTATATAAACCCACGTTTTGAATATTTTAAACGGCGTCGCTTTATTTATAATTTTAATTAACTAATTGTTATTACAATTAAAAGGCCCAAGTGGTGAAAATATAATTAATTCCATAATTCTTACCTTTTATTAACCATCTGAAATTGCTTTAATATGTAATATAACGCACGGCATCATAACACGTCAAGAACATTAAACATATGCTTATATCATAGCATAACATATATCGATGATTCACGTATGCTAAATATTTCTTTAAGGCCCAATCACACAAGAATTAATGTACCTATTACCATTAATTACAATGGCAGCCTCACGTATAGCATAATCTTAAACAAACTAGATTTTGTATATAAGAAATGGTTGATTCACTGAATGCATTAAAAAAAATCTGTCTTAAGAAATAAGTATATTATCTGTTTTGTACGGGACATTTAACTTTCTCATAAAAGATTTAACATTTTCAAGGCTTAGTGACGTGTACTTGTTCCACTTCTGGCAATAACTACTTATATATACATAGTTACATAACGGTCAATCCATGTCATATATTTGGTATTGCGAAAAATTATTTTAATAAAGTGCAAGATAGGGCAGGAAAATTGCACTTTAAACTTCACAACCAGATTTGAATCGTACTTTGTATATCTATTGCAGGGTTTACCGTTATCTCAGGGTCATGAGATATTAGAATAAGCGTTTATAAACTCAAACGTAATAGTTTACCGATAACCATTCTGTGTTTTCACAGTACGCTTCGACGGTTCAGTCAAGAGAGAATGGCCTCTTATAAGTAAAGTTAATTTACTCGGACGATCATTTACTGAAGAATCATGAATTATTATGTGGGCGTTGATGTGGGTACGGGTAGCGCACGTGCGGGTTTGTTTTCTTCCGATGGGAAACTATATAAGATATCCGTTCATCCCATTGAAATCTTCAATCCTCAGGCTGGCTTTTACGAACAGTGTTCTGAGAATATCTGGAATGCTGTATGTCATGTAGTAAAGGTATATAATTTATATTCAATGGAAATGACAATAAAGGTATGTTTTCAGTATTGTTTATATGTACTGAATATTCCAGGAAGTGATTGATGAAGTACCTAATGAGAATATCAAGGGAATTGGTTTCTGTGCTACCTGCTCGTTGGTTGCTTTGGATGAAACTGGTTTACCAGTAACTGTAAGCCCATCAGGTAATAATAATGAATATTATATAATATAGAAATTACATGTATTATAAATTACAGTATATACTTTAATTGTATAATCTATTTATAGGGAAAGATGAACAAAATATAATATTATGGATGGATCACAGAGCAGAAGCAGAAGCAAATTTTATCAATGAAACGCGTCACGAGATGCTGCGTTGCGTAGGTGGTAAAATATCTTTGGAAATGGAAACTCCGAAGATGATGTGGCTTAAAAAAAATTTAAATGCCTCTTGGTCCAGAGCAAAATTACTTTTCGATCTGCCTGACTTTTTGACTTGGCGTGCGACGAATTCGGAATCGAGGTAGATTATTTGAAGAGAATGATTAAGTACTGTATTCCATATTATTATAATTAAGTAGTTTATTTCGAACAGTTGAGTTTTTATTTTCAGATCATTGTGTTCCTTAGTATGCAAATGGAATTACAAAGCTGGACCGGATGCTAAGAGTAATGGATGGAATCTCGATTTTTTTGAGAGACTAGGTCTATCGGATCTCAGTGATGATAATTGGAAAAGAATAGGTACCAATGAAAGCTATGATAACTATTGTATCTTTTATAATTTTGCATTCGTTAGCACCTGACATATCGAGCAATTTCATTCCTATCGCAATGAGAAAAGTGTTACAGGTATCGATGTAAAGGCACCTGGTGATCCAGTTGGCTCTGGACTATCAATTGAAGCTGCAAAGGAACTAAATCTTCTACCTGGAACTGCAGTGGGTGCATCAATTATTGATGCTCATGCTGGAGGACTTGGAATGGTGGGTTGTTCTGCACCTGGCATTTCAAGCGACGTTACTAATAGATTGGGTATGTACCTAGTACATTTGATAAAACTGATTTCATTATTAAAAAAAATAAAATAATTCACCTAAGGATTTTTTAAGGATTAATCTGTGGAACTTCTACATGTCACATGGTGGTTAGTGCGAAAGAAATATTTGTCGATGGTGTATGGGGTCCATATTACAGTGCAATGGTTCCTGGCTTATGGCTTAACGAAGGAGGTCAAAGCGCAACAGGGAAATTACTGGATCACATTATAGACACGCATCCTGCTACTCAGTCCATACGTAACAAAATTGACAAGAAAACGTAAGCAGACTATTAATGAACTGTTTTCACAACAACAATTAATATACTAATTAATCAACTCTAGTCACGTACAAGGATATTTGTCCCAATTGTTAGAAGCAATGGCAAAGAAGAAAAATCTATCAGACGTTGCTGTTTTAACAAAAAATTTACATGTTTGGCCAGACTTTCATGGCAATCGATCCCCACTGGCTGATCCTAGCCTTCAAGGAATGGTATTGCAATAATTACTCTTTAATAGAATATTAATTAAATACTGATTCAATTCAAAATTATATAATTCCTTTTTTCCTTGACATAGATTTCTGGACTTTCTTTATCAACCGATGAAGAAAATCTAGCAACCCTGTACTTGGCTACGGTACAGGCATTAACGGTTAGTAAAATAATATTTCTCAAAGCTTTAAATCTACTGCTAAAAGACTTATATCAAATATAACTGTGTGAAATATTTTTAGTATGGCACTAAGCATATTCTGGAAGCACTTACCACAGCTGGTCATGAAATCAACACTATTCTTATATGTGGTGGTCTCAGCCAAAATCCATTATTCGTGCAGACACAGGCTGATGTCCTTGGATTGCCTGTCCTTCTGCCACATCAACGAGAATCTGTGCTAGTAGGTTCGGCCATTCTTGGTGCCTGTGCTGCTGGTGAATTTCCTTCGATGCATGATGCAATTCAGTCAATGAATGGTACTGCGACTGTTGTGACTCCTAGAAAATTATTATATGAGTACGTAAGATTATTAGATAAGTTTGATTAATTTCAGTACTAACCTTTTCATACAATGTCATGCCTAAGGTCCATACGATGTAAAATGATATTATTGTGCCTTTTAGATACCACGACAGGAAGTACAAGGTTTTCAAAAAAATGGTACAGGACCAAATAGAATATAAAAAACTGATGAGCTACTAAGTTTAACCGTTTTTTATCTGTAAGATACCCATAGAAATTTCGCATTTTTTTATTCCAATATAAATGTAATAAATGTATAAAATACATATCAATTTCCAATGAACATTCTTATAATCGAAGCTATTATATAAACAGCTTGCATATACGTATAGTTAAAATAGATTTATGTAACAATTAATGAAATATCTTATACAATACAGTTAATGATAATGTAATTTCAATATATTGCTAACTGAATGAGTGCAGTAATAATTCTCTTATTGTATAACATTTCACAAAATATATCAATTGACATCGTCGTGCGTTTTTAAATTCATGAACAATGGTAAGGCTCAGAATTATCTTAAAAATAAAAAAAAGATTCCATCGGTCGGTCTCAAATAAATCGTTAACCGAAAGAAATTTTCAGGTAATATCAATAAATAGCAAATGTAAAGCTCGATCCGTGTTTAAACAAAAAAAAGCATTGCAATATAAAGTAAAAGAAAAACTTTAAAAAAATCATAAAGACTTCAATGATTTTAATAATTAAATCTCAACTTAATTCGGCGTTCGTACTTATCTTCAACTGGTTTATGTAAATTGCACATGGTATTATGCAACACATTGTAAATTAAACAGATAACGAAATAAAATAAAGTCTTATGAATCCGTTTATAAATGTCAATCACCCTCGGTATTGCTAAATTGCATTTCGCCAACAAGGAACATTAAAATACACTACAAAATGACGTAACTAAACGTATGAGTTACATAATAATTAAAATAATAATTCTTCATAACAAAATCTGTGCTCATCGAACTATCCAAGTCCATGTGATGCTTGGTACGTAATTATAATAAATTGCTTAAAATATTTTCGCGATATCCATTGAATTAGAAAATGACATATCATAATAGTAGTAAAATTTTCCTGATAGAAAATTATTACTCTCGCATCATAGGCACTTGCGTGATAATAAAATATTGTGCGTTGCCTCGAAAATTTGTTTTATTTTTTTTCTTTATCCTGGAAGACACGGGCTTCGTACGTTTATTGAACGGCGTAATAACACTAAACGACAGGGTAAAATTTCTTATAAAATATATAGTCTCAACAATGGATATTACTTTGCATCCTGGGCAAGTAAAACGAGCATTGCTATTAGCATTACTGGCAGTAATTAGCAAATACCGTGTGCAGATTAGACGAAGTATTAGTTTCGTTATATAAATTCGTGCGTAATACTTCTTTGAACAATTAATTAATAAATCATTATCTCTAGTAATAAATATTACTACGATACAGGCGATCTAGCATATTTCGGTAACTGCTCATAATCGGCTGTATTAAAATTTCGGTAACTCTTTGGGTCCGAATCGTAAAAAATTGGACGTTATTAAAATGATTAATCAAATTAATTAACGCGGACTTATGTAAATCGATAATACTCCGCAATATGATTGAGCATATACTGAAAGGCTGTGGATGGTGTTGTACCAAATCTCTGTCGCCAAAGGTGAGTAGAGAGAATATTCTGACCTGAGGAATGTGTCGCTTCCTGAATTTCTTCACAGACTTCAACACCGGTCTGCCATATTGTTTCTTGTAGGAACAATATCATAGAAAATCAAGGAATGAGTATCTATTGGCTATTGGTATATATCTTATAAAAACAAAAACAGCAATAAGTACTTACCGAGATTATTGAGAAGCTTGTTCTTTCCTGGAGGATCAAGTTTTTGCAAATGCTCAACACTTATCACCCTGTATTGTTTCAATTCCTGAAGAGATTCGTAGCTGCAGCATCGAGCTCGACTATTAGCCACGATGTAACTGTCAGGCATAACATGCTGGATAATTTCCTTTAGAGCTTCTTCCACCATACCGCACCTGCTGCTACCAATATGACTTTTGTCTGATTTTATTGACTAAAATAAATATTGAGGAATTAATACCTGGGAATAGATATTAGGAGCGTTGACTTACCTCAGGCACTGCTTGAATCATATGGAGCCACATACGAGGTGGTACAGCATTTGCTTCTGCGATGCAAAGTATTGTGTGACAGTTATTGTTGCGTTTTTTCGTCACTGTAATGTCCACGTAATTTTCCGTCATACAACCTCCAGGAAATTCATCCACTATCAACACCATATTTCGTCCTCCTAATACCCACTCCTCTGGATGTCGTATGACATAGGCTTCAGAGACTTTGGCGCACCTTTCATAGACTTTCTTCACAACATAATCCTTTAAATCTGTTCATAATTATAGTTTAGAATTTTTATCACTGAAGTGACATTGCATGCGTTGAAAGCTTAACATACCTAAGTAATTAGCAGTGACACTTGCTGGAATTACTTGGCACCATGCCAATATCACTTGAAGGCACATCTTCAGGTCACATTTGATCGCTAAGAAGAAGGAGCTCTCTCGTATGGATTGTTTACGAGTACATTCAGGACATGCCCAGTTATATTTGTCTATTATTCTAGCAGCATTCCATGTTAGATTTCGTCCATTGCAAGTGGTGTTTGGACAGTGTGATACAGTGCGTATTAAACTCATTTCTTTCAACCAGCTGCAGAGCTCCCCTTCATGACCCTGTTGTAACATTGGTCGTACGACTACATCAAAGTAGCCACCTTGATCTCCAAATTTCTCTAGTGCATCTCCATTTTGACTAAATAACAGGATAAAATACAATAGGAATATCTCACTAATATCATAAACATTAGGAAAATTAAAGCAGATACAATATACAATATTTTTTATATAACTAATAAATAAAAAATCAATGTAAGAATACAAGTAAATAAGAGTAGCAGGAACATAATACAACTAATATGTTACAATAACGAATATACCCCGTTTATAATCAAATCTATTTATGATATAACATGGGGGTGGTATAAGAATGGAAGGATATTGATTTTCTCCATTTGTGCTGGTCACCTAATATCACAACTTCCAATATCATTTGAATTATTAAAAACGTGATCCAAAATTGTTTAAAAGAATACAGAAACATTCTTAAACCATGTCATATACAGAAACATGAAATATACTCTTTAAAAATAGAGAGAAGTCTAATCATCTTAAACATAACCTCACCATACTGCCGTCTATAAGACCAATACTCACGTTGAAGATTTCAGCTGTAAGTTTCTCATCTTATGAGGACGATTAGCAATAGCGTCCATCATGTTAACTAGAAATAAATAATAAACAGAACGCAATAAACAAAAATACACTGAATAACCAAAAGATACACAAAAAAACAAAAGCGATTTGTCAAATCTCCAGGCGTCACACGCCCATTTAGCGTCTACTATTCGCACGCGTGATCTGTCGGTAAATCAGAACATATTTTCTGTCAAATTAAAAAATATTCATCTCCAAAGCATCAACACACGTCCATCAATACATTTTCCAATTTCATACACATTAAGTTTTCCACCCATATTCAATACTCTCTATAAAGAGGAAACTCATCAAACAGGTAAAAAAGAACATGATAATCACATCGTAAGATTTCGAGTAAATATCTTTTTTTATTTTTTATTACGAACATGGTTTACAAAGCAAAATCGTGGTGATGTTGGAGGTTTAGTGGAGGTTGGAATCTACAAACTTGATGGTCCAGTAAACAGACATCAACAAGGAATGAAGGTAGTGAGTGATGCAAGGGAAGAGGATTGAGGGCAATAAAGGAATATTAAGGTAGATATATATATATATATATATATATACATATACATATATATATCAGCACATTAATATAAAAAGTACTCTTTTCTGAGAGACAGCGTGAGGATTAGGCCGGCACATTCATTCGTATCACCGATTCACGCGCGAGCCACACTGCACTTTCATATGTATGCCATTTCATTAAACGATTTTCGCTCAATAAAGAGACTGCGTTAACGTTACGAGAAGTCGCGACGCCAAGCGATGCATCGATAAGCAGATGCAACCGATTACACGCCTCAACAAATTCATTGCATCTCCATCCCAAAATGCATATACCTAGGGCGATACAAAAAAAAACCTCTAAATTTACTGCTTTTATTTTGCTAACTAAACAATAAAAAAAAAGTCAACGCCTAAATTAACCTACCCGTAGACTAAGATTTCTAATAAACGCTTAGAAGAGCCGCTTCTTACGCTACGGTCGCTACTCGCCATTGCACACCGAACGTAACACACTGGTAGAATCAATAAGCTGCTGCCTGATGACAACTTTTGTTTTTTCTCAAGAAATCCAAATTTTACAATTATTTGATATGCGCACATCTTTGTCCTACAGGAACGTAATACTGTGTTGCGCAAAGTTTCAAGTAACTCGGATAAATTCGTGCTACAACAAAATCCTGCTTCATCATTATCAATAGCATTATATTCGTAATAAAACCCACTTGTACAAAAGAATAAAAGTTGTTCTATGCGATTCAAGCCTAACCATTTATCACTTTTATTTGTCCTTGCGTACGGCCATGTTTTATTTGGTATTCCTCTTTGCAACCGCAATACTTATTATATAAGAAATCATACAGGCATAATATCTCGAGTTATCATGACAATTTAATTAAAAGACTAATGATCAGTACATTCATGACTACTTCGCAATATCATCACTCCCAGTTCGCTAATGAGACGTCCCACGATAAATAGGCGAGTAGAGCAACCGAGAGTCACCTACATACGTGTATTAAACTAAACGTGTTAGGGCGGGTGGGGAACATACAAGAATTTAAAAATGAGGAATTCCTACACGAAGTAAAAAAATGGCCTATAAGGCAGATGAAAAACTAAATCGAGCGTCAGGACAACAATGATATTAATAATTAAACGATCATAACCTGATAAGTGAGTGATAATAATGAATAACGTCGCGCATGGTCGACGCAAAATCACGCCGGTCGTTGGACACGATCGTACGGACTGCGAGAATCGCGAAAAACTTCATGAGATTATACGTGAATTCGAAGGAAAAAAAAAGTGATCGCGACACTTTTCTTATTTTCTTTTTCTTTTTTCTTTTTTTTTTCTTCACTTTCTACATCCACAACGGCTCGCGTCCGCGTGCAGTAACGCTGCTTGCTATCTGCACGCGGTGTAGATCAACCGCATTAAATCCGGAATCCCTATTAAATATTTACAAATGAGATCGATATTAAAAAGTAATGAGCAATCATCTTGGTATTTTTTTTCTTCATTTAATTAGTGCGTGCATAGGAAGGCGCAGTCCCATAATAGTGATATTGACGACGACAACGACACACGATCCAGTCACACCACACCCTGCGGAGCCGACGAAAAATGTGAACCTATGTTGTTATGATACGATGTTATTAATATAGTAATAGTGGCAACTGGCAAACAAACAGACTGTTTGGCAGGCATGGTGAACGTAAAATTCAGACACATACAGGGACACGATAATCCCAGAGCTTTTCCTTGTCGTTTATATGCTATATTAAATGATGTTTTTTTTTGTATTAGTTTATCATCGACACTCTTCTCTCTCTCTCTCTCTCTCTCTCTCTCTCTCTCTCTCTCTCTCTCTCTCTCTCTCTCTCTCTCCCCTCTCCCTCGCTCTGATCGTTCCCCTGTCACACTTGAATCTGACCTCCCTCCCCCTCCCCCTTCCTCCCACACTCTTCATGCCGACCTTCTTCTTGCCTTACTCTTAGATATCCTTACTGTCTACATTCATGAGTCCTATATAATATTGTAATATAGGCTTTAGTATGCTATTATGTAGACTAACGCTAGATCTACAGTCCCGCGACGCCTAGACGCGTCGCAAGCAATCTTAATTAATATTAGGAATATCGGCAGTGAAATTCCAATGATAGACGCGGCAGGCAGGCAGTCGGGTCCAGCAAAGTCTGTGGCACTCGCGCTGTCCGGTGCTTTTAATAACATGTAAAAAATGTTCGCCGGGGTGCCCCGCACGTTTTAATTATTTATTTAACGTTCCTCGCGAGTGTCGTCTCAATGCGCCATTTGTCTCGCTCTTCACGGAGAAATAAATGAAAATCAAGAGGGGCACCCCACTGCTCGCAGAGAGCATCCTGGTTCTTTGATCGTCATATCCGGCATGGCACCTTCTGTCTCCTCTTCATTGTTATCGTCAAGTTCGCCAAGATCGTCAGTACTCATCATCACGACTCACATGTGACTAATTGTTTTTCGTTATTTTTTTTCTCAATTTCTTTCTTTGTTTCTTTTTTTTTGTTCCATACGTCTAATAGTGAATTCTTTGTATCTCTCTCTCCCTCTATTTCTCAACTTTTGCGTCTCTATATAACTCTTGTCATTTCCTTACTGCTATCGTTATTTTTTGCATTTGTTTTTTTTTCCCTCGAAAAATAATTTCTTTACAAATACTTAGGGGACGGCCGATCCGTCACCGACGCGGATCACGCCGCCGTCATCGTCGCACGCTCGAATCGATCGGTAAAATGAAAAATCGGTCTCGAACCGTCCGAAACGCAAACGTTACTAAGATTACAAATCACAAATGAAATCACAGACTTTCGTTGGTGGTTCGACAGGGGATGGGGTGCCGCACACATTGCAATTAGAACAACATTGTAGGCGTTTCTTCATCAGCGAGGGAAGTCTCACGGCGAGGTGGAACGGGATACCGCGAACCATCCTCACACTTCCCCCAATGTTCACTCCCATCCATTCTCCTTGATCATGTGGGCAAGTTCGATAATGAATTTGCCCTCCTTGTATTTTTGACTCGACTCAAACGCGTGCTCCTGAAACAAGATAAAACAGCCAGAGCAAACGGCACAGATCAATCAATCTTACACGGTAGACGATACGCAGTTGTTAATTTGTAGAAAAAAAATGTTATATAAAAAAATCAATTCTCTACGTTTATCAATATACAAAAAGACACTTACATATTTCCATCCAAGGGTGGTCTTGCAGCACTCACAATAAATGTCAGCGACAGCGTGAAGGCCGGTCAACAAAACTCGCTCCTCTGCAGGACCGCAGCCCACGTTCACCCTAAAAGAAAAAACCAGATATCACTGGCTCAATTTCGTAGCATGTACCTTCGAATAAATTCATCTGGTCGAGATAACAGAGTTCCAAGCTTCTGCCAGTTGAAACTGGACTCGTTTCAATCGCTCGCGAGATTGTCAGTTTAAGAGAGGTGAACAAGGCGTTTGGCAGCCGTTAGACATTACCAATTGACTTCAACTACACCGATTAACGCTATTCAAACGATGCCTTAGACTCGACCACTATAAAACATTACAAGCGCACACCATCCGCGACACTAAACGTACTTGCTACGTATAATCTTCTCTTACAAAATATAACCCAGGTCAAGTATTATAATATCGTGTCACTCGTAACGGTAGATACCACCCAGGACACCAATTGCTGACATACTTACACGGAATTGAAGAGATAGGCACGACCTTGGCTGCCCTGGAAGGACTGAAAGGAAATGGAGAAAAAGTACTCGTTAAATACACTCGATTGGATCCAGTAGACGTTACTTTGAGTATCAAAGAGCGAGAAGAGTCACATCCGTTACGTGTAGTACGGTTCGTTGAAGAGTTACCTGGTGAAGTAGCAGCTCACCTTAGAGATGAGTTCGTCGTGGTTGGCTAAGTGAGCACGGCAGTGAATGCACGAGTAAGTGCGGTGGCAGGAGGGCAGGTACGCTTGAAAAGTTTTGACCATGATGGCGGGATCCAAGCTACCGAAAAGTGTCTTGGCTTTGTGTTTTTTTTCTTTCGTTCTCTTTTCTTTTTCCCTTCCTTATCCTCGTCAGGTTCACGTCAAAAGCTTCACCCACGGGGCTCCAACTACTCTCCTCGTTACTTTTACTTCCTTCTTGCTGCGAGTTTTCACCAGGATTATACTGGATAATCAATAGCTGTCGTACGTGATTTCTCGTATTCGCGGGGTGGTGGTGCAATAGTGGCCCCGTTCACCGCCGCTTCGTACTCCGATCAGCTGTTGAGCTGGTTCAGGCAGCGCCGGTTCGGGGACACCTGTAAACCAGTTGATTCGTTAATATTCGATTGAGGATTTAATACGAGGAAACTGGTTACGTGTTTCAAGAAAGAAAAATAAACGTGAGATTTCATGCAATCGTGACTTTTTTATTTCAACACGCACGGAGAACGAGAAACTGTACTTGGAATGTCGTGACAACGTCGGACATTCATTTATTGACATCAATCGATTGAATTGTCGTTACGTTAATCGGTCGTTAGACTACAATGTATTAATGACGTAATATTTCTTTTTTCATCGACCCCACGATATTGTCCATCTAACGTATTAAATAGATTTGACCAATCATCGAAGAATTTCGCAAGACATAAATATATATATAAACAAATACAAAATCTTGATTAGCATCTCAAGTAACGATATTAATTGCAGAGACGTATTCCGATAGCTTTTTGAGAATTATTTGTAAGATAAAAAATAATCACACTCAATAACACTGTTATTTTTATGACACTGTTACACAAGACAGATAACGAATGTGCTAGTCATTAATTGTAATTTCTCTATTGTTAGTGTTTCCCTGAGAAGCCGTACGGTGAGAAATGATAGATATATTATTAATTTAACCAGTGTATATGGTGCTTAATGATAATTTGCTGTCATACGTATATAAGGAATGAAAATGAATGTGATTTTAAAAAAAATTAAAAAAAAATACATTTCACCGCTGTCCACCGCATCCTTTGGTAAAAACGTAGCCACGAACTTCCGGGCAGAGTGTGTCCAACTGCGCTCGTATATGACGTGGCTGTCGAAACAAAAGAACCTTCAAAGTTTTTGGACGAATCGTCAATAAAAACCCGAATAGATCTTATGAGATTGTAAGAAAAATAAAAATGATTAATCGAGATATCATCGAAGATGAATCTAATAGTGTATACACTGTTAGTCTCTCTATCTTTTTCTTTCTTACGAAAGAATCAACCACCGCCATTTAATCACAGCGAGAAGAAAGATGAGTGCATTGTTCCGCAAATTGCTGACTCAAACGAGTCTTAATTCCATTTACTCGTCTCGGAGACTGTCACTCAAGTCAGTAGTAGGTCCAGCGTCTTTTTTGTTGATTCTTACGAAGCGCAAGGCACAAAAAAATGGCGAGGATTGACGTAAACGAAAAAATATCCCGATTCGACCCCCAGACAATATCAAATACTTCGAACAAACAGCGAAATCGTGGAGGAAAGAAACACGAAGAAAGTTTTAATCAGCTGTATTTATTCGTTTTTTGTTAAACATAATCTCGAGCGCAATCATGACGCGAAATTTGGCGCTTCTCACGAGTTAACGATAAGATGAACCATATTGTCGCTCGTAAGTGCAGTTACCGGGGCAGACGAACGAAAATATCGAACGCGAGTTTACGTTCAACTGTTCAAACAACGCAATCGAGCTAATTGCAACGCTAATGGCATATAGAGAAATCGTATCTGAAGAGAGAAGGAAAAAAAATGTGAACGCTACGAATCGAAAATCCCATGCTGCATGAAGTTGGCGAGGGTCAGTGAGTCAGGAGTCGAATCGATGATCGATCGTAGGCAAAAATAAAATGGGAGGTACGAACGGTCTCGGGATTTGCGTGATACGAAACGTTGAAAGAACGTTACGAGAGGTAAACAAGCGTCAATAAAAAAAAACACTTCTGGTAAAATTGATATAGTCAATATAAACCGTCGGAAGTACAATAAACCAACCGTTCACGTACTTCGCGTTGTATGAGCGCGCGCGGACAGCTTTTCAAACAAAGGAAGACACGGCGTCCATTATTACCAACCGTCAAAAGAAGCGTTCGTTGGCTTTGTCCCACAGCAAAAAAAATTCCAAGGTACAGCGACATCGGCTCCAGTCCAATTAATACGCCTAACTGGTGAGACAGTCAAAACAATGATAATCAAACAATGACTTTCTTTGATAAAAACAATGTACATACATATATATATATAGCCAATAAGATAAAAGGCAATCGGACGATGCTCAACGACTAAACGAATAATTCTTGTCCAATTTTTTCCGACAGTGCACCACCATTTTTCACTTGTCCATAATAAAACGTCGAAGGATCCCCATGACAACTATTGCACGTAATATAACGCAGTATGCCGTACAGACTAAAGAATAGAATTCCAGCGAGAGACACGAAGCGCCACGACCCAGAGAGTATAATCCCGTAGACACGGGGAACGAACAAAGAAGTCTCGCAGAAGAGACGGAAGATTCGAGTCAAAATACTCGTCAAGGTCGTCGATATTCCCGCGAAGTCTGTCTCGGATCCTGGCGGTGATTCTTTTTTTTCTTTAAATACCTAAGTCGAGTCGCCACGGACAACAACAGGAGTTGCCTATCCTATAACTACAAGAGAAGATACTATTACTTTAAGGAACGGTCAAAGTTTTCTTATCGACAGAAAGGATAAAATCAATTGTCCAATTAAGCTTAACCTTTATGACAGCCGGAAAGAGATAGAAAGAAAGCAAAGCGCCGCAGTATCGAGGCAGGCACGTATCTTTTCACCTAGAAGCCATCCGACGAGTGCCCCTTAATTTTTTATCACGAATCAAATACGCCTCGTGATTTATCAATCGACTCGATAAATTATTTGCGCTCGAGTTGAAGAAGCAAAACACGGAAGCGACGTGCGCAAAAGAAATTGCAGTCTTACTGTAAATCCCCGTGTTTACGCAACGAGAGGCAACCAAATTCGACAAACAGATAACAACCAGGATCAATATAGATACGATATTATCTTATGAGGTTTCGATTGACGCTCTCGCACCGAAAATTTATGAATTTGCGCTCCCGCAGGTCCATTAATATCCGTCGCTGCTGCCAGGACGGACGAGAGTAACTGTCATTTTTATATTTTCAAAAACAGCAACCTGCCTACGTGTCGTCATTCGCTAAACAAGTCAAACGCTAAAAAACAAGTTCCTTGTCATATCAAAAAAAAAACATCTAATCGCAAATCGTCATACAAATACACACCGAGAGAGCACTAATATTATCGAGAGTGAAAACATGGCGCCTAGGAAAATGCGCGTCTTTCCCCTGTCCCTAATTCTCCTCCCTCCTCCGCTCCGCCCATCTGGTAAAACCTACAAGCAATTACTGACAGTCCCGTCAGCTGTGGATATATACAAACATTGCGTGACATGCGCACAGCAGTCTCTCCTATGGCTTTTCAGAAAGAGCCCAACGTGAAGTAAAGCTGCGCATGTACGAAAGCCAACCGACCTACCTTCTGTTGCGCCGTCGGAAAAAGTAACAGACGTAAATAAATGGCGTCCAAGAGAAACATACTCTCATTCACAATATTCCCAATTTTCATGAACGCCCGACATTCCCGACCTTGACGTCTCGTACAAGCAAGATACCACAAAAGATATGCGTAAGAAAAAAGACTCTTCTTCTCTCTCTCTCGTTCAAAACAATGAGAAGAAAAAATATATCCCAGTGCCAGACAAGGAATCCCTAGTCAAGTATCTCATTGAATTACCCATTTAATTACAGTCATGTCTATATACGTATACACGTATAGGTGTACACGTATAGGTGTAAACGAAAGAAATAAATAGTTTCTAGCAGACGGGGCTCCGAGAGTTCATTGACTCCGTACAAGCCTAACGAGAATCGTGTACATGCACAACAGGTAAGGAATTGTATTTTTCATAGCAATTGAATGGTCCGGGCAAGTTTAACAAAAGGCTAATCACGATTCTGCTCCTCTCGCTCATTAGTATTATTGAGCGAACGCGGGTACCGTCCCCCTACCCCGCCCCGGGGTATCTAGTTCGCAATACTCTTCGACGGGGACCCAGACGAATTGAGCGCGCAATTACAAGAAAACAAAAGATGCCAAGAAAAACGCTCAAACCTCATCGATGAAATTACTGTACCGCCTACAGAGACAATTTCTTCATTGAGATACAACGATATCCTCACCAGCATGAATGTTTAATTATGATATTTCGGTATCAAAGTAAATAAAGTCGCGGGAGTATCCGCTGGTCGTAGCAACCCCCCCCCCCCCCCCCCGGGGAGTATCCATCGGCAAATTCCTCTCGGCATCTATTTATACGAGAGTAAGATGCCGCGAGTGCCAGCGGCAGCAGCAATAATGCTACCAGTGTATATCGGGTAAGCGCGAGTGCATTGGGAGAAACTCGGATGAAGAAAGAAAACGAGAAAGAGAAATGACAAGTCACGCCTTTTGTCTTTAACGAGGAATCACAATTGCAGAGACACTGAAATACCAGAGGCACGAAAGGTAGTTGGCGTCCGCCATGTTTTCCATCTCGCTCTCTCTCTCTCACCTTGCAATGCAGCGACAACTCTCGCTCTCTTTTTTTTTTTTAATAGAACAATAAAAAACTCCACGAAATCTCTAGGAACTTTAAATCCTCCGGAGAACGTCAGATGGCGACTCTGTCTACTTCTCCCAATAGCCCGGACAGCTGACAGTCCAATCAGCTGCAAAACGTACACAAAGCCCAACGTACACAAAGCCCAACGTCCAACAGGTCTAGATGCTACTGCGCCCCTTGCCATCTTCTGGACTTAAGACGGTCAATGTTTCACCAGAGTGTAAGGACGACATCAGCCTCTCCTATGAGTTGGGACCGAGGGTAGGATTAAAACAAAAAATAGGTCACAGTGTATAGAGGTCAATGAGAAGTCTAATGGAAAATCAGGTCGCTGTCCTTAGTCCTAGAAGGGGGAGAGAGACACTGTTAATATTTAACTGTGCCTATACACCACGCACTGGATCTATGCTAGTTATGTCACCTAGTGCTATTATGATTAAAGGCTGCTAAATATAAATTGCACGACGAATAAAAGTCTGAAATTCGAACTTTCGTTGCATCGAGGCATTCTTAGATTTAGAACGTTCGATAATCGATCTTACCTAAGTATGTATATAGTTTAACTATAAAGCAAGGTACTATAGTCCCACGTGCATTACGCAAGAGTATTATTCCTTTGTTTCAGTTAGAAGCAGAAAAATTGTTACTATTCGACAATCACGACACAATAATTTTTTATTCGATCGGTATCGCTTGTGCGTCATATACTTAACGATAGCAACGATTTGCCTAGAAGCAATGTCAAGAACGATGTACCCTTTGTACGCGATCAGCTGTGAGTGTATATATATATATATATATCTAAAAAGAAATAAAAGCTAAACGAGAACGCAATAGGATATACACAAATGCCTAGTATCAATCTCTTATGGTAAGATACTTATAGAATTATTTTTAGGCTGTAGCGCTAACTACGCGAAGAAGACGCCTAGAATCAATGAATGCCTTGTACGCAGCAGAACGATCAGCTGTGTGTACTCAGAGACAAGGAGAAAATACGACGCAATCGAGTAAACGCGATATATTGAAATCGTGCAAGAGCACAAGTGTTTGCATGAAAAGTGTATTTTTATTTGTATACGTAAAGAGAGAGATAGAGAGAGACTGGGTAGAGAGGGGTAGAGATAGCACAAAGAGAGTTGAAGTTCAATGGATGCTTTTAGGTTCCGAAGGGGACGATCAGCTGTGTAAATGTACACAAAGCAGAGAAACTGACGCTATATGGCGACACTCCTTAGTAGGTGCGTATCTCGACGTGTTATTATCGTCGTAAACATACGTTCTGACGCCGTTTAGTATAAACAATTTATCCAGTAATGTAACGTGAGATCCGTTAGGACGCGGCTAGATCGAACGGTGAACGATGAATAGATTTGATGTCTTTTTTTTTCTCTTTAAGCACTCCCAAAATCGTTCCCGTTATAAGGTGCATCATTCTCAACGGTACTCTTCGCGAGCTCCATTGATATTAGAAGTAATTGTCGTGGAATAAAGACGATGGAAACAGTGATGTGAACGTGACAGTCGATGCAGGAGAAATGGCAGGTCACAGATTGAGAGATATATCGCGAGGAGACATTAAATTACTGTAAAAAGATGGAAAGGTATAGATGATTTAGTAATGGAATACTAATAAAGATTGTATATGTTAATAGGAAAGAAAACGATGTACAAGTTGTATCTTTTTATCAATCGCGTCGTTCTGGCAGCTGACAGGTCCGTCAGCTGAGTTGTGTATACAAAGAGCGATAGAAAGTTGCTCGCGACTTTCAGGAACGAGAAGCAGCAATATATTTGTAATACTCTGGAATTTCCAAGCCTCGTGAAATGATATCCGTGAGTTTCGCGGGGGTCATGGATTTTTTCAAAAATAGTATTGCGTAGTTGAACCGCGATAGACATCGGGCATGGACGATTAAATCAACTGCGTATCAAGTGCATTCAAATTGAGGAATACGCGACGGGTTAAATGCAGTGAGAAGAGATCGATGAGATATCGAATATTAATGAAAAGTTAGAGGGAAAATCCTCATAGCAACAGTTGTAGTCCAGAACGGGAAAACTATAATGGGAAAATTCACGAGCAAGCAAAATGGCAGGAGTCTGTTGTCAAACCAAACAAAGACGCGTGCAAGAAGTTTTCTCTGAAATGAGGGTTACATACCTCCATATGCATCCGTGGCTGCGGCCGCGAACGATACCAAATGTTCTCGATGGGTTTTCCAGTCTTTCAGCGTGGATCACGGCTCTGTCGTCGCGCGGCCCACGAAAAACAACAACTCGTTTTGATCATCACTCTGCGCGAGCGTTCACGTCCAGCGAGCACCGTGCTGCTGATCCGCTCAGCGTTGTTCGATTTATTTCGGTTCGTCTGCAGGCGGGATGAACGATACTCGACGCATGCGCATGACACTGTACGAGCTTCCGGACATAGCCGACAGTTGTCGCTGGCGTCAGTATAATCGTGGTTCGTGGTGGGGAAGGTGTCTGCTACGTCGAAACCTACGACACTTTGCAGACCGTGCATGAAACCTGCTGGATTTTCATGAGCCAACAAGTGGCTATGCTGCTTGCGTAAACTATGAATGCATCATTACGAAACCTACCTATGATTATCCATTATATATGAGTAGGATGGTAAATACCCTGGAACAGATGATACAGAGTGGTTTTGAGAGGGTTCCAAATAGATTGTTAGGAGGAGGATAGAAAGACAACGTGTTGCTCCGAAATGGCTTGTGAAATAGACCTTGTACCCGTAGTGTGAATAGCAAGTACGCAGTGTCTGATTAACAGACTCCACTTGCTTGGCGTATCCATGCGAGGAGGGTACTTTGAAGGAATATAATTATGAAGGCAATAAGAAGGCGCAGAGCGGTTGTCGAGACCGATGCTGGGATGGTAGACGGGTTCTTGTTATTTATTTTTTTCTTTGTTTATTCAATATGCGTATTTTCTTATAAAGTGATATTCTACGAATTAAAAGTAAATGAAAAAAAGGAAAAATATTCACCAAACAATACAGTTAAGATATTCATTAAAGTTCATCTTCTCAGTAAGGCAACTAATTTTTTTAGTACTTTGTTTTACATATCTAGACGTAAATGATATTATAAAGTATATGTAAAACACTAATATATGGTTACTTTTATTTTTCTTGTTACAAGCCTTACATATAATTAGAATATATGTATAATTTGTATATATACTCTTGTAATAAAATTGATTACTTCATACTTGATTCTAGAGATAATAAATATAGCTAGTGTGTAATGTTAGTACAAGAGAAGTGCGTGCAGAGGGTGGCAGCAGGGTGCGCGTTCGGGAGTGCTATTGTTTCAGGGACTCTCCAATCCCTTCTCTTTATACCGTCTCACATGGTGACGTTCAATTGTATTGCTTTCGTGTCCACTGAGCATGCCTGTTGCTGCTGCTGCTGCTGCTGCTGTTGTTGTTGCTGCTGCTGCTGTTGGTGCTGCTGTACTTGTTGCTGTACTTGCTGCTGAACTTGCTGCTGGACCTGCTGTTGTATTGCCTGCAGCTGTATTGCTTTCGTGTCCACAGTACACGTCTGCTGAGGCTGCTGTTGTTGCGACTGTTGTTGCACTTGCTGTTGCTGTTGCACCTGTTGCTGCTGCACCTGCTGCTGTTGCACCTGCTGTTGTTGTTGCTGGGCCTGCTGCTGTTGCTGCTGGGCTGCTGCCTGAGCCGCCTGCCTCTGCTGCTGCCGTAATATACTCGGTGGCGGGTCCATGTGCTGACGTTGATGGAGGAGCAGATGATTCTTTTGGAAGAATGCCTTGCCACATTTATCACATACATGCGATCGTATGTGACAACTGCCGTCCGTATGACGTCGCTGATGCTGCGAAAGGCCATGCTTCTGGGCGAAACCGCGTCCACAGTCCGGACAAAGATGAGGTTTCGGTTTCGGTCCTGTCCCCACTGGCGGTGAGGTCTGTGTAGCACCGTGCATGTGACTGACGCCGGGGGTACCGATCGGTCCATTCATCTGTAAATACTTAATTTTTAATGTGATGCGACGTTGTCGTGGAGCTCTCATTAGCATCTGACGTCTACCTGGTGAGTGCCAGTGGTGTTGGGCGTCAGGAAGTGCCCTGGCGTCTGCTGGAAGGCCGCCGCTAATCCGCACAGATCGGTCACCAGTGTCCTGTCGCCGGAGTGTAACCTTAAATGTAAAGTGAGGGCCTCCCGATTCGAGAAGTCCAAGCCACATTCCCTGGAACAACGAGGCTTCCGGTAAGACTAAATCGCGATTTGAGAGATGGGTCAACTCAAGACTCGAAACTGTGACAATTGGTCTTGGACTCTTCCTTGATGGAATTCCATTTAGATAATATGGGAATGATCGTGAGATTTTTAAATACGAACTGAGTGGACCGGAAGCCCCGTCTTTTAGTCGCTCGAACGTTAGTAGATTGATTAGTGCGTTTACCCAATGCATCCGTGCACCAAGAAGGAGCATGCGGACCTGGAAACGCAGAAGCTCACCTGCACGTTAGGGATTTCTCATCGGTGCTAGAGTTGTTATTGTGTATCTTCGAATGAGTCACCAGGTCCACCTTCCTGGGGAAAGCCTCACCACACACGGTGCAGGCAAAGGGAGTTTCACCGGTATGAAGCCGCATGTGTGCCAGGAGAGTTCTCTTCTGCAGGAACTCCTTACCGCAGACAGTACACGAGTGAGGTACCCTGCCGTGTAGCCGACCGTGGTTCACCAGCTCGAACTTCCTCTGGAACGTTGCGCCACAGTCGTGACATACAAAAGGATGTAAGCTGCCATGGAAACGCGAATGCATTGTGAGGTGGTCCTTCTGTGAGAAGGACTCGCCGCACTCCTCGCACACGAAGGGACGTTCCCCTGAATGGAATTTACTATGGGTCACTAGGTGACGCTTCAGGGGAAACGCTCGACCACACTCCTGGCAGACGAACGGACGTTCGCGTGTATGTACACGTGTGTGCGTCACCAGGTGATGCTTCAACGTGAAGGACTTTTTACACTCGCGACACTGATAAGGTCTGTCCGCGCTGTGCAGGAGTAGATGAGTGTGAAGACAGTGTTTGTGCGCGAAACTCTTTCCGCAGTGGACGCAGATGTGAGGTCGCTCTCCGGTGTGGACTCGCGCATGGGTTGTCAAATGATGCTTCAGCAGAAAGGATTTGCCACACTCAGAGCAGGAATAAGGTCGTTCCTTTGGAACACGTACCTGACTTCCCATGTCCTGCTGCTGTTTAACCTTAGTCTCAATCTGAGTGGTGTTTACGTGGGTTAGCACATGTCCAAAATGGGCTGTTGTGTCTGTCTGACTCGCAGCAACATTGTTTGCATTTGCTTGATTGGATGCAGCAGCCGCTCTTTTCATAAGGATTTCATTGCACTCTTCAACGGTAAGCTGCAGTGGACCAAGGGGCGTCATGAAATGTTTGCTCATGGCGTGTTTGTCTGCGGTTGTAAAAACTAAAGTGTTGGAGAATAATGAAGGCGGAGGTGTAGGATGTGCTGCATCACAGTTACAACCTCCCTTGTCACAGGTTAGAGAAAAAGCATCATGATGTTTCTTAGTACGAACGTGCCCTCCATGTGTTTGATTGTGAGCTCCTGTGTGACCATGATGTGTCGTAGGGGTCTGTTGACAACTCTCATTCATTGCAAACATAGGTCTACGATGAGCACTATTAGCGACCTTGGTTGGCTTAATATCCACTTGTATCTTCTGACTGGAACCCTGGTCTTGATTGTTGTTGACTGCATAACTGATGTTAGTAGCAAGGTCACTCTGTGCATTCTCACGAGTTTCGGTTCCGGGTCCGCTAAACGACCAAGCGTACCCGAAACCGGTACCTGCATTGCCAGGAGTAGTGCACATCTTAGTCAGAGTGGTAACGGAGGGGTTGGAGCTCTGGCTAGCCACAGTACTAGTGGGCCCCTCCGTGTCTACCGATGCATCATCTGCACTGGATTGTTCGACCACAGCGAACTGGTCTCCAGGAAATATCTTAAGAGGTTCTAGGTAAAATAACCCGTCACGCTCCAGTATCTTGGTGGTATAGTACAAGGCCGGGTATCATATCTGCCCGGACGGTGTCGGGCCTTAGATGCTCTAGGAGCTTGGGTACTAGAGAACAACTCAGCAAAGAAGATACAAGGGAAATAAGAGTGCAACTTTTAAAAAGTCAACTGCTTCCTGTATTGGCATGTATCATATGGTTAAAAGTTACGGATTGACCAGCACTGCTGGCTCTGTATGCCCTGTAGCCCTGCGACGTAGCCTGCACCAGGAGGCAGATATGCCCATAAAAATGGAGCCGACGAGTTAGAGGGGGCTCCGTGCTATAAGGAGGCTTCACAACTCTGAGGCCATTTTCGTGTATTTGTCGTGCCAGTGTGATCGAATGAAAAAAAATCCGGGAGCCGCGCGAGCCTCGCGCGTATATCGGGGCTCGCAGCGTTTCTCTCCCTCTCGGTCTTCTTGAGGCTCGCGGCGTCCACGGCTCCCGAAAGACAACCTCCACCTTCTTCCTACGGCACTCCCACGCACTCACTTGCACTACACGTACTTTTACCGCAGTTTAGACCACCGATATTTCACTGTAACGTACTGCCGCGAACGAGTAATCGTCATTAATTTTATGGAATTGCATATTTTATTGTCCATACAAAATAGCCTCATATATCGGCCATTTTATTTGTAAACTACCAAAAAACAATGTTGCCAATGCACGCGCGGTTTTGGAGGGAGCAGCCTACCAGTAGCGTCACCGAGTATTTCCGTTCTGGCAGCACTGCACCGTCGACGCGACTCTTTCCGCCATATTTGAATAAGCACACCTTACGCATTTAATCTTTTTTTAACATTCACGCGCTATTTTACTGGACTTTCGAATCATCAATTAATCTCTGATCCCTATGTGATTCCACGAGCACGATTACTTTTTACCGAACGTTGCATCAACAATTCTTTATTGCATCACACGCTAACCTATAATTGCTCCTCTAACAATCAATTGTTCAGGGACGACTCCGAAGAGAGGGGATTTCGCCGCTAACGATTCACTCGTTACATTTATATGCAGAAATGATGATAATAAAAACATAACCTACAAAGTGCTAGACATACATGCAATAAAAGCATGATACAGTTCGTTCTAGAGCGAGGCACAACATTTTAAGTATTTAATTTCGTGACATGAAAATGAGTATAACTTTCAATCTCGTCATAAGCTCCTATCGTAACAGGTTTTTTCTATGGAAAGTCACAGAATTCAATTATCAACTCCAATGCGGGTTCCCAGTCATTAAATCCATAATAATCCCCGCTTCTGGATTTCTGCTGCTACGCATCTATGAAGGTCTTTCTTAAAAAATCCAAGTATTTTTTATATCACGAAAACAGTGCACAAAAAAACATAACAAAATTGAATTTCAGCGAATTACAAACTAAACTACCTGCAACTATAGAACTGCGCACTAGGTACCGACCGAGCAACCATTCCAAAGATATCAGGGCACTAACTAGTGAGACCGACAACCGTACGATCGGGTACGTCGAAAAGGCGCGGTAACCGCTTCATCATTTATAGCCAATATCTAGTCGAGTTATGAGACTGGTGCTGGGGAGCTTTCGGATACGGGGATATAGAAACACCCCATCGCTCGGATGGTCATCGCGGAGTCAGCAACTGATAAGCCACCCATTCGTTAATGGTCCAGAGGCGTACGGCTTGGCGAAAGGCCAATGCGTGGCCGCTATGGGATGAGCATCTTATATTACAGTATACTATATATCCATGCATTTCTTTCTAGGATATAACTGGACCAAGGGATGTTAAATACCATGAGGATGGTCACCCTAGTTCCACCGGGATCCTGTTAAAACGTCTGCTATTCAGCAACCCGTTACATTCCCACATTCTCACGCACTCCTTGGCTTTTAGCCAAAACGTGCCAGATTCCTGTAACAGTTATAAACCATTCATTCATCTGCAGTTTGTTTATTTCTTCAAAGTTAACGTGACGAGGTATATATTATCATACGCGAGCATTGTGATCTACAAAAATTTAATAATCTGCAATTTTTACGTATCAGTTAATTGTCACAGCATCTCTACCTACCTCTAATGATAGTTAAGTCTAGTGGGTCTTTCTTCACAGCTGATAACCCAGCCTAATCAACATGCTATGGTATTTTCATTGTCAAGTTCGACGAAGCGTGAGGAGACTGTGTTTCACGCTTCGAGCAACGCTCCATTGTAAAATGTATTATCGAGAACTGTAGAACATCGGTTATGAACATCTTACTTGTTCCTCGAGGTTGTTACTCATCAGTCGTTTATGGTAGTGGTTGCTCACGTATATTCATTGAAAGGACTTCATTGGGTCGTGTGACATGCTGAGAAGGCCCCCCTAGAGGCAGTAAGTCTTCTGACGAACATGAATATTTGTAGCCGTTACTGGTTTCACGTATTGTGAGATTTCACGGTATTAATGAAAGATTAGAAAGTCAGTTAAACACAGATGCTGAATGTTACCAGAGTTAACTTACAACTTTGTATACCGGCAGGTAGACGGAAACCCTTGGCGGAGACTGAAGTAGGGACATTGTTACTTGCGAAACAGGTGGTACATAATAGCTGGGTAAGTAGGTTCGTCCCTGTGCCTTTAGTCAGGGTGGCGTAAGCTACTGCTCCTATGAGAACTGGAAGGTCGAAAGAGGGTGGTTTTTGCTTCTTTCCGAAGAGACAACGTCGAAGCAGGGAGAATCCGAAATCTGGGGCAGTCAAGTGTGAACGCGATACCAGAGACTTGCCTTGGCCAGTCGGGGTGCCGTCAAACAACCGTTCTTCGGCCCTCCCCTGACTACCGTCTGACATCCCATGCTACCCTTAACCACCCTGCCAGGACGATTTGTATATATCAATTACCTTGAATTTTGCTGGAAAACGTCAGGTCTATTGTCATCCTTTCCAGAATCTTCATTTTCGTTCTGAACGAAGGACCACGCTTGTCGCCTCCATTACTGTACCCGAAAAAAAGGGAAAAAAGGGAGGAGTAAAAAAACATATATATTTTCCTGGTAAAGTATCAAGTCAATTCACGCAGAAACTAACTGGGATGATGAACAGGTCTGTTACAAACTCGTGAGAATTTTTTTTCCTGTTCCAGGTAATACTGCAAACTTTGTGGCTAGGACCACTGAATTTTCTTCAAGTCAATTTTTTTCTACACTCCTCTGTTTGGATACCTGAATATGCTATTTGTATCTTTGTATTTATAACACCTCATGGCCAACGTGTTCAATGGACTATAGGTATATGCTTATTGTATCTATAGTTGTATTTACCATATAGAATCCATTGGGTATTGCTGATTTCACACATTTTCAAACTATTCACGTTAACGGTGACAGGTCTGGGCTTTGTGGGACTGCCACGTGCAAGCGGATTAAGGTTCCGACACAACGTGAGGCTACAAAACTGCAGAACAGATTTTTTTGCTTAGAAGTACTGACTTGGAATGTTATATTCCAGAGATTAATCATGATCACCGGTTATACATTACTATCAACTATAATACAATCTAGTAAAAAATGAACGCAGTTAAACAATGTCCAGTCAAGCAGGCGGTATACCATACGATTGTACAAAGACACATCACGGCATTTCCGAGGTTAGCAGGTAAGTCCCACATTTCTTCTCATTTTTCTCTTTTTCTTCATTCAGGTAGAAAATCGGCTGGGACCTTATGCTCTTTTGTCTAACACATTGAAGTGAAAGAGAAAAAGGACCGTTACGGAATCAAAAAGAAATATCACATACCTAATAACTTGAGAATACTTGGTAAATTAGTGGATTCATTCACACTGAATCTTTTTTTACATTTTTTGTAGTATCTTAATGAACACAGACATTTATTTAGACAAGTCAAATCTGTAGACATTTCATAAGACTAAGATAACGAATAGTTACAAGCAGCTATTATAGTTATCAATATCATATAGAAATTGAATAACATAATTGCATATTTCTGATTCTACGTGATAATAACATTTATGTACACAGCTCCACAATTCTTATAATTAGAATTTAGTATTAATGATATAGAAATCCATAAAACTCAATTGTTTAGGAAGCTATTGGAAGTAAAAACAAAGTCTAACTATACTTACACTGACCCTGTGAAACTTTTTCTTGAATTAATTATCGCTCGGTGTGTAGGAAGCTTTACGAGTCAACGACAAGGTTCAGGGGACGTGGGAAGCTCTTCTATGAAATATAGATATCAGTATCGAACTATGGATCAATGATCAGAGGCAATACAGTACAAGAGTGACGATCAGACCTATGTGAATACTCCTTTTCTACGATAAGAAATAATAATAAAGTGCCAGATACAAGAATAGTACCAAAGAAGAAGCTTATAAGACAGATTTCAATAGGAATAACGATCAAAGAGATCTTTAATACGCATATGGTACGTATGTGACCTGTATGACAAAGAAACTGGGTCAGAATATTGGGACTTATTCAACATCCAACCATGAATTGGAACTTGATAATTATACCATATAGACCCAAGTGTCATCAATGCTACGTGGGAAGTGTCATTAACGACAGTGAGATGGTCGTAAAGATCATGAATCAATCCTATAACGATAAGTGACTATCTATTCGTAACAGGTGTAAGTGGGATGAAAACCGGTGTGGAAATACCTATTGATAAGAGAGCACAGGCCATTTCATAGACGTGGGAAAGACTCCTTCACTACATTGTATAAAGATATCGGTCGAATTATATGGGCCAACCATACGGCAACCAAGAAGCACAGACTTCGACCGGTAAAACGAGTAATCATTAACGGATCGACGGACATGGTTATCTGGCTGCGTTCCTCTTCAAGTTAATTAAAAGATGATTACCTAATGAGGATCATTGATCCATACGAAACAGTTTGCCTAACGAGGATCGCCTGTGGCCCAGGTACATTATCGTCTAGGGATACCTTGTGGCATAAAATTCTCTCCAGGATTTCAATTTTCTCTTCGACTGTATAGATACTTTGTTGTTATACATTTACGTAATGAATTTAACACTGTAAAAAAATATGTTACAACCATTATTATCTATAACTTGGACAGCAGCTGATAGTACTTTGTATTACACAATTTGTCATGTACCTCGTCTCGTTAGTGTTAAAAAAAAAAGTTTTCAAAAGACCCCATCGCTGTTATCGTTATGTGCATTTCGAAAAACCACCAGGGATTTGACTTTCACTATTCCTCTTTGCTACAGGACTTTGATCTGTTAACGTAGGCCTTAAGGGACATACTGGAGTAGTAGGTAGTGGGCAGATGGTTATAATAATTCAATGCAGGTTTTGCCAGCGAGGGATACACAGGGTCGGCTTCATTCTAGGGTCTTATTAATTGCGGATTAATCCAAGTCTATTAACCTAGATTCTTGAGGTCGTGCTTGAAATTACTGAAGCTCTTTTTTCGATTACTCCACAGATACCTAGATAGTTGATTTTTGTAAAATTATGAATAAATCTCTTTAGGAACTTATAAATTATATGGTATTGATAACTGTAACCTGGATGCAAAGACTTCATCGCACGGCCCTGTATAGGGGCGTCATGCATCGCTCACCAGAGTGTCATCCGCACCCACCACCATAGCTCGATCTTCACGGTTAATATACTTTCCTCGTAAAATCAATTAGTATCGAGTTCTATCGCCCGGATTGCCTGCGGAACCCCATTGCCTCGCGTTACACCCAATGATCATCCAAAGGAGGGTATAAATTCGCGTATGGGGTCGTTTTAGTGTGATTTTTCAAAAATTCGACTTGGATCTATGAACAAGCCTTGATGTATACTCCGCGAATGTATAATAAAAGAGAACGAGCCGAATCAAGAATTTCCAGAGCATTGACTGTATTCCTTGTTTTTATTCTTCTCAGTCACTGTCAAGGCCAGTGTAGCTCCATTGATCCTTACGTAATGCCATTCATTGTTATACTCCTCTTCTCAATTTCTTGTCCCACCTTGGCAGCTCAAGAGAAACTCCGTGACGAACATACACCTTGTCGGACATCGAGCCTGCGAGGTAATTCAAAATAATAAAATAAAAGCGTATAACAAAAGGATAAGAAAATATGAAAAAGTATAGTTCATTCCACGCTTTAGAACGTTTTCAACAAATTTTTATATACTCACTCAAGCGTTTTGCAAAGATGTATCATCCTTAACGAATTAAACTCTTACCCTCTCCGGCCCTGAACTTTACTTCATTCTCTTGAAGTCGGATCAGGCCTCAGTGTCTGGAAAATAAGTAGCGCAGCCCACTTGGCTAACTACCCCTTCGCTCGACGTCTACCACTCATAGAGAGAAACGGCACCCCTCGCAGGCCGCCGGGAATTACGCAATTATTGCATTGCGACCGACAATTATCCCGGAAGACGTTGAATGCGCCGGATGGCCTGGAAGAGTCTCACGACCTATACGTACAGACTGGGAGAATAAAGAATAAAGCCAAGTAAGAGGGTTATCTCGGTAGGGAGGCTGGAATCCGCGATTTCCGAAGCGGCTGCTTACTGCGTATACACTGGAGTCACTGTTTAGGCTGCTACGACGTCATTATCCATCGTCTTCGTTCTTCGAATCGTTTACACACTCAATTCGGTGATACTTGCATGTTGTTGTAGATTACGATATCCTTGGTGAAAACAAGTTTTTATTTCTATAAAAGAAAAATTGCATGCGTTAGTTACGATCAGGCGATGCATTTTCAAGTCATCTGATACAAGTGAATTGCATTGAATTGAATTTTGATAACTATCGTTTATAAACAGTCGTCATGATTTTAATTATGCATTACTTGTAATGGGCGTCGATTTATTTGTTCGTTGTTTTGAATTCAAGCTTTGAAGAGGTCAGCGAGTTATCCGAGACGAGCTTCAAAGATTAGCGGTGCCCGAAATATCTGCTAGTATTCTGTATTTATGCTGGGTTTCTAATATATATGTATATATGCTAATACCACTAGTTGTGTACATAGGATATCTTCGAACAATGCTTATATTATATTGGGAAACTCTTCTGGCAATGGTAACCTGTAACCAAGTCTTCCTGGGATATTTCTAAAAGCTTCTGTTCTTCCTGGAAAGGATCTATATACTGATTCTCCTTAGCGAACTATGATGGCCGCCATACAGTTTTTTTCGTTTAATGGAACGGATTGAATTTTTAGGGATTTTTGAAGTAAACTTTACGACATGCTCGTTCACTTTTTAATTTGTGGAAAAGAAAAAAAAGTGTCAAAGAATAAAATCTTAGTGAAAATTTGTCTCTAATGAGTTTTACAGACTGTATAAGAACCGGCCGATCCAAGGATTTCTTATGGTTTTGTACGTCTCTAATTTTAAATGTCATAAAACGTCTCTATTTTCGTAGTGACTTCGTAGTCTGCTGAACTATGTGACAGCACGTCGCATTTCCACGTAACTATTGTTTGCAAAAGGCGTGAAAAAACTTGTAATTAGGTGACTACACTCGAGTATGGGTTAAAGGGTCTATGCATGTCTCATGTTTCGCCCAGGTTGTTCCTTTGAAGAGACCGGCTTGACCGGCAAGTCGCGCCTACTTGAGTCTAAAAAGAGAAAAATACAAGGGTCAAAATCACGCCACTGTGGCTGCGAAACAGTGGGGAGAATCCCGATGGCGAGAGAATTCGATTTTCAACAGAGGATGCTGACGCAATTCACGAATCAACAAGAAGACGTATTGTAACCCTGATTTGATAACACTGGTAATACCTCGTTACTCGTAACATAAATTGTACTGCGATTTATCACAGTGAATAATAGGGAGTATGGAATTCTATTTGTTCCAGGGGGAGAGTCAGATTTGACGTGGACATATCTGAGACAGTGAAGGAAGATCTTTGGAGATCCTTTGCCGTCTAGATACCTGGAGATTCTCGCAGGATCAGGGAGAGAAAGAATGCACGTTTCATCGTCTAGGAGTCCTGAGTTGAAGCCATAAAAATTAATTAGTAGACAACGGAGTATGCGGTTAGCTATACCGACCTGCCATCCTCAAACGATTTCTCCTAGAGTCTAGTACTAAGCAGATTATATGGTCCAACCAGGATCATGCTGACCATCTAGTTTTTAGCTTCTAGTAGACTCCGACCTGTCATTGATAACCATTGAATGATTGATATCTGTATTCTAGCAAGGCGCCAGGGATGTAGTTCCTAAAGGTTCCTAACAATTTCTGTAATAAAATAAAGTGACAAGGTTAGCCATATGATTCTATGCTTCTTTTATAATGTTAAATTAACAAGAAAGCTGTCACTTCAGCATGATGAATTTCATTAGAAATATAATACAATTAAATTTCGAGTGACCTAATCCGTCATTTAGTTCGGTATCCGATAACTTGTAATGGGTACAGTAGACTAGGAGCAGGTTAGGTAGAGGTAAAGTTAGAGATAAGAAACAATGACTCACATCATTAGAGTAATAAAGGTACTCCGAAGTAATATAATTCCAAGGATGTGTAGGAACAGGTAGAACCAGGTACTATAGACCCTTTGGAACTCAACAATAGTCCTAGCGGCTGGTACCCATGTATATTCCTTTGATCTTCATCCAGTAAGAAAATCCCTATAAAACTTTGAGGCTCCGATAAAAAACTAACTTTAAATATTTAATATATCAGGACCAATTGTGTCCAGTTTACCTGTAAAATCGAATATAGCCTCTCGTAGACACGTCCTTCGTAACTAAGAATATATACTATCGACAATAGACACTTCTGAATGTTCGCCGGTCGGGCCAAGCCTGCAACATAATGGAGCTGAGGTACCGGTTCTGCTAGAGATTCATTCAAAATGATCTGAAGAAGAAGAGGAAGCAAACATAAGTAAAGAGTGAAAATTATGAAAAAAAGTAACTTTTATTACATTATACGAATAATGACGCGCTCTTACGTGGGAGAGGTTAGGACGAGATCCCACATAGTTAAGTTGGCCTAACCACGTAGTGGGCTTGTAGAAAAAGTAGCGTGCCCTGGAGGGTCCGAACAATTGAGTAGCATGGAACTACCTACTTTGCTCACTTAGGACTCTCACCTCCGAATGGAACGAGTCATAACCGCAGCGAAGCACAATGGACACGGTTACGTCGACTTTTCACTGCCATTCGTTCTTCCTACTACTAGTTCTAACCATTTGGTTTCTTCTGCAGGTACATAAGGTGCTACTCGAAGCATGGATCAAGGCTGGAAAACATTTTAGCCAGCGTATGACCAGGCGTCTTCTTCCATTTTGTGAGTTCTTTTTTATTTTTCCACTTGTACCCCTTTTCATTATATTTTCCAAAGTAGAGAAGGCTCGCTTACAAAAGCGACAGTATGTATTCTCTAGGTTGGAAAGTTCACTCCGGTGATCCGTTAGGAATTAAGTTTAGCTGGCTCTCGAAAATCGCCCTTTGGAAGGATGCCAATAACGACGTGAGCTTCCGTCTAGTTCAGCCAATCAGTGCTATCCGATTCTTCGTGCTTTTGCAGCGGCCGTCTTTTAGCTCACCAATAATCTCTCTCTCTCTGTCTCTCTTTCTCTCTCATACATTCTCACAGTCTCTGTCACTCTTGTTGCATAATTTATTATCGTCAAACGATTCTACGGTTCGGCTCACCAACGAACCGAAGCTGTGTAACCAACTCTGTAACATATATATCTATTTTCAAATGCAGGTATCCGCATATCTGGTGCAATACGAGAGCAGAAAACATTTCCTGGTGGAAGAAACTGTGTTAATCCATCGAACATGAAGGAAGCCATCGACACCCACAATATTCTATCAATGACTCTTATCAATCTGGTTGGCCGCGCAGGTGGAAAATAAATGTCGCTACCCTACGGAGGCCAAAGAACAGGATCTTTTTTGTTCAACATCCGTTCGGTATAACAGTACTGATGGGAAAAGCGTATACGTAGCCGTCATCCCTATCCAACGATAATAAATAGACTTGATCGACCTGAGCAACGTGTTCGCTATACCGATTTAATGCGTGAACCCCCCCCCCCCCCCCTTCATCTGACGGATGCATTATTCTCCTGGTTCTTGATAAAAGTTGACGTGGTCTACGAGAGGGTGTAGAGAATATTGTCAAAGAATATAGACAAAAGGGCATGGACAACCAGAAATCGGTATAAAAAGTGCAGAGTAATGGAAGAGGGTCTAATAAATTTATGCGAATAATATCGTGTGATCCAATACAATGGAGAAGAACGCGCGATTTTCTGCGTAACCCAGTGATTGATGCACCGGCATTGGCCAAAGAGTGCAGGAGCGTTCGGATGCCACGAGAGGGATTGGATTTGGGGTGAATGAGCGGGTCGGGAGGGTGAGGGGTGATAGGTGAAGGGTAGAGTGAGAGAGTAAGATAGTGAAAGAGAGAGTGAGAGAGGAGGTCGGATTTGGCAGTGGTGGAGAAGCATTGGTGGCAGAAGAACGGTGGGGGTTAGGTGAATCCGACGGCACCGGGGACGTCGGAGTATTTAAAGGGGGACCGCGGTCGCCTCGCGCCAGTTCTACGGCCGCTTGGCCCTCGAGGTGTCTTTTTGCTTGAATACATTGACTTACTGAACGTCTCGTGGTGCCTTAAGTTTAGCGCGAATTGATAAGCCCCCTTTCCACGTGACATACACGAGATTTTCGCGCGTTCGTAGGCCGTTCCTGATACCGTGTGTTGATTTAAAGGTAATCGTCAAACGTATGTATGCTCGCGTCACTGAGAATTTGAAAGATGTGTCATATCTTGTGAGATAACAGAAAACTAAAGAAATTTAGTGAATCAATTGTGGTGGATTAATATTTAAATTTCGTTTCTGACTTTTTGGCATTTTAGTTCTCTGATAGGAATTTGGATGTACAAACAACTGGATTATCTAATATTCTATGATCGATATTAGCTTATTAAATGAAGCCTGTATAATCTAGCTTGGATTTACTCGTAGGAAATCAAAATGCTTGAACGCGATCCAGAAGGCTGTACCAATTAAAAGACGTTCTTGTTCATTAAATACCACGATTGTAAGAGCCAATACTAGCTGCTCCGCACTGTACCGGTACTATTAGTATACGCGATTCTTGAGATTCTAGATTGAGCAACTTTTAATACTAAGGTGCAAGTTAACCGAGTGGATACCGCATTATTATCTTGCCAACTTCACCGCATAATCCCGTATCTCGAAACACCAAGGAATTCCGGATTTATCTCGGTACTGCAAGGATTCGCGATTTGCTGTAAAGAATAGAAAGAATAGATAGATTGTGACAGAGAAAAAATCTCTATGAAAAAAAATATTGGTGTTTAGTGACCGAAAGGTGAAAAAAGTCGAAACTGGACCCGATGCTGCTGGCGTTGGAGCTGCTTTTGGTGCTGCCGCTTGCCGCGGCTCTTCGGCAAGACAATACTCTTCACTTCTTCACAAACTCTACGGACGGAAGTCTTCCGTCTGGATTGCGAGGATTTACGGTAACCAGGACACTACGTGACGGAGAATTGGAGAAGTTCACCAGGTGGACAGGAGTCTGCGCAAGGGAAACCATCGTCGACTGGGGGTCTGTAACACATTGCACGTTTCCCTCGTATAGAAATTACTTGTACAAATGTTTGTCGATTATTCGAATAACGTCCAACGGTTTACCAAACTGCGGGAGATTGTGTATAGTTCAGAAAAGCTTTGGATGCCAATGAGTATTGTCAACACGTGGAAAACTGACTGAGTATTTCTATTCTGTGCTCATGTCGCCACTCTTCATAAGTTGCCTCTTTCAAATGCGTTCAGTTGGAACTGTTTTGTTTACACGAACCATTTCAACGAATATAATGGCGTTTGCTTAGTGACCAATTCGATGGCCAGTACCCAGCTGGATTACCTAGTACTGGTTGAAAAAGTTTTAGGTCCCTGGATGATTATTATTAAATATTTTGGAAATTTTGTTTATGGCGATACCCGATGACCTTTTTCTCCATAGGCTCGATAGAGTTTAATGCAAGGACGACACGATTGTCATGCCGCTTTATCATGGCACTTTCTTCTGGCTTCGGACATTCTGAATCATAAAGCTTTGTATGTGTCCCAACGCGATATCAGGATTCATGAAGCATACCAGAAACTTTACTCCACAGGCTTGAAGAAAATTTTAAAAAGTTATAATTTGTATTATCGACACATTAACCTTATTTGTTTAAATAATTTTCTAAACATTCTCACTCCTTGGTATTATTCGATGAACTTGATTCTGTTATCAGAATTCAGGCTTCCACTTAAATGTCACGCTAGAGTTTCACGCGATCCAATTTGCTAATTTAAACGAAGACGATCTCGTTCTTACCTACTTTCTCAAAGGATAATTTCTTATTTTTCATTTTTAACCCTCCGGCTGAAAAGTCTCATGACTTCTTCGGCATCTCACAACTCTTAAACGTTCCACATCGCGTCTGGGTATCTGTTCTATGTATAAATTTATATACATATATTACATAATCAAACCCGCAGATATTTGGTGAATAAACAATCAAAGGGTAAAATAATTACCAAACGTAGATTGCATCATATAAGTATTCTTAAATACGTAATAGAAAAAGTCGTCCTGTACAGGGACGAATATCGCATGCATAATATTAGGGCCGTACGAATTCCCCAAATAAAAACGCGTCCCGTCGAAAACTGCAGGTCCGGTTTTCCTCGTGGCATGCAACGCGAATAGTATGCGTGGCGACGCACGAGGCGAGCTGATTCGTCGTACGGTCGGGACAGAAGTTCATATACATATATAAAAGAAGAGAAAAAAAAACAGTAGCGAGTAGAAAGGAAAATAAAGAGAGTAAAAATCTCTCATCGACCTCCGTAGTTTTGCAGCGACCGCTAAGCTCGGCGAAGGTTTTAAGCCGAAAAGCGGCAAGTTAAGTAAGCAAGGATTTAGGATCGGCAAGAGTCCGATGTGTCCTGGCCACTACTCTGCCTCTCATCTGTTACACTCCCACGAGGATACGGTAGAATCTCGGGACCGCGAAGCGTCACTTTGCACTTAAACTAGAGAAAATCCTTCTGCTCGCGCACCGAAAGTGTCGTCATTACGTATTCTGCCAGATGGAGATGGTGCAGCCATATTATCTTCCTTAGTATCGTTTACCGATAGAGTAACCGATGAACACTGATATACGAAGCTTTTACTGCTGTGACGGATACCCTCTGAGATCGTTATCGACAAAGGGACATCGATCATGCACTAGGTGTTCTTTCAATGCTGGGTTAATAAAGTGCGGATCGCTTAATCGAGTGTAAATTATTTTATCTACGGTTAGGTAGAGCGTGTGAAAGGTATAAGAAACAATAGTGCATTTTTCTAACCTACAATGTATGTACATACATATGTAGGAAATCTTTTGAGCGAAATATATTACTAGGTTATCTCTAGGAGATATTATTTAATTTGAGTAAGATGGTAGGTGACTAGGTAAAGGTACTCTAGGACTGTTCTGAGGCAATTCAAATACTCAGCAACGAATGCCGCTGGTAGTAGGAAAACAATGAAAGTGCATATTCTGGCTAGCCGTCTGGGAATTCTCGTGAAGGACGTATCCAGTGGCGAGTCCTTGTTGTCTGCGTATTATTTCTAGAAGATTTATTAAACTTATTTGTATAACAGTGTTATTTCGTTACTTTTAGGGATACGGACGTTGCACTGAGACAGGCCTGGTTGGAGGATAGCGGGCGAAAGTTACAGTTAATTTACGAGGGTGGCACCCTGACCGATTGCATCGAGGAGGGTTTTGCCGAGGGTGAGACAGTGGCTGCTTGCTTGGCGGGGCTACATTCCTATGATTACGATGACGAGGCAAGAATTGTGGTGTTTGAAAAGGACGAGGACAACGAGAGATCTTCGACTACACCGGCAGAGCTTTCTTGGCTGCTGCCGGTATCGGAATTACATCGTAGATGTAACCACGTGAGATCTAGAAGCCGTAATGAACTTATAATGCGGAATCATAGGTGAGACTATATGAATTAATGATTAGAGATGATGCGAATAGAGGAGACCGAGTTTGCTCAATCTTAAATAATCAATAGATAGTTTTTTTTTATTGAATAAAGAAATTTAATCTCCGTAAAGTTTTAACTACTTTTATAACAATTTAATGCTGACTCTTGTCTTTGGCTTTGGAGGACAGTGGGGTTACCCTAAAGGTTCTAATTTGTGTACTTTTATTCGTAACGCAAGTATTCACAAGTATTTAATGATTGAGACGAGATTTAATTATCTCTAGTCTTGCAAAAAGCTCGGACTCATTCTATAAACATTTCTCCTTTGTCTCTGGAAGCGTGCTGTGTTTCCACGCGGTCGCACAATTAATTCCTTAAGTGCGGATGGCAGGGCGTATTGGACATCACAATAGGGATTGATAAACGGTATACGTAAATGCATAAAAAAAAAGTATCTCAAAAGATATAAAAGTATCAAAAATTCAAGAGTGCAAGTTACACGGAGTTTACTGTGGTCATCAGTACCCTCCTCGAGTCGTATAGATTGAGAACACGCATTTAGCACTGAAAGGGGTGGTTGGAATTGGCAGGCGATCAAAACGAGGTCTTCAGGAGATGATGATAGCTCCAGGAACAAAATGGTGCGGTCCACGTCAGCTTGCGTCCAACTACAAGGAACTCGGCGGTTTGGATAGCTTGGACAGATGTTGCCGACGACATGACCACTGTCACAGAGCCATACCACCGTTCTCTTTCCGCTTCAATCTCTTCAACTACATGCCCTTCACACTCAGCCATTGTGGTTGCGATCAGAGGTAAGAATACAGTGGGAGGAAATGATCAAACCATCATCCAAAAATTTATACTAACTGCTGAGAGCAATATAACAATAAGGAGACGCCCTGCCGCCGCCAGACTGAATATGACGTCTACTCCGTCGCTGGTTTGCACTTCTGACAATCTAATCGCTTCTAACTATCGCAATATCAGTGTGTCACTATATTGCCACGCATTGTCACAGCGTACATGGCCATTCATCATTTATCGCTGTCATGTAATGCGCATTAAGAAACGCAGCACTCAACCCGTTGCAAGGAGTTCACGCTATCAGGGTCACTACGTAGTTCATTGACATGTGCGCAATTGTGCGGGTTTCGAAAATATTATTAATCCAGGAACTATCATACCTTGACGAGCGCTGTCAATGGGAATCGCAGAAGACGGCGTGGGAGACGCGGACGTCGGGAACTCCTTTTGATACCCGGTACCCAATGGTGCGGCCGCGGTCATCGCGCTACCAAATATACTAACTTGGGCGGCTTTGGTACCGCTGATTCCTGCTGCCGAAGACACGATACGGCTTGCCCCTTTTACATTCCTGCTTTTGAAACTCGCTATGGTGTGTTCAACTGGGGCATTTCTACTATTATGCATTGCGCCTGTGACGAGCGGTAAGATGCATCCAACTCGATCGTCTCTCGTGCATATATTTTATTTCATTCTTTTTCTCCTTATTTTCCTTAGTGGATGCATTTAAATTTCTTTTGCACGTCTTACTGCTTTTGCGGCTTCTTGTGGAAAGGATAGCAGCTTTATGTAACGCAAGACATGAAAAGAGGAAGTTTGTCAAGTGGATATTGCTGTAATTGCGTTAATATACGCTTGGTGTATATTACGCTTAAATATTTACCAGCCATTTACTCCTTATGATTTTACACTTGTGACCTGATTTCGTTTATGGTGGTTATTTATGTGTTAATGATTCATGACACATCTGGAAGCGAATGGTTATCGTAGCTTCCATTGTAAAGTAACACGTGGTAGAATTATATTGGGATGTAATCTATTTGTTTAAATATTACTCATTGTGTATTATCGTTAAGGATCATTTTTTGAAAGCATTTTAGTCTAGCTTTCTTTTTCGTTTGAAAACCAAATTATAGAAAGCACAGAAGACTATACGTGATGCACTTTGGAAATATTATTTTTAATTATATTGTATTTCATTTCACAGCTTTCGAACTTGTCTCAAAATGGCCGGCACCTCCTCAGCAAATTTCATCGGAAAGCTCTTCTTCAACGTGGTGCAGACGAAGTGCTTCGTTCTGAAACCGCACAAAGTTTGCACGAAACAGTCCTGGTGGGGAAAATGTGAGCGTCACGTGTACCGAAAGCAGGCATACCTACGCGACAACATTTCTTATTGATGAGAAACACGGGTAACCTGTGAATCAGCGTCTTTGACAATGGGATATTTGAATAAATCACCTTACGTCGGAGACGTCAGTTACTCTCAGGGACGTGATAACTCATCAAGTGTCATAACGACGTAATTTACTAATATTGAAGTAATTATAACGAAAGAAGTCGTTTTAATTGCATCTGCTAAGGAAAACATGAATATGTTTTGAAAGGATTTCTTCATATGGTTTTCGGCTCATACGTCAATCGGTTATGACAATCAAATTACTGTTCTCCCAGAAGAATTTTCTATGGAATTTTACGACCCTGCTGATTCTTTGAAATCGACAATACTCCCTTTCTACTAAATGCTCTCCAATATGGATTATACCGTGAATCAAATATAATCTCACACGCAATGTCTATAATAAGTAATGTATTTATTCTTGAGGCATTTGCGATACTGGCTGGTTGTCTTCCCTAATCATTACACTCACCTTGCCTGTATTAATCTGGGAATTTCTCACTAAATTTGTTTAGTCAATATTTGGTAGAAAAAAGAATTTAGGTAAGGAAGATACGTAGCGAAGTTGTGATAGTACTCAGTCTATTAAACAGAATTGAACTGATAAAGACATGCACTTTTTCAGGGTTACGCCCCGTTAGTCAATTTTTTCTTAGTACATTGGTTACGTCACCATTACTCAAAGTCAATGATCAGAATTTGTTGAGATCATAATGATGGTTAAAAATAACGAGCAAACATTTTCACGAGATCTGATTAAATTAATCGAATAAATAAATGTCGATTAAATGACATCTCGTGATTGGAATGCTTGATCCTGGAATTTTGGCGTAGATACGTGTATTTTTGTAGGTATGCATAGTATTGGAATTTTCGTAATTATGCGAATGAGGGCTAATCTTAGCCATTGTTGAAGACTCAAGAGAATTTCCAACCATTAAATTTACTGGATTTGGAGATTTCAATTTTTTTTAAATGGTTAAAACACCTTTAATGCAGTTTGGTTCTTACTCAATGATCTCTTTCAATGTCTCGGATAGAACAAGGTAAAATTATCAGTGTATTGACCCATCCAATGAAATAATCGCATCTAATCGTAATGTCATTTTTAAAATTTGAAATTTACAACTTCGTTTCAATATAACGTCCTGACAATAAGAGGCTGACAATAATGTTATTTATGGCCGATAATCCTCAATGTATTATAAAATGTGTCTAAACTCGTCGCTCGCATTCCATTGGCATACCATAAAGCCAGTGGTACATCGGAGTCATCGAAATTAATTAAGAAAGTCGATTGGATTTGAATAACCTTGGAAAATTCGACAAGTAATCGAAAACTCTATTATACTCATAATCTTCGGTTCCTCGAAAATATCGTATTAATATGCAGTTAGCGTAGTTCTATGATGTATGTAATGTATGTATAGTGAAATAGAATTTACAGTATACTGATAGCCTAAAAGAAGCAATCTAATTAAAAATCGATATTAGTATTGATAAGCCGTAAAGTTACTTAATAAAAAAAATAATATTTAAGAAAAGCGCGTCAGTGAAATCGCATATGTCTTATACTATATGTCGGTGCGTTATTGTATATATGTAAAATAACTTATAAGAAAAGACATGTCTACGATAATAGTTCATTTTAATATATTATGTGATTAAAGTAATAAAATGAAATATTCACACCCTCTTTCATTCTTTACAACGTTTATTAAGTATATATTATTGTGTCGGCGCAGTTCTAGTGCGCAGACTGATTACGACTTGTGGGATTCAGGTATCAAAGGCGGTAGTAAATTTTTGTTTAAACTTAATGAAACAAGTTGTTTGCTCCTTTTTTTTGTAGTAGAATAATGCATTATCTTAGTTCGCATGTTGAGAATTTTTTCTAAATTTGCTATTGTGCCCAGGATTGTATTTAATATACGTTCAGTGTGTATGAAGATGACGAAAAATATTGAACAAATTAGAACTGGTAAGATTGCCTGCACGAGTAAAGAATTGGGCCTCGGAATTACTTTGAATGGTGGGCAAAGTTTCAGGTAAATTATTTGTACGCATTATCATTAAATAGATTAATCTGTGACATAACCAATAAATTGATATTTACATTGTAAAGGTAGGTTTCTAAAAAAGGCGGGAATCCTTGTAACACTCCCTCGGGAATACAAAGTTTTGCTGCTCAAGATCAATGTAACAATTTCTTTAAATTTTACAGATGGCTGGCATATAACGGTGGTGAGGAATTCAGAGGAGTGTTTGCAGGACACGTTTGGACTCTCTCCCAAGATGAAAATTACATTAATTATACCGTTCATGGTCCAGTGAAGGAAGACATAAATTATGAGACGATACTTTGGGAGTATTTTCATCTTGAATATTCTTTGGAAGAAAACCTGATCAAATGGTCAACTTCAGATAAGAATTTTAAAAAATCATGTAAAACTGTGGAAGGAGTTAGAATTTTAAAACAAGATCCTGTCGAGAATATCTTTTGTTTTATATGCAGTTCAAATAACAATATTATCCGGTAATTGTTTAAGTGTCTTTGTATCTTAAGTATATTAATTCTTCTTCAACAGTATTCGATTTGTTTTCAGTATATCAAGCATGGTAGAAAAATTGTGTCGTTTCTTTGGCAAGAAATTATGTGAAGTTGATGGTAAAGAGTATTACGATTTTCCCACTATAGAATCTTTAACAAATGAAAACGTTGAGTTAACTTTAAGAAAGGAAAACTTTGGATATCGTGCTGCTTATATAGCAAATACTGCCAAACGACTAATGGAAGTAGGTGGTCGAAAATGGTTAATGCAATTGTGTAAAGAGAGTAATATTTCCTATACTGAAGCCAGAGAACAACTTTTATCATTGCCAGGGGTTGGACCAAAGGTTGCAGATTGTGTTTGTCTAATGTCACTTGGTCATTTAGAAGCTATTCCAGTAGATACTCATATTTTTCAAGTGGCACAAGCAAATTACTTACCTCACTTGGGAAAGCAAAAAACTGTCACACCCAAGGTACACAAAGAAGTAAGCGATTACTTGCGACAGCTATGGGGCCCATTAGCAGGTTGGGCTCAAGCTGTTGTATTTTGTGCTAAAATAAATAGCGAATCCCGTATTTTAACCGCACACAAGCGTGGCAATTCTGAGAGGAATAGTGTCAAAAGAAAAAGTAAACGAAAATGATATTAAAATAATTTTTAATCTTTATATTGTTCAAAGATCGCACGTTGTATTACATTTTTTATTAAATAAAATTACACCAACATAACTTATCGTTAAAAAGATGTATCATATGATCGTTTTTTATGATTAATATTTACAATGTAATCATGTAGAAAAAAATGTTCTAAACACTACATACAGACGAAAACCTTATAAAATAATCAAACGTAAGTTTCGATAAACCATTAACAGCAAAGTAAAAAATATAAAAAGAATTTTATGCTATAATGAATTTGATATCTTCCCACAAATGGCAGGTCATCTTTAATTACTAATAGTTTGATGATCATAGAGGATTGCTATTGATAGTAGCATTTACTTCACTTTGTAATCTTGATACACTTCTGCCTCCTTTAGGAAATCCTACTAATGCTATGTCAAAGTCGTCCAAAATCATAAATTCTTGAGGCAGTTCATTTTCATCTATGTTATCTTCATTAAAAAGAAAACTCAAGTTAGGACAAGAGGTTTAATTACAGACATTATCAAGATGAAGTATTCTATGAGTATGCTTACCATTATCTTTTTGCAGTACATCTGCAAATATACTTCGCGTAATATACTTTAAACCTGGAAAAGCTTCTGCAAGGTATGTTTTATGTAGAGAAGGCATAACAGACAAACTAGCCATTTGTAATGAAGCTGGCTCTGAACAGCTATATGTTATCCGCACTCTACTTTTAGCTGCTGTTGAACTTATCATAGGGTATAACTCTACATCCCTTAATCCAGTAAATGCTATTCCTGTTTGTAGTATAACAGGCAAATATGACTAATAGTTTTATCAAACATTTTTAGTTATGCTTAACTATGAAAAGAAGCATACCAAGTGGTTTTCTGTTGTGGAAAAATTGTAATGTTCCTCTCCAAGTATCCAAATGCACACCTACCAGACTCCCATAACTAAAACCTGGTGCATAATTACGTATTTCCCCTCCATGTTGCAAGTATCCCTTATAAGAAAAACCCCAGGATTCACGGTCCAGTCCTAACAACGAGCAAAACTTTAAGGTGGCACTATCTAGAGTGACTTTATGGGTACCCATTCCCACCATCTGCATAAATACAATAAATATATTCAATATTTTTGATACGCTTAATCTAGCATGAAAACCCATTACAAATACAAATTATGCATACCACATCGGTACCATAAACTGGAGTAATCATCTTGACCTCCCAATAGTGATGTCTACCTTTCGCCAAACTAGTAGTACCTCTCACAGCAGCTGTCCCAGTACTATATCCAGGATGAAATTTAACCTCCAAATTACGATCCGTTAATTGTAAATCAGCAGTCGCTAATTTATCATCCCATGTCCACTCATAAACTACACAAATAAGAGTGAACATATTGTTAACAGAACTTCCCAAGAGACAAATTAAAATGAGATTAAATTACACGCAATCATTACCATTCTGTTCTTCGCAATGGCACTCATTTTCTATGCACGCACAATATCGCTCCCGTGTCACTGGTTCAGGATCGTATTCAAGAAACATTTTCCGACGAAAACTGCAACCTCTGTTGCAACCAGATTAATTAAACACAACTTTAGAACTAATCTTGAAGTAAAACTATGTACATCATCTATGTACTGTCCACATCACCTCACGGACGAACTTTTGCGCGACGGCGCAACTCGCTTATATGGATAAGAAAAGCACAGCTAGAAGCGTCTGGAATGTTCAAGCTGTTCCACCTGAACATATTTTTACCAGTTGGTATTGCGGCTGCATAATCTACAGCCTACTCCGGGAATTGGTGACTGAATATGCATATACACAATTATCTAAGTATTACGTGAAGAAATACTTTGTATGTACAGTAATGCGATAAATCGTCAATCGTTGCACTGTGAACTGAGATACCACGGTCCATATATTATGTATATACCGCTAATGTAATCTTCATAAAAATTGTTGTTCAAGCTGATAAATTGCGTTTATCTATTTATGTACAAGATACAGAATCAAATTAATTAGAGATTGGTTGACGTTTGAAATTAAATTTTATTCGCAAGCAGAATAGGCTCGTAAGTGTACAACAAAAATGATTTGCTCATAATCATCATTTAATACACAACGCAATAGTAATGCATTTATCACGCTGTAATAGTTACATGAGTCGACTTAAACAAATTTTCAACTAAAGTAAAATTTTAACCCATATTTTATCTATCTTATATATGTATAAGAAAAAAAAAAAGACAATGAAAATAGTGTTTACATTAAAAATTGCCAAGCGAAAATATTACTACACACATATTCCCAACTAAGGTGCGCGAGCCATGCTAGTTGCGAAGAGTACAGTAGGTTTGCCTTTCTTCTTCTTCTTCTTGCCGCTGGATTTACTATTGTCGATCTTTTCTCCTGGAAATACATTTACAACTTTTAGTTTCTTCCAAACGGATACTGAACTATCAATACAAATACCTCCATCCAACAACTCCGACTGCTCCAATGCCTGAGCTAAAGCATCTCCAAAGCTTTGATTGTAGGAAGGTGCTGAAATATAACCTTCAGCCTCAGGGTCACTGTCAGATGCTTTACGAATTCTTACAGGAGCACTGGAACGGGACTGTTGCGAGGAATAAGATGTCCCTGCAGTTGCCCACGCACTATGGGATGCTGAACGTGTTATAGGATTGCGTAGCATCTCAGCAAAAGAAAGTCCTTGGTCGTTAGTATTTGCAGGCCAGATGTTTGGTTCTTCGGAAATCAAAGTTAATTCATCCAAAGTGTTTACCGAAGGGCTGCTAGCTACACTGGACGTTGTTGTGGATTCCGGAGGAGATACTATTCCAATTCTAAAGACATAGTTAATAAGGAAAATACAGTAATTTACTAATGACCTACAGACAAATATTAATCAACTAGGAAATTCGTATTATACTCACCCTGGTGTCTGACTTTCTGGCAGCCATTCGGGAAAATGTCGATGGGATTCTATGTGAACATTAGGAGTTGGAAATTTGCCCATCCGACGATTCTCTTCCTCTGTGATTTTTCTCTCCCGCTTCTTTTCCTCGCGTTCCCTACGACGACGTCTTTTTTGTCGCGTTTCCAGTTGATCTAAGTTTCAGAATTATTGTTACAAATGAAAGGTCATTGAGACATTTTATGAATGAACAGTATTCCTAGTACCATGAAAAAATTGAATGACTTCTTTAGACACGATAGGCGGTTTTAGTTCGATTTCAGCAATTTCAATTTGACAAGTGATTGGCAAGTGGCAGAGATACCGCAAACGACGTCGCAAATCTTCAGTGATGCTGCCAGCTTCCTTTTCCACAATCTTCCCAATTATACTCCGAGGACAATGCTCTAAATTTCCATACTGTAATTCCAACATCTTCACGTTCATCGCATGAAGGTACACATGTTGTCCATCCTCGGCTATGATAAAATGTTACAAAGATGATTATGACGTACAAAAGTACAGTTAACAGCTTGTAAAAATTTACCTTGATAGAAATAAAAGAATTTATTTGGAGTCATGGGAGAGTCTGAACCGCTCAGCACGTTACTGACACATGACTTTGAATGTAGCCCAAGAAATTTTTGATCATCTTCCGGTAATGATGTAGTAGTACTTCCATCATATTTATGAGCTTGAGAATCTTGAGAATCCTGAGAATTTACATTACGATCTTCTACCACAGGAGTTCTTTTAGCTTTCTGGTCCTCAGCCAGTTTTTCTAATTTACTCTCGACCTGAATAATACAGTTTTGTTACTGGTCATGATACTGTTGTGATTTTTCAAAGTTACACGCGCTTGCACTATACCCACTTCCTGCAAAATATGCTTCTTCCTAACACTTAATTCATTCAAAGCTTGCTCAATGAAACAATTCTCAGGTGAATGTGGATCCTCCATTAATTCAGAACTCAATTGAACACGTTCGTATTCAATAATATCCATTACCTGTAGAGATTATTATTTCTTAAATCAATTCGCTCAAAATCATAACCATTCAACATGTATATCACGGCGATCAAATCGAACTTACATTATTATTATTCGCAAATAACAGTTTTGAATATACGGATCCGCGGGTGTTTTCACTGAGTGAGAAGAACGTTGTAGGAATAAAGGATTCTGTTTCTTCCACAGGCATAGCCAGGAGGGAACCTCTTTCTCGACGCATCAGACGTAAGGTGATAGTATCTCCTACGTTTAGTGCAGTTTGCGTAATTTCTACGACGCTAAATGGAACAAAATGCGAACGTGAATAAGATAAGTGAAATTATACTATGTAACTATGAATACCTTTTCAAGTCAGATTTATGAATGGACTCGTAGCAAATTGGACATTTGCGCCAAGGCTTATCAGAGAGTGCCAAGTAATGAAGAATACAGGGCCAACAATAGACGTGACCACATCGTGTCATTTTACCAGCAACTGGCATACATAAACAGATGGGACATGCCAAACTTTCCAAACTATGAACCCTCTGCAATATGTGAAATTAACGTATTCAAGATTTGATAATAGTTGTGGAGCTTTTAGATTTGTGATACTTACGATTTGTTCTATTAGATTCCAATCAACTAAAGTATCAGGATTGGCAAGATAGGCTGAATAGTCGCCATTGGAGGTTACGACAAACTGACAGCTGTAATGAAGGGTTTGTTAGTAACACTAATCATAAATATTATATAGAGCTTTATGATTTTAAAAGTTCATGGCAACTCACTTGGCTTGTAAAAATTGCTCCTTGTTGTATTTATGACGTTGTATGGGTGGAAGCCAACGATTTGTATTGTTACTGTATTTGGTATGCGATGATCTTCCACAGTTCCACCCATCAGAACCACTTTGCACATCACGTGGTGTGTAATGAAAATTAAGCAGATGATTCAAGTTCTGCTTCTTACTTCCTTGGACCATCACTGAGCCTAGCTCAGCTGCCTCCTCCTGCACTACCTATTTACAATTGAATGTATTGAGTAAATATTGCTAGTACCGAAAAGCTATCATTGTATTTAACTTGGCCAATCACCTTGGTATCCTCCTTTGGACCGCCATGATATTGTCCTTTAGGTTTTGGTCTCTTATCAAAACTTTTTCCTTTCTGTGTACTGGATTTCCTAGATTGCTCATATTTTGGAAGGTTGCTCGTACTAGCTGGTTCTCGCCTTTTCGAAGTTTTGGGAAAGAGCTTTCCGTTGATAACATCTGTAATAAAATTGAAAAAATAGAAAATCTTCCTTCGTCTTTCCCTAAAATTTGAGTTAACATACTTCGATCAAAATAAAAATGAAATATTTGATTCATGAAGCTCTCATTAACATACATATTCTCATAAATCGATCTCGCCACTGCGTACACGTGAGTCCTGATTAGAATACGTGGAATACATTTAAAGATAAGATGACACGGAGAAAATATGAAGGACATGTGACCGCACCTTGATTCTTCTTGGCATCACCAGCAGCTCCCTTGACGGAAGACTGCGGGAAGCGTGACTTCTTCTCCATAGTTAGGTCGGCTGAGATTGCCGAAATTGTTGACGTTGGTAGAGATGTGGTCTCCTCCGTATGGAGAAACGATATCTTTCTGCAGGCCCTTCATCTTTTCAATAAGCCATGTTCGTCAGTTCCAAAGTATAAGACCTCTGTCGAAGTCGATAGCCTTATGCTCACGGTACAGCTGCTACGGCGTAGAGAACACACGAAGAAAATACTTCCTAGGGAGAGGATTTCCTCCCTTTCGTCGTAAACGACGATTTAATCGTGGCCGACCACAGTCGCAAATCTCGTCGCTAGAATGGCGACGGAATAATAGTTGGAGGTAGTAGGAAGTCAAAATATCTATCCAATTTTTTTATTGATCTCTATTAAACGACAACCTTTTTGAATAATAAATCTTTAGAAATTATAATAATCAATTACGAAAATATATTTTGAGTGTATCTATGTCAGAAGATAATTTATTATATTCATTTGTTGTGCATTTGAATGACGGCGTGACATTCTCAAGGTCATTCGTCATTGTTGGACATCAGATCCGGTTCTTTATTTTTAATCAATTGAACTAAATCAAACATTTCATTGATGATTGATGATGGTTCACTAAGTGCAAAGTTATGCATGGCTTCTCAGATACAAAATATTAGACTCTTAATTCTTCCATCTAATTTTCTTATATAAATATGGATAAACTTGTTGCTTTTTTTTCGTATAACAAATGGATATGTATAGATATAGCATAGTCCTATACACGGATTGCGGTACATTCAATTTTTGGACTGTCAGTTTATTAACGGTTACCGATTATTATGCGGGTAGAACTGAACCAAGTTGATTTACTCAATACTTCTCATGATTTTAAATAGACGGTAATTTATCCTTGCTTATAATTTAATTTGCGTTCTACTTTAAAGAGATGTATAGAATATATATTTGTTTTGACATAACATTTAATAGGTTACTAGCATAAAACATTGGTATAATACGTATTTAAATTACTGTCAGATGTTATTTATTTAATTGTAAGTAATAATTATACAATTATAGGATACTTTTGACCACACTTTAATAGGAAACATTTTTCTTTTTGCAGATACTATCAGTATAATGATGGAATCATTTAGCCTATTACATTCCATCAGAATTATTGCATTAATGCTGTCAGTTGCAAGTGCCTTAGGTAAAGAAAAATACAAAAAAGTTAACTTATAATAAATAATTATAAAAATAATAACTTATAAAAAATTACTGTATAATCATTTAATTGATAAAATATTCAATCTAATTGACTATGATTTTATTTTATTTTAGATCCACATGAATTAACAATAATAATACTCAGCCAATCAGAAGGCTATCATGTTGCTCATGCAGATTTGTTGAAAAGTGATATCCAAGAGCAAGCGAGATCTATGGATAAAGTATGTATCTTTGCATGGGAAATGCTTAATGTATAATTTAATATTATAACATTCATAGTAATGGTGTCTTGTATATTAAAGTTTCTTCAAATACTTTGTATATAATGATCATTGCATACTTTTCTTAGCAAATGGTTCAGTTCATTATCATAATTGAATATATAATTTCCTATAGCATTAAATATAAATATTTACTAATTGCATTGATGATATATTTAAATGATTTTATAGGGAATTCCAAATGTGATATTAACGCATAAATTAGATATTAAAAGTTCATGGACACTTGTACCACTATTACCATATCTGATTGCACAATATTCACAAAGTAAATGGTTTTTCTTTTGTGAAGATAATACAGTTATTAGACTACCTCTTCTGATCAATTTTCTTTCGTCATTTAACTGTACACAAGTAAGTGGAAACACATTGTAGTAATAGGTCAGTTTAATCAAAACCTAATAAGTTCGTTTGTTTAAATACCTACTAAGGAACAGTGGCTTGGTCATGCACTTTATGACCGCGAGCCAACAATAATACATCATTTTGCAGAACACACAAAGAAATTTAAATATCCAAATGTTGCTTCAGGTTTTGCCATATCAGCTATACTTGTTCATAGGTATATTTTTTTAATGAATCAAGTCATCATCCTGCAGTACAATAAGAATGCATTAACAATATAAAAAATTAATAAACTGATTTCCTCATCCAGCCTGGCGAACAAAATTGTGAAAGGAGAGGGTCCAAATAATGACTTTTCAATAGATGCCTCATATGAATTTGCCAGTTTTGTATTAAGCTCAAGTAAAAGGAGACTAATCCATGCTCCTGAACTTTGTGTAGTGTCTAGTACAGATTGTGCCACATATCCTCGATACTTTCATCCCTGTGTAAGTTTAAATGAAAGGGCTTTTTATTTTCCAAATATTCTGGGAGCTATATTAATAAGTGTATTGATATAACAGACAAATCCAGTACCTCGGGAGAAAGTATTTATAGCTGTAAAAACCTGCAGCAAATATCACTTGGAGAGAATTCCAATTATCAAAGAGACCTGGGCAAAGTATGCTAGTAACATTGGATATTTTACTGACAAAACAGGTTTGAATAATACTTTAAATAAAAAAGAAATTAGTACAATACTTGTCATTATAAGTTTTCATAGCCTTATTTTTCCTTAATATAGATAAAAATCTATCTGATGCATACGTGGTGCCTAATACAGAACAAGGGCATTGTGCAAAAACATTTGCAATACTGGAAATTGCTCACAAGTTAATGCAAAAACAAAATCTTGACTGGTTGATTATTACTGATGATGATACAATACTCGGGCAAGTTATGAGCCCTATAACATTTTCAAATATTTTGAATAACTTACCCACTCAAATGTTATTTATATTTATAACAGTTTAGCGCGCTTACTGGGCCTCTTGACTTGTTATAATCCTGCCAATCCTGTTGCATTGGGAGAGCGATATGGTTTTCGAATGTGGGATAATGCACAAGGATATGACTATCTAACTGGTGGAGCTGGTTTAGCATTATCAGCTTCTATTGTCCAACAAATATTAGAGTCAGGATTATGTCACTGTCCATCCCCATCGTCTCCAGATGACATGTTTATCTTTGGGATATGCATTTCTCGGCTTGGTATAAAACCAACACATTGCTCCTTGTTTCATCAGGTACACTAAATCTCTAATGATATCTACATATTTAGAATAATAACACTGTTTGTTATATTCTGAATATATTTTTGTCTCAGGCAAGACCATTGGATTATTCCCTGGCTTATCTTGCTTCTAACGAACCTGTATCATTTCATAAATTTTGGATGATTGATCCCATAAAGGTTTATGAACAGTGGTTTGCTGAAAGTGACAGTATTTATGCAAAGAACAATATACATACAGAACTTTAATAAAGTGGAATATTCAAGCAAATTATTAATTAGTTCAAGCTTATACTATTGAACATAAAAAAAAATACATTTGACAGAGTAAAGGTGTTAAAGTTTCTTTGAAATCTACAAACGAATATGAGAACCAACAGTATATTTATTAATTATATACATAACAATTGTAAATCGTTCGATTCGCGTAACTCGTACATGTTATAAAAATACTTTCCACCATAATGCATGTAAAGTGCATATAAAAACCTACGTACTTATATTACAGTATAAAATAATATATTGCACCGGATATGTAAATATTCATTTAACATACCATTTTTTATCACAACTTAGATAATAGTGCTTCACGCCACCAGGATGGTCGCTCTAAGTTTTCTGGATTGTGTAAAATCCATTGTTCCATGTGCTTGTATACCTGTAATACGATTTATAATTTAATTTTTGCTATTATCAGACTGTTATTAACAAAATAAAATTACCTCGCCGTCAGAAAAGCCGAGAGGAGAGTTGACAATAAAATCAGGTGGTGCAAGAACGTCAACCAATGCCACCGCTTCGTTCAATAAGTCTTTGCACAAGGTTATAATTCCTTCCCGTAATAAAGTGTCGATACCGTCACTGGTTGATGCATAACCACCAGCATATAAATCGCCGAGTCTCTTCTCCAAACAGGTAGCGGCATAAAGTGAACCTAATTTAGTCAGAACAGATTTCTCCTCGCTACTCCACATAGACTCTTCTAAATGATCCAGGAAAGTTTTCATCAGAGTGTGCTGTAAAATTTAATAATAGTATTTCTTTTTTTATGTAATTTGATATTGTATTATACCTCTGCGTACACAAGAGCAAGAGTGCGAGCAAGGAATACTTGAGAATTATTTCTGCTCGAAAAATCACTCTCTCCATTTTGCTTCAAGAATGCCACTTGCTGATGAGTTTTCTTCAAGTAATAACAGATCAGCCACTTGAACATTGTGAGTAAATCTGAATCATGATAACATAATAGTTAAATAGGACTCATCCTATCAAAAATAAAATAGATACGTACTTGCAGGCGCTAATACTTCCTCGATCGTTGTGTGATTAAATTTCAGCTGAAGAATATTTTGTCCGTCTGATAGGAAGCTCGCAGACCCAATCGGGGATGAAATTTCTTTTCCTTCGAGAATATTCGACCAGAGACCTAGTAGCCAATTACTAGCTTGCTGAATGAGTACATTGTTCTCCCCTTCGTATGTGCAATTCGGATCGTTATCAGCTCTTAATTGTCCCAAGCGTGATACTGAAACCAATATTGACTAAACGTATTAAAAATAGTGAGAAATTTTGTAACGATATTGAAAAAATATATCAATGATACCTGCAAGGTAACCATGACCACCACAGGCTTCTCTGCAATCTTGAATCGCATCACGCGTCATCCAAGAACATAGTGGTTTCACAGCAGATGACAGTGCGTGAAATTCCATACCCTCGGCGCTGACTAATTCACGATTTTCTGATGTTAATAATGAGATCTGAAAGTTTCTAAGTTTTTCTACATATATCTCAGAGAATATCGTCATTACATATGTGGTTGCTAGATGAGGAAACAGTCGCCATTGCTGAAAACAGACACAACAGAGTTATGTGCTGAATTTTATAACTTATAATTTTCACATCGTACCTGCACTTGATATTCAATCACTGGCCATTCTTCTTCCAACGAAGGTCCAAACTGTTTCCTAACGGCACAATATCGAATGGCAATGACAATGGCAAGAGATATGTATTTGGTACAAACACACGTGATATTGACACGGCCCATTGATAAGGCACCAAGTGATGCACCTAATGAATCCTATATTTATTTATTACTGACGTAATCTACTTTTGATTACGGAATTTCTTACCTAACCGTTGACTCTCCTTTTTCAGACGAGAAACGTATTTGCCATCCTCTGTCACATCTCCAGTTTTATTAAGTAAATTTATACGTGGAATGCGGTACTTGTGAAACATCACAAATCCATTGTCTATCCCGTTTAAACCAATCTTCTCACCTAAATCTCCAACCGTTACTCCTGGATATGGTAAGAGAGTTTCCGGATCGCGAATTGGAACGATAAACGAATGTAATCCTCTGTTTTTTTTATCAGGAGTAATTAGTTGAGCAAAGACCATTGCGTGCGTTGACGTTTGACCTGAAAGTGTAGTATATCCTAATGGCTTTGAACTTCTTGTTTAATTTAAACTTTTTATATAAGTCCGCGATGAAAATGAGCAATAATTACCAAGACCTCCGACCCAACATTTTGCTGCTTTGAAGTCTTCGGAGTGAAGAATAAAACTCTTTGTGTTTGGATCATAAGTTGCTGTGGTTTTCATACCTCTGACATCAGAGCCATGTGCAACTTCCGTTAGTGCAAAACAACCGGTGTACTAAAAATTTCGGAGTAATGAATTCAAATTATTGATGTTACAATTAAGGTATACTCACTCGACCGTCTTGTAGCTTTTCAATGATATCCCCATGTTGTTCGGTACCCAATGCCATCATAGTACTCACTACCATACCGAATGTAATACCAGTTTTTATTGTGAGAGATGGATTAGAATACAGAATTGAATTGAGCCAATGTGGATGTTCATATGGCTGCATAAAATTGTATAAATATAAAATTTCACAGATAATTGCATGGCATTCTCTTACGCAGGTTTTGTTATTGAGTCTGTAATTACTAAATAAAGCAATATCACAATGCAATCATATTTACCAAAATGTCATTTGTTAATAGAGTACGCATTTGCAAAATAGTTTTCCTCCGTTGCTCATCTACAGGTACAGTTTTTCTTGAACTTTGAAACACTGACGAATCTTTAAACAAATTCCATAATTTCTCCTGTGAACACATTGAAACAATTTTCAATTTCAGAACAGAAAAAAAAGAGATGCAAAGTAAAAGTTAATAAATTAATGTGTATAACCTGGAATAAGAGTTGATCCTCTCCATATAAATTGTATCTCAATAATTTCCAATTGAAGCTAGCCCGCTTCCTATAATTATCCAAAGGTCCCGTGGGCAAATCACCTATAATTTCTTCTGCCTTCATTCCCTTCATATTGCGTAAGCTGCAACAATATCTTCGCAAAATCATTCCTCAAATGACATTAGTACTTATAACGAGTTTATAAAGTTTGTTCGTTCTACTAGCGTATTTATTTGTTTGTGCGTCTGGAACTGTCTGGAGTCCCTAGCGATACTAAACGCTACGCTAGGATTTTTGTAAATGATGCTACGTAACAAGATATGTTTAATTTATATTATTCCAAGTCATTGACGCTTTCGTCGCATACATGCATAAAACATAATACATAATACGATTTATGTAAACGTATCATTTGCAATAATTATTTTCTTTTTCAACATTCTATTTAGTTTAATATTGTCAAAGCACGTTACGTGCGATGAACCTAGGTATAAAATTCATGGAATACTGACGTTTAAACCAAAATCATTCAAGCAAAATTACATACAATTTTAATTCTTTCCTCGTAGAGATACACTGAGATACACTGTCTACGGAATTTGTACTGATTTGCACCAAGAATTACGGTGGGTGAATGACTGCGTAGTGCTGTGACGATCGTACTTTTAATTCCTTGTGAACACATAGATTAACCTTTGCTCTTTTTAAGACTTATCAAGATTTCGATAATCAAGAAATAGATTTATTATATATACTATCATTCATCATCTGCAATTATCAATCCCTATCATTTGCTGTTTTTAATTAAATTTTTATCTTATGACATTAAATTTTTTATATAATACAATATAACAATATATTGACAATAATTTTGTACTTTGTTGTCGTAGAACAATAATGTATTTAATAAATTTGCATGATATTAAATATTGTTACATGTATATCATAGATAGGATCACATTATTGAATATAGATTCATGGAAATACAAGACATGTGTTTTAAACTGGCATTAATTTCAATATTTTCCGTCTAAAGAATACAATATACATATATTTTAATGCAGCTATTGTTGCACATTATTTATTATGACAGAGTATTTAAAGAGACTGACACAAATATAGGTACTTACCTCCAGCATGAATGTAGGTACATATGGTACATACAATGATTTTTGAAATCCTGCAAAAACCTGTTTATCTTTGACAGATGAGTTAAACTGTCGTAGTTTTGCAAGGCTATCCTAAAATAATTGTATAAAATAATAATATAAAGCTAATGGCTTTAATTAAAAATTTACCTCTTCTGGAAGGAGCTAAATTTATCGTCATAGACGAAGGTATATTTTTTGAGGATATAATCTCATTTGATTCATTTAGAGGAATGTAACCTTACTTTTTTTTTAATGTGCTACAGGTCTATTATAATTTTTAAGATGAAGTGATTTATTAATGTTTTAGATGTTGACGCGATGTATGCTGAAAGTTTACTAAATGGTTGGCTGCAAGTCATTGAAGAAAAAGATTCTAATTGTCCCATCGAATTACTATCTCTGTCACGTCCAAAGCGTGCCTATAATAATTGTCCAGAGCCCTTAAAAAACGTGTATATTCACGATTTATACAGTATTGACTCGAGTGAGTTACCATCAGACACAACAATACTGAAAAGACTTTCGTCCTTTCTTGAACCATCAAAAGCCAATGCTATACTGATTCTAGATTGTCTTAGTTCTTTAGTTTTTCAAATTGGTTTGTCTCAAGCATGCCAATTTATCTCTAAACTTGGTCAAAATTGTCGTCAATTAATTTGTATCAACCGACGAGACTTTACTCTTAAAAAAATCCCTTCTATTGAGACTCTTGGTACTTCTTATGTCAAGTTAAAAAAGAGTCTTCGAGTTCAACTGGAAAGAAATTTCATGTACGAGGCATCAATTATACATAGAAAGCCAGGTGGTAGTTTATTACATCAAAATGAACTTGTAAATCAAAATATTTCAAGTTATATTATTTCGTCGGAGAAACTTGAAGTAAATCAGAAAGGAGAACCAGTCAATAACGAACCAGTAAAAGTCTTGGCTTCCTTTAGAATTGAAATGAATGCCCGTGAGATGGAGCAACGTAATAAAACTCCACTCCCTTACACAATTTCCACAAATGAATCTAAAATATTATATAGTCCTGACGATGTAGATGATCTCGATGAGGAAGATCCTGATGATGACTTAGATTTCTAATATAGTCTCATTTAAGAATATAATAAATCCTTGAAGAAGTGATTTTACATACAGGATGAATATTTTGATCGCCGTGTATTTATTACTTCTATATACATAATAATAAGTTAATCACTCATGATGTAAATATTATATTCCAATACTTGCATCTCTTTGGTACATGTCCGTAAGAAAATATATGCTTGCTACATATCACATGAGAAAGTCGAGGATCTTCACACCAAATGTATAGCCAACAATAAACATCGCCAATAACAAAACCAATCTTTCTATGATGAAACAATTCATACACTCGGTTTGTATTGTTTTTTGACTTATCACAGTCATTTTCAAATAATAATTCTAAAACTGTATGAAGGCTATATTGTTCCTTAAACAAATATCCTTATTTGTTCACAAACATAGCCATTGCTTATCTAATAAAAAAAATGGGAGCTCACTCAAATTCTGTTCTAAAAAGGGCACAACGTAGGAATTATCAATTACTAAAATGTATATCAATTTGTTCTAGCTGAACTATGAGATAAATAATAATTGTGTTCTTAATGATAATAAACAATTAAAAAGAACAATAATTATGCCTCTAGTACAGCATACCGAATGGCTGCTATCGATTTGCTGTAAACCGAACACAGGGACTAAGCCCCTGATAGAAATTGTTAGGAATAAATAAAACCTAAAAATAATATAAACGTAAAATAACACCAAATATGTTATAGGAAGGGATAATCACTCAATTCGGCTATTAGCAGATAACTTATATCGAGAATTAATAATCTAATAATTTCTTGAATAAAATTTTTGTCAAATAAATAAAATCGTAAAATTCGAGTGTGAATGCAATGTAAGCTAATTATAATCTATGTGCGGAAAGTGTAAAGGATATCTCTATCCTGAAAATGCTCAGTACCGTCTACGTGTCGAAGAACTCTAGCGTCCAGTAGACAACGACCGTAACGCACAGCTTCCTCTCGATCACGCGCTACGTTGGCTTCTATGAGCCAATCAACTAGACCTTTACCGGTAAAGACACCTTCATAAACTTGAAGAAGTCTTCTGCGACACATGGAAATCCTTGCCCGACATTCTGCCAAGTGACATCTGGCAAATTGTTCTCTGATCATTCTAGCCTCTGGGCTTAAATTCACTTCTTCTGGTAGTTCAATCTCTTTGGCTACAGACAAAAATATATGTAATAATTGTTATCTTACATCGCCAGTTTGCATAATTTACCTGCACACCAGGTGCGACAGACTTTACGCAACCAGCAACCTAAGGCTCCTAGACCAGGGTCCAATCCAAAAATAGCAAAAGCTATTAATGATTGTCCAAAATTCAATGCGACATCCAGAAAAACTAGTTCAGCGTAAATTCCAGTCATTCGCTCCAAGAGCAACGTTCCAATTGATAAAACCAATCCCTGATCAAATAGAATGAAAAAATTTAATTATTGCTGTGAGTTATATTTATGCTGTTGAATTAAGAAGTTCTGTATAACAGTTACTCACAATAAACATGGAACACAACAACAAGATCAGGAGGACCTGATGTCGAAGTATTTGAAGATCATCAGATTCTCTATCTGCACTGGCATCGTATTCTGAATTTTGATGCTGAGGAGATTGTTCTTCGTTAGCCGTGCAAGACCCATTTGAACAATCAAACTCGCACGGGAGTACAGTGGAAGAAACCAGGTCCTCCACATCTCTTACGTTCCTAGTTGTGTTTGTTGGTTCAGGAATAAGTGGAGCATCGGGTAATGTTGAATAACCAACAATGCTGGTTCTACGCTGATATCGTTGTTGCAGAATAAGACAACCCAGAGTTACTGTGAAGTTTACAATGTATATTAACTGATAGATTATGCATGGATATTAATTATCACAGTAGATAGCAGATGTTATTTACCCACAAAACAGAATATTAAAATAAGCATTGAGGTTGCTGCTTGCGTGCTTCCTAATTGAAAATTCGGATTCCTACGGTCAATTTCTAATGATTTTTCTGGACTGGCGAACAGGCACATTATTGATACAATTAAAAGAGGACCGCTGTAAAAAAAAACATATTTATATCAAAGTACAACGTATAGTTCGCTTAAAAATATTATTTAAATAATCTTGCTGCTTACCCCCAAGCAATGGGAAAACACCATTTTTGAACATTTTTAACAATATCTTCTGTTCGTGAACTCAGAAATAAAATGGTTGCTGCCAGCACAGCAGTCCAAAATCGACTTGCATATACTCCAACGACGATCAAGACAAATTGGACATACCTGGACAAATGAATAAATCAATAGAAATGTTATCTTGATATTAAGATGAATTTATATGATGTCTCAATTACCAAAGTAAGTCACCAACGTTGGAAGTATCCATCTTTGTCCAAATTATCACCCCAATCGAACTTGCGAGCTAAATCAAGAAGGAATCTCTAAGTTATATTCTCCTAAAGTTGCTATTATCGCTTTGCACTTCAATAAAGAAAAAGGAATAATCTTAAGTTACCTGTGCAATAACAATACACAAAGTACACCGATGAGTGAGTCTCTTGTACTTTTTTCCACCTAAAGCCAAAAAGCAAATGAGCAACCAGATACAAGCAGCAGCAGCTGCTGCACTGGTATCAAAGGAGAAGGCGTTCAATTGCTTAGCATAATCTTGTGGAGAAATTCCAGAACTGACAGCGTCGATCATCTTTGCAGAAATAAACATCAGCGGTGCTGAGAGGAACGTGCAGGCGACCATTGCAGATGCAATGAGGTCGATGTCCACGTTATACCGCAAAGTGAAGACGAAGAGTGCTGGAGCAGTTGGAATAGTTCCATAGAGAAAACCATAAGTACTCAGATCGTTGGTATCCGTGCAATTAATGCCAGCATTCAGAAGAATGACCGATTCTCTTATGACCAATGGTAAAACAAGAAGTTTTACAGAAATCAAAATTCCAGGTATAAGCAGGGCAATTCCACGTAATGTGTGGATCTTTCCCACCATCATCAAGCCCAGGAGAAAGAGGGCGCTTGCAGAGAATGCATTTCCAAAGATTTCCAGGATGGCGGAGAGGATTGCTGGTATTGAATGGCTGAAGATCAAGTTGCCTATTATTCCTAATACTGTCATTGCTAAAACAGGATTCAAGGCGATACCCTTTACAGTTGCAATGAAGAGAAACCAGTTGCTCTGTTCTTGATTCCTTCGTTTTGCTATCTCAAGTAAAACGAAACCAATTGGATTTAAAATAGCTAGAGAGATCGGTGCCATTAGATAGAGATATGCTGAATATTCTGGATGTGTATTATGGTACAGAGCATCAACTGAAACCAAATAATTAATTTTAATATTTGTTATTTGATCTTTTTACAGTAATGTTTTTATTTTGTACACATACTCATTGGATACCCTATGGCAAAATCATTACTCTGCGTTGCAAAAATGGCGAACAATGCACTCCGTCCAGGATTCCATGGTTTAGAAACAAGCATGCTAATGACAAGAACAATAAAAAAAACACAGCTCTTAGCCAGAGTGGCTGCCAGTAAGAAACGCCAGTTCACTAAACCGAAGTCTAATTTTGCCAATGAGAGAAATATTAATGATGGAAGTGCAAATGTTCCGACAAATGTATTTAAACCATTTGCCTCAGATCTTCTTATAATGCCCAAACGGCCTGCCACATATCTATAGAATAAGAAAGACAAATCATACAAAACTGCTGGTTTCTAGAATTACAATATACTTCATTTTGATTTAGGAAATATGCATTATAATGTTACCCGCATAGTATTATAGCAAAACATTGTACCAAAGCAAGGTACAAATTGTCTGTAGGTGTTGTCTTTGTCACAATCTCGTCCATGTTTACAATAAATTAAATAACACGTGGATAAAGGTTTTGTACCAGATTTATACTACCTAAAAAAGATTAATAAATTTTAAATCATAGTGAGTGACTCCACCATCTGTTTGTGAAATAGGTTAATGCACTTACATTCTAAAGTGCGAACGTCAATTAAATATGGTCAAAAGGAGTATCACAGCGATCCCAGAGCTGCACATTTTAACGTTCACCTCCTCTGTGATTCAGTGTCACTATGATTTAATGAATATAGAATTCTCTAGGATCCTGTGACAATTGTTTGACATTTGACACACATCACATGATCGTTCCTCAGACCCTGCGCTGCTTTCGCGCAGTTTCTAATGTCCTCAACCCCAGTTCGAATAACAAGACTTTCTACCGAGTGTGAATGAAATTCGTAAAATCATGAAATAAGCTTTCCAAATTATTAAAAAATGTCAATCACTACTTCGTAAAATATTCAGTTTAATATACAATATATAATGAATTACATTCCTAACTCAAAAGTACTTTGGTTCTATAGCAATTTTTCAGACGTTCACACCATGTTAAAATGTTACATTTTTAAAACGTTTTTAAACAAATTATAAAACGTTTTTGGCCAATTATTTGAAATAAAAATTATTCAGTAGCTTTGTCTTCCCAGAACAGGGATTGGGTTAACAAGATTACTGTTTTGCATTCCTTCCTGTTGTGCAGCTTCTCGCACGTATTTCGTAATCACCGTGTAGAATAATCTATTCAGATCAATTGCGCATGGTTGAAAAAGCGACACAATAGTCATAATAAAAGCTGCTGAATCACTATACGTTCCGAAGGGAAAGATTTTTCCAAGAATATCATTTCCTGGCAGTTTTCAACTGTCTATATATAATTAAGACTCTGAACTGACCATTAACGTTGTACGATAACTAAACTAGTAGATGGATAGATGGGTATTGGTACATTTGAAAAATGGGAAATGTATTGTTGCAACCCTGATTCAGTTACACATCATAGAAAATATATACATACATATATTAAGTTTATTGGCATTGCAATGAATTCTGTTGTTATATTTCACGAATACTCAAAAATAACTTTAAAAACTCGCTGTATAAAGGCTAACAAGATACGTCCAATAGTGTGACCAATTGCATATTCAAGGATGCCCCAATGTATTACCAGCAAAACTTTGCTGAGAATAACGTGATCAATGGCAGTCACGAGATTGATAATATACTGTAAAAATAGATGAATATTGCAGTATCAAAATCCTAATTGATCTGATTATCGTTATAAATCAGGTGCTACCCAATTTAAGAATTTCATAGCAATTTCAAAGCCAACAAAGCACGCTGCATTGGCAGGAAAAGCTCTGAGCATGACTGGAACGACTCCTGTATAAAGAGCTCGAGGTCCTTCGTTTCTCATTAACTCTGCGTAAACGTCACGTAAACCATTCTTATAAGTGCCTTCCGGTGCTGCAAAAAGAAAGATAATTAGTGTGTTACTATTCGTGGTACAAATATTTATTAGAAATACGCGTGACCGTCAGTGTCGAAAGCTACTCTACCATGCACCCAACAAGAATCAGAGTATTGATAAAGCCAAGCAGATAACTGAATTCTCACAATTCAGGCAGAAGGAAATTCTTCTGAAACAGTGAGAGCGCAGAGAAATAAATAAAAATTACTGTACCAGTTTGAAGACGACTTTTTAGAACGTCAGGTGGCATGCCAACGATCCAATTGGCGATACCGGCTAATCCACCAGAAAGGATAGTTGAGAGAATTCCTATTTTTCCGTTTTCTGGAGTCAACAGTCTCTGCATGCAATCGTATGTCATGAAATACATACCGCTGGCCGGTACATCTGTAAACATTAAAAGATAAAGACACGGGACAATCCTTATGGATTCTTACGTGAATTTAGGATGGCACGGTATAGTACTGTGTACAATAATTAATAATAGCGAGTAACGCGTGTGGGTTGAGAGATAGTAGACATCCTGTTTGATAGGAGACATGAAGTTGAATAGATAAGGGAAAACAAAATTCAGTTTCCCTCGGACCAGCGTACCAAACTAGGTTCCCAGGACCGTGTCTCCATCAAGACTAGACGACTGGGTCCAACCTGGGCATTATGGGCATTATCCTTCCACTATTGTGCTCTCTCCTAATCCTGGTAGGTCGACAACCTTATTCACTTGGTAAATAAGGTCATTAATAATAAACGTTCTTAGCTTCTGTAAAAAGCTTAGTACAATTTTCAATAGAAATAAGTCAAATCGTGTTGTTCGCTTTGGCGTACTATGCATAATAGTGATTGAATGAAGTAATGCGTTTGCTACACGTTTCGATCAGGAACAATGCACTGGACAGGTAATAGATATCGGTGGCGTATGGGAGATAAAGTGTCCGCAGGGATGTTCGTGTCAAATACTCAAATTCACCGACCTGCCTCTACAGCAGTGGGTCAAACCGAGCACAAGAACTCAGGTGACGAAACCGATCACGTAACTAGATGATTGGCTACAATATGCGTGAGGTAAACGTATCTCTTGCCGACAGAATTCGGCACAAGACGAGGGATACAATAGTCTAGACGAAGATCATCCTCTGGCTAACGAGTTACTCAAAGTGGCGACATGCGTGTTAGCGGGTAATCCCAGGAAACTCATGGCGAAACTTCCTTCAGATTTGCAGGTGAGGTGTTCGATTGGTCGCTTTCTTATTGCTTTATGCCTAATGAATTCCGGGATGATCCTCGAAATAGGTCTTGAGTATACTTGAGTCAGGTACCGGAACTTCGGATATATTTCTTTCATCCGCTGATCTGCAACGCTTCATGGAATTGATATCACTTGATATACAAGGGGTAGAGCATGAGAAGAAAGGTGGAATAATATTATCTTCGGATACTCTACTTCCTTTGGGCATGACACTACTTTATTTGAATTTGGAACGGGTCACATTAACTAGTCAAAGCCTTACGAATAAGACTACCGCAAATTTGGTAGTCAAGCCAGTGAACGCACCGAGTGAAGAGGAGGCGAATGATTCTGTAACATATACAGTGGCTAATAATTCCTCTAGTCGAAATGGACATAGACTCATTTTTCTCAGTCAACAAAATACGGGAGAAAACGAGGACAAAGAGATTCTACCATATGATGTTTATAAACAGGAAGTGGAAGCTGAAGAAGATATAGTTACGGGTGGCCTTTTTACTGGTCTCTCTGTTTTAACTCATCTCAGAGTATATGACTGTGCTGTTAAAGATATTTCCTGGCATATGTTCGATGGTCTATATAATCTACAGCATCTCTCTCTTGAGAAGAATGATCTCAAATTTATACCTGAATTTTGTTTCTATGGTACACCCAATTTGAGAAGCCTATCTTTAGCTGCTAATAAGCTACTCACGCTCAAGAGTGTAGACTTGGCTGGGTTATTGATGCTGGAGCAATTAGACTTGACGAGAAATAATTTAACCTTCTTGTCAGAGTTATCACTTCCACCATTTCCAGCTCTAATCACCGCAGACTTTCGTGACAACCCTCTGGATACAATATTTCCAAGGTAAAAAGGAAGTCCAATTTAAACGTCGAAGATATCAGTCCTGTTCTTCAGTGACGATTTACTTCTTTTCAGCACATTTGAGATTATGAACACAACAACTAAACTCTATTTGGGTGGTGATGATGCACCGCTGACGCTGCATAAGAATTCTCTACTAGGATTACGCCAGCTCGAAACATTACACTTGTATAATTTGAACATTCCTTTATTGGAACGATTCATTCTGCAAGGCATGCCGTCTTTGTTGGAATTAAAGATGCGAGGAAATGTTACTAGAATTGATTTTGACGCCTTTCTGGATCTTGATAAGATAATCGACTTGGATCTTAGCCATTGTCATATTCGACTGATATCAATGGATGCATTCTACGGTTTAGAGAGTGTAAAACGTATTGACTTATCATATAACGATCTTGAGTTTATTCCACCAGGATTATTTACCATACAGCAACAAAAGGAATTGAGAGAAATCCTTTTAAGCAAAAATAGGTTGACGACATTGCCTGGAGACTTTTTTAAGAACTTGCGACCACCTAAAAGGCAGACACAGATACAGAATCTGAGACTGGATGGAAACCCTTGGAACTGCAATTGCGGAATGATACATTGGAATCCACATTTGGTACGTTAAAATATTCCTTTTAAAATAGAGAATATTTCAGAAAAAATCGACTTTGTAATTTTTACAGGTGAACAGAGTGAAGGAAAATGCTCCCCGATGCCTGACACCGGAAAACTTAAAGAATTGGGGTGTTTTTCATGCCCTCCGTAAAGGTGGACTACAATGCAGACGTCCAAAACGACGACACAGCCACCGACTTTTTCGAAAAGTAGCAAATTATGAGGACAATAATGTAATCAGCTAGCCAATTAGCAGTGTTCGCGACAGTCGCGATTCGATGTACATTATTGTTCAGCTAGTATTAATAAAATGCGGCAATCACGTCGATACATAGTTAAATACTTTCAAAGTAACCAGATAATGTCAAAATATATGAAAAGCAGTGTGAACAAATTTTTGTAAACTACTTATGAAACTTATATATATCGAAGAATATAATTCAAAAACTATACTCACCTCTTAAAAATGTTGCACATGTACCCTTGTATATACTTCTAATTCCTCCTTGTTTATACAGTTTCTTAACACAATCAATTGGTCCATTATATTTAGGTTTAGCATCAGCATGCTGAATTTGAAGAAGACATTTTATGCGTTCTCCTGGTGCCATAATAGCAGTTGTAAAAATTCCACTGAATGCACCAGCATAAAATAATTGATCAGGACGCAGTTTTTCATCTACAGTTTTTTGTTGAAGCTTTTTACCTACTCCGTATCCTAAGAAGCTTATTGCAAATATAGGCGAAACACCGCATAGTGGGGCAGCCATTCCTGAAAAAGAATATAATGGTAAAACAAGTCCTATAAATGAAATAATACATCGCACCTTTGTAGAGTCCACGGATGCCTTCTTTTGCAATCGTTTTTTTTGCACAGTCCCATGTTCCTGAATATAATGGCTTTTCATGAGGACCAACTTTTGAAACAGTTTGCAAGCGAACCTGTTATAATAAAAAAGAAAGCAACCTAAATAACAAATGTTATTAAAATAAGACAGCAACTACTAATTGTTTTCCATGCAATTATTTTTGTTTAATTATTGTATTTATTAAGTAGGTCAGAGTGGATGACGACAATTAAACGTTTAATTGTTTATTTAACGTTAATACTGTGAAACAATAAAAATTAGGTAACCTTACTTTAATGGTGTCAAGGGGGTGTCCAGCTATAACGGTGCAAACTCCTCCAAAACCACCGCTCAAAAAATGTTTCACTGGATTAACGTGTTCCGACATTTTTATAAAAGTTTATTCACTGAAGACTATTTACAGTGTTAAAGACGAAGGAATAAATTTTTGTAAAACTGCCAGCAGAGACCACGGTCAAAGTACATGTATTAACTGATGTATTAACTAATGTAAACGTGTCCCTATGACTGTTACCTATTTAGAAGTCTATTACCTACAATTTTTCAAAAACTTACTATAGTACAACTATTTATTACACAATATAATGGATATCGTTTATTTAATCACATAAAATTATACTGCTACGATCATAGGAATTAGATAAAAAACTCATGTAAAAAATATACAAAGTAAATTGTTATTCTTTACAAACTACTGTAATTATCAACTTTTTTAATCTAAAGAGTCAAAATATTTTGTTTAATATCAAAAGATTCTAAAAATAAATCATTAACATGATATTCGTAAAACAATGATTCAAATGTCATTCAAATTTTAGTAATGCTATAGTCATTAAAGATATTGTTATAAATTAATTCATTATTAAATCACCTACAGCCTTATTGAAATTTGAAAAATCATTAGATTTTGCATTCAACTTAGAATAGTTAGACATCTTGCGTTGGCTGAACTGACAATTATAGAGCACATGTTTTCAGGAAGGTACGAAAGTATAGTCAGTTCTCTATTGCTTTTGAGCCATTTACGGGATTAGGATGGAAACATGTAAATAATGTCAGGTGATTGAAAATTGTTAGCCATTCTTGGCTCCCATTGTTGTGTTTTCTCGTTTTAATAATTTACTTGTAATATTGGGAATGAGTTATAATCTTTGACCTCGAGAAGATTGTTACATACGTACCACAGGTAAGCTGACAATGTTGACCTGTTTTTTAACATGATATCGTTAACATTGATGACGCAAATTAGAGAGACGTGCTAATATTTTAAGCTATCTTTCATTATTACATAAAATTGATGTAAATTGTTGTCATTGCATAATTTCTATTTAATCTACTGTAGAATAATAATACAGCAACTCTTTTCAACCTTCTGATCTTATGTTATAGAGTCTTTACCAAGTCAACAATTAAATAGACTTTTTGCAAAGTATGTTCATTGTGGAAACTACCTATGAGATATTGGTACAGAGGGTCAGTCTCTGTGCATTCTAATTCTTAAGCAAAGTACATGACATATCAACCTTCTCAAGAATTTTATTCTGGCCTCAGCATATTCTCTGTGCCTACTCTTTTCATTAGCCGTCAAACACAAAGTTCATAAGGCTTACCCACTTTACTAATATATCTGCAATGTGGATACTTCAAAATAGCAATTTAATATTTTATTTGTTAGAAACCATCAAGATGTCGGATAAGATACAAACAGGGCAGCCACAACCTATCGTGAAAATAGGACATTATACTCTAGGGCAGACACTCGGTGTTGGAACATTTGGAAAAGTGAAAAGTAAGTTTTTTCATACTTCTGTTATGCTTTATTCCTGAATAATGTGTTATCTGTTTATACAGTTGGTGAGCATGTTTTGACAAAGCATAAAGTTGCTGTTAAAATCCTTAACAGACAAAAAATTAAAAGCTTGGATGTAGTGGGAAAGATCCGTAGAGAGATTCAGAACTTGAAACTATTTCGACATCCTCATATTATTAAATTGTAAGAATATATTCATTGGTAATATGGATGATCCCAATTTCGTTAAATATATTGTAATTAGCTATATATTTTCTTTGTATTAGATATCAAGTAATAAGTACTCCGACAGACATATTTATGATAATGGAATATGTGTCTGGTGGAGAACTCTTTGACTATATTGTCAAACATGGAAAATTGAAGGAATACGAAGCACGCAGATTCTTCCAACAAATTATATCAGGGGTGGATTACTGCCACCGTCACATGATAGTTCATCGGGACCTAAAGCCAGAGAATTTACTTCTAGATCATAATCTTCACGTGAAGATTGCAGATTTTGGTACACAACTTGTGAAAATTATTCTTCCAGAGGAAATAAATCACCGGTAATCATGGATTTCTATAAATGTACATGATTTAAGGTTTATCAAACATGATGATGGATGGAGAATTTTTACGTACGTCCTGCGGTTCGCCAAATTACGCAGCACCTGAAGTAATATCCGGAAAATTATATGCTGGTCCAGAAGTTGATATCTGGTCTTGTGGAGTAATATTATATGCTCTACTATGTGGAACACTACCATTTGATGACGAGCATGTGCCAACGCTGTTTCGCAAAATTAAATGTAAATCCCTTTATATTTGTAACAAAATAAGTAACCACAAAACATGTAGAACGAAAATTACTAATACATCATAAAATTTCAGCGGGAATCTTTCCCATCCCAGAATATCTAAATAAGACCGTAGTAAGTTTATTATGCCATATGCTACAAGTTGATCCAATGAAGCGGGCGACTATCGAGGATATCAAGTACGCTAATTGGAACTAAATTGTATTTCAGAAAAAAAAAAAGGAAAATTATCTTCTGATTTTATTGCAGGAAGCACGAATGGTTCCAGAAGGATCTCCCAACGTACTTGTTCCCATCTCCAGTAGAACAAGATTCCTCGGTAATCGACATCGATGCAGTTAATGAAGTCTGCGAGAAATTCAACGTCAAAGAGGCTGAAGTTCATGCAGCTCTCCTTAGCTGCGACCCTCACGATCAGTTGGCTATTGCCTACCATTTGATCATAGATAACAAGAGAATTGCAGATGAGGCTGCGAAAGCAGAATTAAAGGACTTTTACGTAGCGTCAAGTCCACCTCCAGTAGCTTTTACTTCAAGCGATGTAAATAACAGTCCACTACGACCACATCCTGAGCGAATTGCCCGTAAGTCGAAAATTTTTTACGGTATAAAAATTTAGAATCGATTCAACCAATACGATATATACGGTTTAAACTCGGTTTGACTTTGCGATTAATCAATTGGATACTTGCATTTTGAAGATAAACGGAGTTTACGCATCGAACTATATCGAAGAAATTGTCTATTAAAAAATTTAATTTTTTAAAAAGCAGCACTGCGAGAGCGTCAGAGCTCACTAGGTAGTGTCTCGGTACCAGTCCAAGGTGCAGGTCAAGGCGGAAATCGTGGAACTCCTGTAAAACGAGCAAAATGGCATTTGGGAATCAGATCTCAATCTAAACCAAATGACATAATGAATGAAGTGTATCGTGCCATGAAAGCCCTTAACTTTGTAAGTAACAAAGAATCATTAATCTCGATCGCTCATTAAATTTATGAAATCGGTATAAATTCTGTATAGGAATGGAAAATAATAAACGCATACAGCGTGAGGGTGCGTCACAAAAACACTCTCACTGACAGACACAGTAAAATGTCCCTGCAACTGTACCAAGTCGATTACAAAAGTTATCTGCTGGATTTTAAATCTCTATCCAGCGAAGAAACTGAAGATTTTATTGGACGAGGTATGCAGTGACAGCTGGTATAGCCTTTCTCAATTAAAATGGCTGATCATTGTCATCTCTTTCAGAACCGTCTCTTCCACCACCTCAGGCTACAGGTCACCATACCATGGAATTCTTTGAAATGTGCGCAGCATTGATCACCCAATTAGCACGATAAATAAAGGAAATAGCGCTTCTATGGCCTGACAGGTACCACCATATTCTATCAATAACATTGACTCTGTCTTTTTAACGATTGTAATTCCAACAAGAGCTAAGGGTGTACATATGGTGTTGGAAACCAAAGAAAAGATGGCAGCAGAACCGCAGCCATTGCGCCCTTTTTTCCTACCCAGTTATGTTCTCCTATCGAAGAAGCAAGCGACCCTCAGGAATACAATCTAAAAGCTTTCTTATGGTCCTATCATTGACAAACATAGCAACGTGACTGACATAAACAAACGTTTGCCAGAGATATCGGATAATAGAGAATTACTAAAAGTAGCTAAACGTATAATCGCAAACGAGCTACCATTATAACGAAGTAATATGAAAAAAAGTAAATGGTACATCGGGTTTAAAATAAACCGTGTATGAAGTTTCAAAAAAATCCGTAGTCCGTAATAGCGAGAAAAAAAAGAAAATGCCTTAGACCACTGGAGCAAGAGTCAAAGTGTAATCACCGAAATCGTGTCCGGAAGTTTTAATGATGTTTTTTGTGTTCACAAAAAACTCGTTCACAGGTATTATAAGGGATGATATACTGCTATTCGAAATAAAACTATATCGTACAACTTACGCCTAGTATACTTATCATTTATTGTTGTATGCAATGATCGAATATTACATTACAATGATTTATTATAAATTAATTATACAATTATCTTAGCTATCTAACAAGTGACCACGCTCTACTTCTTAGTCGTGTTGCGATAACAGGGGAGTCGATTGACTATGAGAAAACTGAAGAACGAGGAAGGGGAAATAGAAATTAAAGAAAAAAAAAAGAGCGCTGGGAACCAAGTGTGTGCGTAACTTTAGAAAAATATACATTATTATCATTATTATTATTATCGTATTCAGACTCACTTCTTTCTCATGCATACGTCATACATGTATGATCAGAACCTTCACACCTTGTGTCCAATGTAACTGATACGTTATCCGAAGACATACTACAGGACAATTATTAAAGTTTTATCCTAAGCAATAATACGACGTAGAGTGATAGTGGAATATTAGAAGTTTAATCAAGTATCATACGAGATAAGTTTTCTTTTTCTATTATGCCTCGGTATATATATAGTTATTCGTCAAATTACGAATGTTAATTACAATACACGTCAAAGTGACTACTCCGTGACGCATGCTCGAAAAACATCTCAAGCACCAGATAGTTGGTAATATTATTAATCAAAGACAATGATTGTATGTACTTATATATATGTATATATATATATTTATATATAATGGCACATTCTATCTATCGCTTTGCTTTATACAATTATGGCTGGATTCTCGTAAAATGCTGCCAAAACAACTGCCTTTATGGTCATTAAAATTGTCCTATTGCAAATTATTATAACTATAAGATAAACTTGCGTGAAAAATGCGTAAAAATTAGATTTTTTTATTCTCGGGATATTTGTTTAAGTGTTGAAAGAGTCGACATTCCGCTATTCGCTTGTATATATGAGAAAATAGACGGCTACACGCTGAATCCGAATGTATACTTTTATCGTCCATGTGGAATTCTTCCAGTCTATTTATTTTTTTAAAATCTTAATACTGCGATCGTTTACAGGAAGAATACGAAACAGTTATTACGCAGTGGATACTATAGAGAAAGGGTATGTAGAGTTGAGAACAAAAAATTCTTATCAAGCGGAATTTGTTTTTTCTCATTGCAATATCCATCATTTAAAGTTCATTTTTTTTTCATATGTGTATATTGGGAGAACCCATCGGTGGCACAACCTATGGCTATTAATCATTATTGCATTTACCAATAGCAGGAATATAACGGATTTAATATTATTTTATAAATATATATGAGGAAAAATATTCAATGACTCATGCAACCCGGTCAATGCAATATTGCTAACATATTTTCGATTTATTAATATATACAGTAGAGATGCTATTAAAAATTAAAACCATTATGGTTTTCGTCCTTTCTCTTGTAACCACGATACATGCGAAACGTGCAAATTATTTCGAAAAACTCTGTTAAATCTCTTGATTCTCCTCGCTAGTCTCGTTTTCCACAAATTCTACATGCGTGAATGGAAAATGACCAACTTTCCCGTGCAATTCACCTTCCCATTGACCGTTTATATTAGTTTTTGTTACCTTAATCATGTCGCCTACTTCCAGCTTAAGAGCTGTTTTATCGTATGCGTTTGGTACCCTTGCTTGCTTTACTTTCGCGAATGCTGGTAGCGTTCGTTGTATATTTGAACGTCGCGTTACTGTCGCCTGACCTGATTCTTGATGCGATACTTGGGAAGAAGGCTGGACAAGATTCGAATTTGAACTACAAGTACCACCTTCCAGTCTATTTTCTATTACAGTATGACTATCTTCATCATATTTTTCAATATATGGAACTGGTACCGATCCAGTTTGGCCTAAGCTGTTTTTCGCAGTCCACCATTGGTCTTCGTCCTTTGAAATTACTGTCAGGATCTCTCCTGAAAGTCATCTTTATGGTGAGAATACTTACAAACTTTGCTGCATTTAGAAGTTAAGACGTAGATGCTCTTTAAGCAATTGCTAGAAAAGTATATATTACCTTTCCTAAAGGGAAGGTCATCGGGATCGTAGCCAGCAAAATCATACTTAGCAATCACCCTTTGAATCTTTCTAGGTGCTGGCCTGATTAAGGGTGTGGTGTCCAAGTAATGTAGCTTGTAAAAAGCCAAAAGATTTGGAATATCAGGGAACATTTGGTCTCCGATGCGATAACGTATTTGATCACCCTGCTGGATTTTATTGATGATATAGTGGCTAACTTTACTATCCTCTCTCACGCAAAGTACAAAATCCCCATGAATCGATGTACTGTCACGAACTAAGAATACACCACCCTCTTTTTCACTCATAAGAAGATCAGATGCATCCTGTCTTGACATTGCTCCAAAGTACCAGCTAAAAAAAATCATTTAGAATTAAGATAGTGAAAACCACTATAAAACAATTAGACAGCCCCTATATTTTGTATGAAACAAAATTAGTATACTGAGAACGATCAGTATAATATGGATCAGACTGCTGTCAAGTATGCCACGAGAAAGTAATTTCCACTATGTACCTGGACTTGTCGTACTGATCAAACGTAGCCGTCATCGTGGTGCGAATATAACAATTACTCCAAATAATACTCAATTACAAATCCACTCCTTTTATTAAAATATCGCAAAATATCGTCGAAACAATTGGTTAGTCGTCTGCATAGCGAGACATCACTTGCTAAAAACCAGTGAAATTCACTAGTTTGCCCAACTTTTTCAGGACTTTCAAGTAAATATTTAACGTTCTTCACTGAGCTTCAAGGAATGTTGATTATTCCAGAAACCCGAGACAGAAGTGTCATTCGAAGCAGCAAAAAATCACTTCATCCTGAACGACTCGTTGGGGCTACTTAGGATATTCGAACCTCTTCTCCACCGAGGATACATCAACTGATACGTATTGCACGCCTAGTACGTCTTATAATTTAAAAACTTCTCACAGAGAATTACTGGATCTCTAATAATAATGCGATAAAAAACACGTCTTCTCTTTGCTCCTTTAACACAGGGCGACTATGTACCATACGACATGTCAATTTTTCGACATGAAACGTTCACCGTACCGACTTTGAAGTGCACTCTCACAAAAATGGTTGCCAGCATATCCTAGAACCCCTAGAACCTAACCCAATACTGTGAGTTTCATGAATGTAATATCTGTCTCTCTCACGGTGAGTTTTCAATTGGACCATTTCAACACTAGATATATTTATCCGGATGCCTTCCTCTGCTACGCTCTTTCACTTGTCGGGTCTTCGATCACTTTTGATTTGACGTAGGAACAATTTAATGAGGATTACTGAATACGCAACATTTGATTACCACTATTGTACTGTTACAAGCAAGAAGATTGTACTGGAATTTTAAATATTTTCTCAGATACTTTGAAAGAGTATTCGAATGCATCCCGCTACAATGATACCACGATGAAACGAGGAACAAAATGACAATGACACTAAAACTTGGGATTTTCGATGACTCTTTGACTCTGTTGTATAAACTGATAGATATAATCGTTTGAACGGTGGGAGAATCACCTTCACATGTCATTCGGCTTTTTGCCGGTCAGATGGTATTCAATTTTCAACTAGACGTTACTCCGTTCACATTCTTCTAAATTTGTACAATTATCTTTTGCAAAATGGGTGGTAAATGGTCGAGTATGGATCCTTCTGAAATTGAAGTCCCGCAATTGAAGGCACTTCTTGAGAGAGATCCTTATTTGGAGAACTATCAAACGGATATTCGTAGAAGGTTTGTATTTTAAGCATTATTGAGTTATTTGAAAATTGCCATTGTTGTTTAATACAATTTGAATATAAATATTGAATTCTTATTATATTCTGTTATCCTTTATGATATGAGTTTATAAAATACTGTTCTTTAATGTAGTTTGTACAAAAAAAATTAAGATTATTTAATACTTGTGTAAATTTTGCATTCATTGAATTTTTTTAGGTAAATAGAAATGGATTGCTTTTATTTTTTAAGTTTAAACTTCATGCTGCTATTCGTAATGCTACATATTAGTTCGGACATTTTAAATCAGCTTTATCTCAGAAGAATTTTAATATAGAAGTTAGTTCTCTTGATATCAATATCACTGCTATCGTTATTTGCACTGCTAGTATAAGAGATTAAGTATAATTGAATATGAGTGAATGATAATCATATACTTATTAATCTAGGTATGCAATATTCAAGGACTTCGTGGAGAAGATTGAAGGGGGAGATAAAAGTTTAGATTTATTTTCTAAAGGTTTTGAAACTTTTGGTATCCATTTGAATAAAGATAATAGTGTTACCGCAAGAGAATGGGCTCCTGGTGCTCAGGAACTTTTCTTAACAGGAGATTTCAGTAAGTAAATAATACAGTATTTAATGTATAATAAACTAGCTTGAAAATATTCTTACTGTTATTTTTAACAACCTAATTTTTCAAAAGATGGTTGGGACAAAACAAAAACTCCTTATAAGAAACTCGAATATGGCAAATGGGAGTTGAACTTACCACCAAACGCAGATGGTAGCTGTCCATTAGCACACCTGTCAGAGGTGAAAGTAATTGTCAAAAATCATAATGGTGAATTATTGGAAAGATTAAGTCCCTGGGCCACGTACGTGACCCAACCACCCAATCGCTCAGAGGGTACAACTTATAAACAACGAATTTGGCATCCACCTGCAAATCAGGTTGCTTAAAATATTCTCACTTTTAATTATTGACATATACTCTCATATAAGCATCGTAGACTTACATAATTAATACTGATCACAGGTCTACAAGCTACAGCATCCTAAACCAAAGCGACCAGAAAGTTTACGCATCTATGAATGCCACGTAGGTATAGCAACACAAGAATTTCGCGTCGGTACTTATTTGGAATTCGCCAAAGACATTGTACCACGAATTGTTAAACAAGGATACAATGCCATACAATTAATGGCAATAATGGAACATGCTTATTATGCCAGTTTTGGATATCAGGTATCTATACAATACATTTATTATATTAGAATCAACAAGTGTATGAATTCAATTTCAAAAAGCTCTCGTGACACATATGTAATCCGTTTATCATAAATAATTCAGGTAACATCATTTTATGCCGCCTCCTCACGTTACGGTACTCCGGAAGAATTGAAACAATTAATCGACGTCTGCCATCAACACGGCCTCTACGTTCTTCTAGATATGGTGCACTCTCATGCATCGAAAAATACTCTGGATGGACTAAATATGTTTGACGGAACCGATGCCTGTTTCTTCCACACAGGTAGTCGTGGTGAGCATCCATTGTGGGACAGTCGCCTCTTTAATTATGCAGAATACGAAGTACTGCGATTCCTCTTATCCAATTTACGTTGGTATATCGACGAGTATGGTTTTGATGGATTCAGGTATAATCGAAATTTAGTATTAAGTGGCTCTGTGCCTTGCAATTATTTTTAAGACAACTTCATTTCTTAATATAGATTTGATGGTGTTACATCCATGTTATACCATTCGAGAGGAATGGGTCAAGGTTTTAGTGGACATTACGATGAATATTATGGATTAAATGTAGATGTCGAAGGTGTTGTGTATCTAATGTTAGCTAATCATATGCTTCATGAATTATATCCTGAAATGGTAACAATTGCTGAGGACGTCAGTGGTATGCCAGCAATATGCAGGTAATGTACTTGGTGAAAGAAAAAACAAAAATAGAATTATATAACTAATTAAAACGTGATTCCAACAGACCTGTTTCTGAAGGAGGCGTCGGTTTTGATTATCGTCTGGGTATGGCTATTCCTGATAAGTGGATCAAACTCCTGAAAGAAGTGAAGGACGAAGATTGGAAAATCGGGGATATCTGCTGGACGCTCAGCAACCGCAGATGGATGGAAAAAACAGTAGCTTATTCCGAATCGCATGATCAGGCTCTTGTTGGCGATAAAACGATCGCTTTTTGGCTCATGGATAAAGAAATGTACACACACATGAGCGTGATAAGTCCACCGAATCCGATTATCAGTCGTGGCATTGCCTTGCATAATCTCATTACCCTAATCACTCATGGTCTTGGCGGTGAAGCCTATCTTAACTTTATGGGTGAATAGAATTAGTTCTTATTATCTGAGAGTTCGAAAAATATTTGTGTCTTTAATTTACGTGTACACTAACAAGTTATATCATTCAGGTAATGAATTTGGCCATCCCGAATGGCTTGATTTTCCACGTGTTGGCAATGGCGATAGCTATCATTATGCCAGACGTCAATGGAACTTAGTGGATGACGAGATGCTCAAGTATAAATTCATGAATAACTGGGATCGTGCTGTAAACCATCTTGAAGAAAAATATGGATGGTTACACGCTAATCCCGTAAGATCATTGAAACCGATTACAATGATTTCGTTGATAATTCTTTTAGCTATCATGTTACTGTAATTGTTTTAGGGATACGTAAGCTGGAAACACGAGGATGACAAGGTTATTGTCTTCGATCGCGCTGGCGTTATATTTGTCTTCAATTTTCATCCGACAAAGTCATTCCCTGATTATGCAATTGGCGTACACGAGGCTGGATCTTATAGTATTGTCTTGAATAGCGATGACGCAGAATTTGGTGGTGAATCTCGAGTTGATACTAGTATACGTCATTTTACAAAGAATGAGCCATTCTGTGATCGTCCACACAGAATGATGGCATATCTTCCCTCTCGTACTGCTCTCATTTTTGCTCGAGGTATCATTTCTTTTAAACAAATTGTACTCATGTTTATTTATTATGCTTCGTGTGTGAATATGAGTTTTATTACGATTTTTCAGATCCCTGAATGAACTGTCTCATAGAAGCTGATGGGCCTTCACAGAGTGTTGAAACTACTTTTATCGTATACATATAGAACTAAATCAAATTGCATTATTTGTATAAAGTGTTATGGTTACTGAGACTAGTTCGATACATTACTAAATATGATTCTGAAAGGTATCTGACTGCTCATAACTTTTGTAGCATTCTGTATAAATTGTACTTTTTTTGTACCTAGTTTCTTGTATAATGCAGATTCTATTTTCGATAGAGACAGCTTAGTTATAATGAATGCTGATTTTTCAAAACCTTTATATTTGTATGTAATGATTTTATGTATGTTGAAAAAATCATGTTATGTAATGAAATCGTTTATTAAACGAAATAATTCTTTTTTTAAACGTATTAGTTCTATGTTCTTTCTTTACAAAGATTAATTATTAAAATAAATATGTATTTATAAACAAGCTGGTAACTGAAGTAATTCTTAAATTATTATTTTCAACTTGGCAATATACTATTTTCTACATTTGTATGAGTTCTGTTTTCAAACTCAACTTCGTTTATATCATAATTTACCATTTTCTTCTCAATTATCCACCATTTATCCATAAAACCTATGTCGACTATCCTCTCATGAAATGTGAGATAGCGTGGTTTCAAATATGAGCACGTGGCTTTGTAATGAGCACAAACTTCATCATAATTATCCAGCCAAATAAATGAAATTATTCCTAAATTTAATCGTCGTATAACACCTTCATTGTAACACTGCTCGATCCACTTTATATGTTGTACAGTTTCAGGATTTCGTATTGATTCACCAACCGTCATCACTTTAATAGAGTCTTGAAGTAACTGCTCACGATAGGAACTTTCGTCGGGATTATGCTTGGCAAAATAGTAACAGGATGCAAGAACTAAAACATTAATTATTATAAAAGATACTTCTAAAGCTCATTTACAGCAATACTTGTACGACATACTTGAAAAATAGACAGTAGCACGTATCGGACGTTCTCTGCAATCTTTTGCGACATCAATTGCAACATCCTTATAGTCAATATATAAATTCTTCCAATATTTTCCTAAAAATATGATAGAACATTATACATGATTGAAGCATATAACCTAAAGAAAAAGACGTTATTTAGAATAGTTACCCCAGCGCTCCAAAATCGTCCCTTTAATTTTCTCAGGTGTTTCGATATTCTCTATCCGTGTAGCAATCTCACTTAATTTGTTACTAGTAGTATCAATAACTGATTTCATTCTACTCCGAAAAGAAAAAATTTTAGATAAGGCCATGTTGAACCCGGTTGTATAAGCCTCAAGTATATGATACAAAAAGCAGATCAGATACGTAATTTTATTCATTTACACCGCATAATCAGTAATGAAACAAATCATAAGACTAATATTAGAATACACGATTGAAATCATCCCCGTTGTAGTACAGCGATAGATACAAAGTGTATCTGCCGAAAATAAATAATGTTAAGTACATATGGTTACTGAACTTTAGATTTTCAATTCAATTTCACAGGACTGTACATACTCTTAACGTAAATAAGAGTACTCAGTTATTTATAAATTCTAAAAAATTCTCCAACAAGATAAATTTAACAGTCTTTATTGAGCAGCCTATTTATTGAACAAAGTTTGAAATATCCGCCTTCCCGTAAAAGAGCCAGTAAGCAATGGATCTCTTATGATTACGTGTACGTACATAAATGCACACGACCCTGAAATATATTGCCAAATTTCCAAGTGAAGTGTCTTTTTCCATTGACGTATCGATTATTCTTTAGAACCCAGGAAGCTGCGACTCAATAAAATTCAAGAATTTATATATGTATTAAGGATATAGGAATTAACATAAGACACCGTGTTCCTGTGAAGAAATATCTGTAATATGTGATTTGGAAAGTACTTCTTTTTCTTACAATTGCGTAGACTTGATACGGGGTCTTTCTAACACGGGATACAGTCCTGCTCCACTGACACACTGTCAGAAGATTAAACGTTTCTAGTTGAGGACGAGCAAACACAAACACAAACGCGCAAATGTCAGCCGTTCGGTACGAAGAACCAGATGTAGATATGTCTATGGGGTGTAGCTAGGCAATTTTGTATTTCTACAAAATAGAATATTGAGTAAAATTGAAAATATTTTAGTGGAAAGCAATGGAGGGTCAACAGGTATGTACTTATACGTTTAATAATCTTCATTCGGTTAGCAAGTACTTAGAAAATTAGGACTATGACTCATATCTGCTAGTGTGGCAGAACGAAATCCTTTGTTTCTATTATTCAGCAGATGATTTCTTGTACTAATTCAGATTCTTTTACAGGTACGGGCCCTTTATGAATTCAAGGGTGAACCGGGAACAGCAGAATTATCCATTAACGCTGGAGAAATTCTAACAGTGATGAGAGACAATGTGGGTGATGGATGGTGCGAAGGATTTAATGAGAGCGGACAGTCAGGTCTGTTCCCTGCAGCTTATGTTCAAGTGGTTGAAGCAGCTGCACCAATTACTGGTATCTTATTATTTACTACTACTTAAACAATATTTTTATTCATTTAAAAGCAGAATATTTTGATAGTTGGCAATTCCTCCACATCATAAATAATTATTGCAAAGTAATTGAAAAAATCTTTATAAGTAATTGATTTTATATCAAGAAATGATTTATGATAACAATTTCTATAATTCTTCTACAAATGGCTATCCAATAGTCAGTATAAATATGACGTGGAACATGATTGGAGTATCATATTCATGATAAAAATTATCATTGTGCATGTTGAATGTCAAGCAGTAATTTGCGTTTTTAAGATTACAGTACAAATACCATGTAATCGATTATTCCCATCCTATAAAAACTTTCTTATTGCATTAACAATACTTGTTCATTATTGAACCTATTTTTATGAAAGGTAATATGACAGCATCTCAGCAAAGCGCAGGTGATTTCTGGGATGATGATTGGGACGATGACTCTGATGCAGGACAAACACAACCTTACGTTCCTCCCATCCAACAGCACCAAATGATACAACCAGCCCAACCTCACACTGTGGACTATGGAGACACAGTTTCCATGCACACAATCCACTCGGTAATACCGGAGAGGCCCATTTCCAATGTACCAAAGAAAAACAACAAATTTTCTACGCTGATCAAGTCGGGCGAAGATAGTTTTCTGCTGGGTACTAAGTTGTTGAATGTACCAGAAAGTGAAAAAGTATTCATTGATGAAATAGAAGGAGGACGCTGTACGTGGGTACCGACTGGCGAAAGTTACAACTGCGTTGTCACATCCCCAAAGAAAGAGTCAAAACTCAAGGGCTTGAAGAGTTTTATAGTTTACCAATTAACACCCACGGTAAGTTGATAACAATCACTAGTATCTGCCAACTTAAATGACATACAGTTCCTTTAAAACACATACCATTCGTTTTGTAGTTCAACAATATTCAAGTATCTCGAAGATACAAACACTTTGATTGGTTACACGAGCGCTTAGAAGAAAAGTTCTGTTTCATCCCAATACCTCCATTACCTGACAAGCAGATATCAGGTCGTTACGAAGAGCAGTTCATAGAGCACCGACGAACACAGCTACAGGAATTTGTCGATTATGTCTGCAGGCATCCAGTGTTGTCTCGAAGCCGCGTTTGGGAACATTTCATGACGTGTACAGATGAGAAACGTTGGAAAGCTGGAAAGCGTCAAGCTGAGAAGGACGAGCTTTTGGGTGTAAATTATTTCAATGCAATCCAGTGTGCTGATCTTCCGCCACTTGACCCAATCAAGGTTGAAATTGAGACTGATGCCTTCTCAAGGTTCATCTCGGGATTGGATCCGGTGGTGAAAAACTTCATGGCAGTAGCTGTAGATCAGACAAAGAAGCATCAGGTCCTCTACAAGCGTGAATTCCAGAAGATCGGACAATCTTTTACAGCCCTAGGTCACGCCCTGGAAGCCGACGACAGTAATAGAGGCAGACTGACCCATGCCCTCAAGATGACCGGGGACGCTTACAACGAAATCGGAAGATTATACGAAGAACAGCCGAAGTTCGACTGGGAACCTCTTGGTGACAAATTCCATATTTACAGAGGAATCATCAGTAGTTTCCCGGACGTCATCAGTATACATAAGGTACGCTTTCAAGAAGCTTACAAAGATTATAATTAATCTTTAACCCCGCCATTTTCCTTCGCAGAGTGCTGTTCAGAAGCGAAGAGACTCGGAGAGACTAGTCAGTGAACACAAAATGGAGCCACAGCAATTACAGGATCTGTGCATCAGGACAGATGTGATAACCCGCGCCCTTATGGCAGAGGAAACGCATTTTCAATCAGAGCGCGAAATTCACATAAATCAAGCTATGAAGAATCATCTTGTAGAGCAGATAAACTTTTATCAAAAAATTGTGAATAAGCTCCAGGAGGCATTAGCAACGTATGACGGTTGATCATTACATAAAACTCCTATTTGTATTAGAGGCACGATTTAACGAGTCAAAAGTGGTGGACACAATGATACCCTACTAATTCAACCTAATGCAGAAACCTAGTTACCCTCAGTTCACTTTCCTGCAACTGGGTTACGAATTCACTGGGTGAACACTTCTTAACACAAATAGAGTATTACTTTGGCGCACTTCCGGATTGTACATACCACCATTTCGTTATGGACCAAGCAACAAAATGATTATCACGAATAATTGCATTTCATCGAAATAGAAGGTCGAATCGAATGCTAGTATTTATCGAATGGTGTGAAATCGCTAGAATTAATCGAATGCTACTATCAATGGTAATCGTGATCTGATAATGGCATTCTTGAAAGTTTTTCTGTTATCTACACTCAAACGACTAAGTTAGTCGATAATTCATTGTAAAGCGACGATTTGTAAATAGGATAATGACCAATTTCATTGAGCGTCTTTTTTTCTTGGAGAAAATTCATTCTCTCCTCCACGTCCGCGACCTAAATAGTCAATCATTTCTCATGAGCTTCCGCAAGTCCTTATGTGTAAATAAATGTAGTTTACCTCAGTAATTGTTAATATAGATAGTAATACGGAATAGTATGCCAATATGGTATTGATCCTGATTTATAAACGGATATTACATCTTGGAATGGAAGATAAGCAGCTGAGCGTAGCGATGCGTCTACGGGACTTAACGGGACCAAAATGTCTCACTTTTAACTCCTTCTTTTCTTAGTTAATTATCGAAGTCACCTATATCCATAAAAAAAACAAAGTCATATTGTGAAGCCTTTGACAATGAAATTTTTCACAATTTTATAAATTGAATGCTGCCATTCGAACCTGATGATCTGCAGCCTGGATCACCGTTACGTTTAACGAAATAATAAATAAAAAACTGTTAACATTTCCATGCCTCAGCGATATCTTTTCAAATTGTCGTAAGTCGAACCGATTGTTAATTAATAAATGATTATTAAACTGACAGAGAATGTAAAGAATAACTTTGAATTTACAAGTATCATACAGAATGGGTATGTCTGGTGCTAAATAGATAATACATTTGTACAGTAGAAAATATTTGACGAATCAACCTCTAAGTTTAAACGATACACAATGATTCTTTTTGTCTCTATTAATTAATTTATTAATCTAATAGTAGCGCATTGTACTCACAATCATCATCATGATCCTAATGGCCTTTCACCTGTACGAATTTTAGAATCTCCTATCTTGAGCACAAGCTTAAAGAGTTTTTGTAAATGGTATTAATTATATATAAAAAAATCGCTACTCGACGAAGTCAGCACTCCAATAAAGGTACCACTATGTCAATGATACGAATTTTACATCATCCTAAAGTCCTCTTTAGTCGTAACGATCCTTACATGCGAATAGAATTATATCATTAATTTAATGACACGAAATAACTGCCAAATCAAATATATACTGATACAAGACAATCGTTCCGAGGAATCGTTCAGCCTTTAAGACTCAAAATCATCTCAATAGGCATAATGTAAATTACAAGCATGCAAATGAAACATAGTCAATAACAGTTCAGTAGCGTTAAGTAAAATCAAACGTCTCGTTAAATTATCTAAAACCAATAGAACAGAAACCAAAAAGAGAGAGCACCCTCGTCATTACAAAAATTAGGCAGCCTTAAGATCTGCGTAGCTCTATTTCTGTCCTGGTATTCCTAAAACTACGTCCAAAATATTTATAAACGAATGCCTTCGCTTCATTATACAAAGCCAGCTGTAACCAACTGAATAAATTCCTCGAAAATGAATTTTCGTATCGCGTATCGAGTGAATACGCGATGCCATTAATAAAAATATCCAGTTAGACTGTAGCAATGCTTAAGGCTTAAGGATTTAATGAAGGGGGTTCCAATTAGTCGTTATGTTTTGTCTAGCGTAACGGATTAGTGGATAGGTGCTTTATACGTACAATTTAACAATAATCATTCAGACAGTTTAGTAACAGCGATAACTCCTTCTCCCTACTCAACAATCAGTCTGAGCTTCATAATTTCTCTGCGTTAGTGCTTCGTTAAATTGTCATTTAATTTCACCTTAACTTTACATCACATTTACAATGCTCGCTGCCGATATGTTCACTTATGTGGCACGGTAACGTTCGATACAAGCTAAAACCTCCTGTTTTTACTTTCCTTTAGAATTTGAGAGACGCTTCAGCGATTATCGGCATGCGACTGTATATCTTGCTTAATTTTTTTTCTTTCTTTTACATTTTTCCCTTGCTCTTTTTTTCTTTATAATAATTAGCTGCAGTGAACTCTTCGAGTCGGATGACACGATGTCGATGAGACGACCACGGCGCACAATTTTCGACGCACCCGAAGCGCATCGAGCGCAGAAGAACAGACAGAAAGATAAAAGAAAAATAATAGAGGTTAGAAAATAATTATTACGATTTTAAGTACAGTATCGCAAATTACCCTTACAGCGCGTACTTTTACATTATTTAGTCCTTATCGCTATAGCGTTTTATCAGACTTTCGCAATTTAAGAATTAAGAACCCTGACATTCATCTTCATTGGATCTCAATAGCGCCTATCGCAGTGGAACGGTTTGTTTTCAATTAATTCTATCGAGTTTCGAGTTTTCGGTAGGTTTCTTGTCTCTTTTTGTTTCCTCTCATTCACGGGACTTGATATGGGAAAATTCGTTGATAAAGTGTTTACTTTGTTTCTTTGATCATTTCTTTGTACACTGTACGATTTAGAAGGTCCTGTACATAGTAGACGTTACAATACGAATAAGAAACGATACCTATTTTTTCATATATGCATACAACAATATAGGCATTTGTACTATCCGATTACACGGTATGCTGCGATATCCTTGTATCTGTGTACATAAGTATGTCGATTGTATTTCACATTGTATCGAGCATAACTATGATAATTGGATACAAGCATATATTATCAATCGCTCTCGATAAACGGACACCACTGACAATTACAAACGTACCTAGTAAAACAATCAAATAAAATTCGAGCCGCGTGCAGCGACCTTGAGCCACAGGAGTAAGAGTTGTCTAACTAAAGGAGATTCTCTTACTCCGATTAAAAGTATCCTAAGGATCGATTAAATTCGTCTGTATAACAAGTCGTAAGTACGAAGGAAACAAAAATATATATAATATAACAAAAAGGAAAAAGAGAAAGAAAAAAAACTTAAACACACATTAACATCATAAAATGAACTTAACGGTCTTAAAAGTACACGTTTCTCTTAAAAATGCTCATCATCGGCATTGTGTCATCCGAAGGCACACCAGAACGGCCCACCGATTTGCGCGATAAAATATGCACAGCATTATCGTATCGATTTGATTGGCATATCGTTATCACGATAACAATTGTGAACAATGATCGTAAAAAGCACAGTTTATAGCTCTCGGTCTTCATACGCTTTCCTATAAACCTGGTTACTTAATTTTTCTCGCTTTTCTTTGAATTATTTATATTTTTATGGCATTTAATAAAGAATAGATATATATATATATATTTATATAAGTATGCCTTATGTTTATCGTTAACTTTAAAATTAATTTTAAGAGTCAAGTATTAACTTAGCGAATCGATTAAAATCCCTTCGTACATCGTTAGCGCCCGATCCACAGAGACAGACGCGTTCGGCGTACGGGTACTCCATATTAAGTGATTATATCACGGACTTAGTTTTGATCTGCTGAGAGATATATAGAATTAGAGAGTGACGTAGGAATGCCCGCTCGATAAAGAGCAATTAACTTACTTATTTCCTACAGTTCGGAGCAATTAGCGTTTCTCCAGAAGTTTTATACATTTATATTGTTCGTACCTTCATTTCCCGCTATAACAGATCTAATGAATATATTTCGACAGACGGATGCACCAAGAGTGCAAAAATAATATATACACGTACACGCTCATGCGGTAAGCTAGTTTATTATATTTTATCCGTCTGTCAATTAGTTTTCTCTTTAATTGTCGCTGATGCAGTTTGACCCTCTCCCCCACGCCGCCACCCACCCAACTGCAGGGGGAAGCTCCTCCGACAACGCGACCTGAGACCTAGAGACGTTCCCTTGCCGTTGGGTCTTGAAGGTGTCACGACGAAGGTAAACGAACAATGAAAATGGACGCCCGTGGCTCGCTGCGAGCTTACGCGACTTTATCACAATAGCACAGCAATTGCAAGGAACATTTATGGCATCTAACAGAGTCAACGAGATTGAGATTGACAGCGTCGACAAAAGATTTCGAAATGTAACGAGGAAGTGGAAGATAGAGAACTGCAAGTCGGATAGGGGGAGAGAAAATTGTAAATCGGCGAGTCAATATCTACTCAAAAGGCTAAGGTACCATTGAAATTCGCAGCGTTGCGAGTACATAAGTATAATTCGTGTCTCGTTTAGGATCGTAGCGAACCAGGGCTGAATAACGAGCACCATTTTTGTTTTCTCATTGAGCGAATAACCGAAAACCGCCAGTGGAGCGCTTCCATATTTTCCACGTCGAATATTTCCACAAATATTACAAACTGTCGCCGTTTAGTAACAGTGCGGATAGAAAATGATCCTCTGTTATTCTTTAAAGTTTATCCGTGACACGAATTCGTCGACGAGCCAAGCGATCCACCAGCCTTTTCGGAACACTCGAATAATCAGTATAACGTGTACATAATACATTGCGAGGCATTATAGTGCATTGTATAAGTTTTCCATTAAAGTATTTTTAGGAATATATGTACACATTTTCTTCATCGTTCGAGATTAACTGCGCATCCGCTTTTCAGAGCAAGTGAGTACTACGGAACAGGTATTCCATCTTAAAGTGTATAATCGCGATGGAAGAGACGGTCTTTAAAAATTTTCCCAATGGAGCCGCGACCTCTTCAGAAGTCCTTAAAAGTTTAACAATCTTCCTCAAGGTGTCCCCCGAAGAAAGAGTAAGACGAAAGCGATCGTAGTATTACACGGATAATCGAAAGCCGACGCATTAACAGTATCTATGAGAATCAGTAGCGATCGAAACGGACATAGTAAATAGATAGAGTAAAATCGGGCGGAGCTACTTTTAAGATTATAAATCGTAGCAGTTCCATCCGTTTAAGGAGACCCTCGATTTACATTCGGGCGTAGTGTAGCAATGAGAAAGAGAGAGAAAGATATAAAGAAGCGCAAGGACAATCGCCTGTATCGCGCGGGCTTTTCAACGAAGACCTGATCACGAGACCATCGTCGAAGCGGTTAATGCCGAGTAGAATCGATTACGACACAAGGATGACAATAATAATATAACGTCGCCAAAATCATCGTCATCGCCGTAATCAACATAACCGCAACAGCGCAGATCGAAACGATCGCGAGAAGTTCAGATACTTCGTTCAACGAAGCCTCTCTATCCTGCATGACGATACGCACGAGCGTGGTATAAGCTGTTCCAGCCGTTGTATTCAGCTTTTCTTGTGTCTCCTCTGCTTTCTAAGATAGGAAACATTAGCGCGGAATAACGTAGAGATAGCGGTACGGGTGCTACCCCACAGTTTGAAGCGTTTGTTGCGCACATATAAGGGAAAGTCGGGCGGTGCATTAGAAGGTAACGGCGAAGACGTCGGTGAAGTCGAAGGTGATGAGAAAGGAGAGGATGGAGACAGGGCCACCATGTTTGGCAAGGACGTTGGTGGCACGGGAGTGTGCTTCAATTGTAGTTGGTCGATGGTGGCCCCGGGACTCTGTGTTGTTGTTGTTGTTGTTGTTGCTGCTGTTGCTGTTGGTGGTGATGATGGTTGTTGGGGTTGAGTTGGGATTGTTCGGGGCGCGGGTTGACGCTGGAGGGGCCTGTCGATCCTGGTCCCTGCTGCTGTTGGCCGCTGTTGAGCGCCAACCGCTGCATCTGACGTATGACCGTGGCCGCGTGATATGCTTGCTGCAACCATGACACAACAGGGAGACTTTCCTACGGAGCCTGGCGAGCAAACACACACATGCTATCAGTCGCTTGCTAATCGATTATCCGTACTAACCTTCCACCTTGACTTGGCAAAGTTCTTTTTAAGTTGTTCCGATACAGTACCATGGATATTTTTATTGCTTGCTGCGTTGCCGGATATCCTGGAAAAAAAATCAATTCGTATTGCTCAATCAACTCGAATGCACTGGTCCACTTACGGATACGATTAATTAGTGAAGGAGGGGCTGGTAGCGAGAAGAATCGGTAACTCGATATATATGTATAGTGTACACGTGATAGCTCCAATAATATTCACCGCGCTATTTATCGATTAAATAATAATAAAAACATTCTTCTGTTGCACTGATTCGACGAATCAGTCGCTACCAACCCTACCTGAGCTTATCGGTACGATTCTGCTTATCCTATACTTTGAATGGACCCCGCGATCCCACCGATACACCCATGATAAAAAAAAACAGATTAGTAAGAAGGGCACGTGATATAGTGTCATGTTGTTTTTGCAAAGAAGAAACCCGATGGCACCAGACAGTGGAGAATGTCAAAAATAAAGCATGAATAAAGCAAAGAGATAAAAGGAGAGAGCGAGAGAGAAACAGTGAATGAGAGTAAATTTCGTGAGTAAAGACAACAGACAAAAACAAGATAATTGCGTGACGATAAAAGAAAGTGCGTCTTTTACTTACTGCAAATTTTGTCACTACACCTTATTTTTTTTCCTTTTTTAATAACTTTAATATACATTCTCAATAATTTCGTAGATCCAACGTCCCTGATACCTGGGACATAATCGTGTTCAGTAATAGCAGTAGAGACATACCAATAAGAGATCTAATCATAGAAGTAGCATCCGTGCGTTTAGTAATTGCATTAGTAATAAAATCATCGTCAATGATTAATTGCTAATTGAGAGTGCCAATAAGACGCAATAATAATTATTCCGTGCTTCGTACATCAGACAAAGAAGTGTGGCGTTTAGGTGCGTCCAAAAGCATACGTTTCACGTTAACGTATATAGGGCGGTACATAAGGCCAGAGAGACAAACGTATACGCGCAGTGTCATTAATATTGTCCTTTGTTATCGAATCCTCCAAGAAGCGTCGTATGCATCCTCAAATAAATAACTTACCAGGGATGCGCCAATGCCTGCTTGCAGGTGTAACGTTCCTCGACATTGACGCACATCAGCTTGTGGATGAAATCCTTTGCGGAGTCGCTGATATCGTCCCAGTACGGCGAATCGAATTCAAATTCACCTACAACAGTCTGGTTAGCTCTTTTCTATAGGGTGGACAGTATTCGTACTCATTGAAATAAAGTTGGAATCACATACGACAACAGAATATCAAAGTCAGGCAGAATGAGCGTTTAATGTAAAAGAGAAGGAGAAAGATTTTTCGAAAAATCTTAAAAATCCAATGAGTTTGCATTACCCATATTTATTTTCAATGACATTTATATTTCCAACGACGAATCGCGACTTCACGATTAATGAGTTACGGGAGCGATTCCAAATCCTTTTTTTCAATGTGTTCGTTACGAAGTATCCGGATAGGACGAAGCAACGTGAAATGCCAGATCGACGAAGAGTACTCGAATGTCAAAGAGAAACGTGAGGAAGCACGTACAAACGTGAGCGACAGTAGATAATAAAAATGTCACGTAGGCACAAGGCAATATCCGTTTACTTACTACGTTAAATACGTACTATAGCAGCATATAAGAACTAGAATATAGCACCTTAAAAATGAAAATAAGGAATTAATAATTAGCACAGTGCCACGGTGTCGCTAGTATCGTGCGTAACGCGTAGTTTAAAAAAAAGAAATAAAAATAAATTATTCATCGACATATCGTCACGATACATCTCCGAACGATGGCGATGGTTACCTTTTAAAATTTGTGCAAACAGATTGGCATCGTTCTCGTCGTAGAAGGGAGGATAACCACAGAGGAGTATGTACGAGATGACACCTATGCTCCAAACGTCCACAGCCTTCCCATACGGTTTCTGCGCCAGGACTTCAGGTGCTGCAAAAAAACAATTACGATAAGAAACTCTTTCTCCTCGAGAGACACGCAAAAGTAATGCGACTAAGTATAATAAAAGCCTCGACATTTATTATACGAAAAAGTAAAAGGTAAAAAAGAGAACGCACGTCATTCCCTCTGCAGAAGGAATTTTCCACGCGCTCTAACGTACCGACGTATCCCGGAGTACCGCAAGCGGTGGCCATTATTCCAGAATCCTCCATCTTCGATAGGCCAAAGTCACTGATCATTATCTTACTATCCTCATCAGGACTGTAATAAAGTAGATTCTCAGGTTTCAAATCCCTATGAACGACACCCTGCTCGTGCATGTAATCCACAGCCTCCAGTACTTGTCTTATCAATCCAGAAGCGTCCTTTTCGGTATAGGAACCTTTCTCCACAATTCTGTCGAAGAGTTCGCCGCCGGTGACCCTGAGAACCAGCAAGAAAGATAAAAGTGAGTAATCGAGCTGACTTTAAACCATTAGACCCAACCAACTGCTGGACGTCTATGAAAGAGAATATCTAAAAGGCAATTCATACACATTTATTTGCGACGTTAATTCTATTGGTACGTTAGATGAAAGAAAAGGAAGAAAAAAAAATGAAAAACTCGTCTAACTTTTAAAACCAACATTACGAACGTTCCATTATGTATTCTATTAGCATGTTTGTCCATGGACAAAAGTCTCCGTCGTCCATGAGTAACAGTTGTGAGTCATCCGAAAAATTTTGTCTCATTACTCTTAGTTAACTCACAATTCCATCACCAGATAGACCTTGTGTTTGTCCTCGAACGTCTCCAGGAGCTGTACGATATTCGGATGGGTTAACCTGAAACAATTGAGACAATTCTTAGTACCGAGTAGTTAATTGTCACTCTGTCAACATTTAGAGCCCCACCTCCCCATGCTGTCAGGGGGGGGTGCACCGTCTGCATGCTACCCTACATCAAGGTACACATATGCGCCATTTGTAAGAGTACGTATTCAAGGAGAAAGCGAATTACGCGTATTCGCATAACCGTGTCGAAATTGACCATAGAAATTTATAAGGTAGAGTAGAAGTACACTCGGTTCGACGTAGTATCAGAGAGTTGTCTCGATATTAATAAGATAACGATACAAATATTTTTCGCGTACTATACACCAAGACAGTACCTGCAAAAGATGGTGCAACGAATATGGAGTTCAGACACGAAATGTCTGGTCGGTCCTAGATAAATGTTAATAACGAAAAAGAGGTCCTACTGGTCCCAGAATTTCGTAAGGACGACTTCCACGTTGACACAGCAATACTTTATTTGAAACATTGCAACAATGCGCGTGGAATAATATCGATGCATCGTGCACGATACTATCGAATTGCATTTCGATTGGCATTCCCAATAAACGAATAGATCGAAGTGCCAGAGATATACTAAAGCCAGTGTTCCTCGTATAAGTAGCGAATAGAATATATGTATATATCGACAATTTCGACACGTGCAATCGTCGACAAATGGATGCATACAAGAAATCCATTAAGCCAGCCCTTGAATCTTTCGCAAAGCAAAGTAGTACAGAAATTACATTAGGAGTCCCGTCTTGCCAATCCTTCAGCTATACCTTTCGTATACCACGGGCAAAGTATGCGTATACAATTCGTACCAAAGAAAGACTACACAATAAACATAAACAGTTCTCGTACGACTGAAACAAACAAGTACTACTTGAATTAGACGAAAAGACAAACGGTAAGAAAAAAACAAATCAATAAAATAAGTATCGTGAGATCGAAATCTCGCGTAACGAGTACATGGGGCCATCTAAATATCACATATAGCCAAAGCATTAAAAAGTCCACCGATTGCATTAAATAACGTTCACCAATTGCATTGTAGATAATTGATCCCACCGAGTATATGCATAACAATAAAAAAAAAATCGCATACATTATACATATATAAAGTTGTATATATGTATATATACATATACAGGACATATAAGCCATCCACTGGAAGCTGCGAGAACGTGACTATGTGTGTGTCTGAACAGTAGTGTATTTAGTGTCGTGTATGAACACAATGTTCTGTGTGTGGGTTTATATATATGGGGTATGATAAAACATGATGGTTACGTGTAGTACGCATTTCGGTATCACATATGTATATACGTACGTGCTATTGTGACTTGGTATCGATATATGCATTGATATTCTATAAATGGATAAGATGACACGATACGTAATTTACAGGTGCGAGAAGCATCTGCGCCTAAGAAAATTGGAAATGCTCAAGGCGTTTTTCGTCGAAATTTTTTCCCGTGCTTGCGAGAACATTGAAGCAATGGCGTAGACGTATAAATAGAAATTCGAAATTGTGACGTGACTGCGACGAATAACGATCGGGCGACTTAATCGGGTGCCCGTTAAATTTTGGTAATGTTCCTACGCGCGTTACTCATGTGTAAGAATAGAAAAAAAATTAGTGTATTATTTTCGAAATAATCAAATTTTTTTCTTCTCGCTGCGAATTTTGTGGACATTTGGTTAGCGACAGTGTATACCGAGTGCTCGATGCACGTGTTCACGTTAGATTTAGGAAATACGGTGAAAGATATGAAAACCGGCATTTTGGGGAAACGTGACGGAACGAGGGGCTGGGAGGGGAGGGATAAATGAAAAGAGAATGAAAAATTGCGAAAGTAATACGAGACGTGATTTGTCAATGAGATTGAAAGAAAAGGATTGTTTCATGTAGAATTAAAAAATTTTTTTTCATCTCACTTTTTTCAAAATATTCCATTTCTCAAGACTGTTTTTCGATTGTGTAATGAAGAGAGGTCTGGAGGTCGTTTTCTTAGTGTCACGTGCCATGCATGTACCGGTATACCAGAAGTGCGCGTGAATCGATAAAAAATGACATCCTATTAATTCTCTAATACAATAAATAGATATTTAATGTAAATCCCACAGGAAGTTAATGGATCCGCCCAAAAGTTCGACAGCTTTGACGATACGATTAATCACGGCCATTCCGAAAAGCGTTATTAATTATCGAGAAAACTTTCAAAAGTGATGCTACCTGACTCGGTTGCAAAGACAAGTATTAGGTAGAAAATTTAAGAATCCCGAGACTGATAAAAATTTATATAAAGTTGGAACAAAGTATTTGGAATAAAAACAAAATAAGAAAATACAAATTTACGTAGAGAGATATATAGATACGGATAAGATTTAAAAACGAACAAAATTTATAATACAATGTAATATAGGTACCGAATTTGGTAATTAAAAAAAAAGTAACCGACAATACGTAACATATATGGAAGACGGTGCGTGAGATTGTAAGTGTGCGTGAGTATTTGCGTGCGATTCCGAAATTGTAAATGACGTATGAACGTATTTTGTTGGTCGAGTGATAACAAAAAAATAGAGTGCCGTGGTTATAGGCAGTCGGTACCCGTGCAAAGGGCCCACACTTACCATCCTCTTTCGCCACTACTATCCGACTTGAGCGGCCCATCACCACTGTGTGGTGTCACTGTTTCACTGAACCTACGAATTACAATAACACCGTACACAATCACATAATACATATCGAGTGCGGCTGATTGCTTGATTGCCTGTACGCTTGTTCGGTGTTTGATTAGTGATCTGATTAATTAATTCGCTTGAAATAAATAGCCTCCTCCACAGTGTACAAATAACATGAATTTGGCGGAAACGCCGGTGTCACGTGAAAAAAAAAGTTTTTTGCGAGGCTCTTGTATGATAATAGGACTGACAAAACGAAAAAGATACGAAACAGAACCAGGACAATGTATTTCAGAAGCATATGGGATGAGGATATCGATAGAAAATTTACAATCAATAAATATTAAGGTTGACATAACCTATAATATGTCAATAGCAATGATCGAGCTCGTGGCTGCGAATTGAAGTTGGTAATTTTCTTCTTTTTTTTTCTTTTGATTTTGCATCTAAATTTCCAGGTCTATACTAAAGCAAAGACGTAAGACAGGTTTCAGATCTTCGATAATGTTATGATAATCTATGTTAAACTTTAGGCGCAAGCCACATGGCGTTAAATGGAATATAAAAAGGGAATTATTAAAAGGCGGTATCAAGGAAGAGGATACGTTTATCAGGTAGCGTCGTATACGTATAAGACTGTGGATGCAAATAGACAAGGAGAGATAGTGCGCATTAATCATTCCATAGAAAAGTGAAAAAGAGAGACTGGAATCCCCATTTAAATACGAAAGCTAAGGATTGTTATGAATTTACTTGAACATTTTTCCAATTGTTATAACGTTGAATATTATTACAGAGAAGTACGCGACTTGTAACCTAAGGAGAACGCATCCGGTGCAGTAATGGATCTGATAAGTTATCGTTTTAAATATGCATTGTTTTCGCGCCCCTTGATACTTGACGAACGTCAAACAGCACGTATTTAAAAATCCTACTGCGAATATATCTTGTACTTTATCGTCAACGTCCTGGACCCCACCTTCTCTCATTGCGTAGATGTGTACATGAGTTTGTTACTGCAGGAATTAATTTTTACTGTAACAAACATACGAATTAGCAATTTAGCACACGACATTTAGGAAAGGTAACGTGGACAGCCATAAGAGCTCGCATCAGATTTCATCATCTCACAGCACATTGAGATCAAATGTTCGAAAAGTGGAAAGTGCAGCTGCCGGTATACAGGTTAGTTCAAACTCGCTAGTCGGGCTTGACAGATGTCAGACGATCGGATATGATTAAGTGCCTCCGAGAAGCAACTTTCAAATTTCAAAATACTACTGAAATTCTGAAAATATGAGTCATTGGTACTCGTAGCCATACCTGTGAAACGGCTGGACACTACCTTGATTTTTTAAAACTGTTTCTGTCCTTCTCTAACGCACGCAAGCGCAAAAAAGTATGTCTCTGTCGCACACGCGGAGTATATACGAAAGTCGAGAATTCATTGCGTCCTTCCCTCTTCACTGCCAAATGTTACTGAACGAAAACCTTCGCGTGACGACTGTCAAGTTTACTTGACTTGTTTCAACTGTATGTACCTGTATACCTGTGTGTGTATATACACATATCTCTCTTGTGTATAATAAAACATAATCGTGGAGTTGTGAGCAGTATTATATGGACGGCGTTGAAACGCGCGAACTACCGTGCATTTGTCGGCGCTTGTGGAAACTTTAAGAAGTTTACTGAGAATATAGAATTTCTTTTAAGTTCCTTGGAATGTGATTCTACGTTTCAAGAGAAAGAGAGTGTGAGAGAGAGAAGCGGATATAGAGCGACGTTCCACTAGCGTTTCCTATTATCATCGCCCACTGTTGCTACACTAATAAAGTAGTATAGCTGCTATAATAGTCGAATATAGTAATAAAGTGTGAAAATAATGTAATAATATAGTAAACACGGGGCAATAGGCTTTTGATATAAGAAGCGCGCAATATAAGAAGCATGCAGAAAAGTAGTGGAAACCGATCCGAGTGATCTTGGACCAGTTCTCTCTTTTTTTTTTTATCGGTTTAAGCTAACCGAGGTGCTTCTTTTTTTAACTAAATGAAGTGTCCAGTGTCATCCATTCTTGGGACAGTTAGCTGGTTAGGCTTTTAGGAACAGACTGTTTCTCATAGCCACCAAAAGCCTACCTTCGCAGTACTTTGATTTCATTCTCTAAAGAGTCTTCCTTCCCCTTCAGCGCTTTCTTGTCAATAATTTTCACTGCAAACATTTGTCCTGGTTTCTCCTTACTCTCAGCTAGTCGAACCTCCGAAAAGGCACCCCTGTGGAAAAGAATGAATCATTATAAATCCTTGTACGATCTATCTTGCAAATTATGATATGCTTGTTCAATAGATCATACATGATATTAAACAATGTTACATTGGTATTAATATCGTTTGCAAAACTTTATATTAAAGATGATGTCATTGATTATTTAGACATACGGTTTTATTATTTATAATGGTATATATGCTTGTTCTACGCATATATTGATGACCGATATCAGTCCATTCATCTATTATGAACCTGTTTATTAAATCTGGTCAAGGCTTTTATATAATTATTAAGTATTTTTGTCAGTTTTCTTGAATAACAGTGATTACATCCAATGCGTGTATTGACGTAGATTCTATGTTTTCACATTAATTATGACCGATATAAAAATCTTTAGTACACAATTGTCATTTCCATAATTAAATTTCAATTGTATTTAAATGACAGGTCTAGAAAAAATATAAGTAATTATAATGAAGATGATAAATTTATCATTGTGTCAATTGTCTTAAAATAAATACTTGAGTATAGAAGCATAGAATATATTAGCTCTTACACATAAACGAGTCATAATTTGTTTTTATGAATGGTGATAACATGCTTTGCTGGATGAATTACCAAAGTATCATGCCTTAATGATAATCAATGTATCACTTGTCAATCCTGATTGTAGACTCTTAATAAACACAAATTTTATCATCTGAACTAATATTTGCTGGGAGTATCTTATTTAGTAGAAACACTATGGATCACAATGATAAGTCACTTTTCATAAGGAAAACAGTCTACAAATAGTTTTTTCAAAGAAATACTAAACAGGTTTTTCTAGAATTAAAATAAGGTGCAAATTTTTGTAATTGGTGTAAAGACTAACTGCTATTCCATATAGAATATTCTAACAGAGTCCATTAGAAGGCATCGGCTAAGTGAGTCTGAATTTCATAGAAAAACAGCATTACTCCGTACAGCACTGCAAACAAGTTATAATCAAGAACTGCTTTCTCTTTGTACTGTGAGAGTATACCAGTCTCAATTGGTTGCATAGCACTAGATATAATTATACCAAGCAACAGTGAGATGGTGGTTGCCTAATGTAAACAAGTTTTTGAAAGAAGTAACCACGTTATATAACTAAGTAATATCATGTCAATCAAGCTCATTTATTTGTTTGACAACCATTAACTACAGAAATTTCTAAGGCAACTTGAGCCTAGGGATATGACAGGAAGCTACAATAATAATAAGTTTTTCATTTATCATATACTTTAGCCTCTGGGAGTCTGAACCAAAACAAATGAAGTGATTATCAGGCAGTATATCACGACATATATCATACTTCCGTCTTCAAGATATTTCCCAGGTGAAAATGCAACTCAATGCGTTTACTTATCTTCGCAAGGCACGATCAACTGTTTACAAATGAATATCTATTTACGATGCATATTTACCCTGTATTATCGTCGTTTACACGAGGTTTTTAATGTAGGCACTTATATACCATGCATACAGATGTATATGGATGTACCGGCGAAGTTTCTATGTCATTACTTACAAGTATTTCAATACGCAGATAATTCAAGCTGAACATAAGCTCACGATAAGACCACGTCCAAACATTGGTTCTTGGTAAGAATTTTTAAGAGGACGAGCATGAAATTAGTAGAACCGGAAATACAAGAAGTCCCTCTATAAAAGAACATAAATAATCGATTCAATTGACTTTAAATTCGCGATAACCGAAAGCCGTGCAAATGCCAATAGTAGTAGGCCAGGGCTATCCAGCGAACGATATGTTTCTCGGATAGCGCTTGAAGGTCTGAAAATTATTGGAAAGGACGAGAAAGCGTCGCTGGTACTGTGGTAAAACGATGGGATATATTATAAAGATAGAAAGTAAGGTGTATAATACGTATTTCGATGCAGGTACATTTTGCAAGGAGTGTCAAGTTGCGACTGAATCATACAAAGAAGGTTAGGATTCCGAATGCATATAAAATTATTATAATTCATAATAATATCTTCGATAATATAAACAGACTATGACTAAGAATGAAAACGATAACGAAAGTATAGAGAGACAGAATTTCAAGAGTGAAATAAAAAGAGAGAGTAAAAGAGAAGGTCAGACAGTGCCAGCTGTCGAGCTGTCAAACCGCAAGTGGGGAAAACCCTTAAAACCATGCGGAAGAATCGCCCTTTTTCCAGGCAAAAGGCAACGAAATATATTTTCATCTTAAGTCCCGTAGCGATATCTCATCCAGTTAGTAAGTACATATAAGCCACGTATAAAGATACTCACGTCCCAAGGAGTTCTTTGAGGATGTACTTGTCGTCAACGGACGGAGACTTGTCGTCCTTTCCATCCTTCTTGAGTTTCTTATTCGAATCCTTCTTGCCAAAGAGCGGCATTTTGCCTTAGTTTAACACTAAAAATCGACGATACACGATAAACAACACACAGCGACTTTAAAATCTACACACGGACCCCTTATCCTTAAAGAATCTCCCGACTGTTCCTTGACGTAGTTAGCTTCCACGCGAGCGCTCTCACTTACGACGTATCCCAAGACAAGACAGAACAGAACAAGACACTCTCCCGCGAGTACACGCCCGGCTCGGCTTAGTTCGGCTCGGGCCGCCGATTTTCGCCAGACTAATAAGTAACAGCGAATACCGATATATACGATATATATACACCGTATGTCTCTTCCAATGATGAAATGAACTTGTTCAAAATTGCTTTGGCATACAGTTCCTTATCCGCAGCTGTAACGACACGTTTGCTACTTTGCTTGCTGGTTTGCTTGCTGCTGCTGTTGGCTAGCTAGCTTGCCTGGCTCGTTGGCTCGGTGTCGCGGATCGGGCTCAGGGTCGCGGCCTCGCGCCCTCGCACCACCACCGACAGATAGCTCCGAGCTATCCGGCTCTCCTATCTATCGCGATTCGACGTCGCGTTTCGTTACTCCCGATAAACATTTGCCCCCGGTCGCTCGGGTCATGTCGTTTACTGAAGATTCTCTTTGATTCTATCACTTGACACTGTGTGTTAAGCGACTTCTTTAAGTCTGATTTTGCAGATTGCTCGCGCACGGTATACTATCCTTGCGACACGTAGACAATTTGGCAAGTGACACTGGCACTGACTGCTTTACTTGACTCTAGTGCTGCCAAGGCAAGCCAGCGAGGATCTGCCACGGATTACGTCGACTCGTAATACACAGCGCTCGCGATCTTTATGACGCTTGCCTAACCTGGCTACAAGCTTCCTTCGATAGCCACTGAACGGCGCCGCTTTTATTTAGATTCTTACACACTTTTCTAGAGCATAGTTCTAGAAAAATTTAAAAGATATCTGTCAATTTACCATGTATTATGATATTTAGAAAAGTCACGTACGGAATGTATGTACGAGCTATATGCGTTGGGATTAACATAACTTACTGTACCTGTATCATTTTGTTGGAGATACTTTTTATTGCTCGACAACAATTCGTTTCTGCACATGGACCCGAGTCGCAACCTGTCGTAAATCATGTCCATTATGTTTTTAGGCTAGAATTAAGGTTCGGGGAATGACGGTTAGATGGCGATATTGCATGAAAGAATTTTATCTGGGGGATATAAATAAATTTACGTACATCGAATGATTATAATTGTTTTTAGAAATTATATAATAACATACGTATACGGCAGTCTGCACTATTGGGAAATTTTATAGAAGAATTCAAATCTATTATTGGCTTAGTGGATAAGGTTCTGTAATGTCTGATTCTCTATGTTGAACGTAGAGCTTCGAACTTACGCCACTATGCTGCGCCACTATATGGTCTATAGTTCTATATTTTTTTTTATTACGTATATTGGCCAATGCCCACAGGCCAAAAGCGTAGTTTTCGAACGTGCCAAATGAGTTTGTATCGTTAGGAACATATATTGACACGTGGAATACATTAATGAGGTGAGATTCTTTGATATACGGATGATCCAGGAAGAATGAGGAAATTGAAATATATCATTATTCAAACTGTGTTCATTTGGTTCGATTAATTTTTTTTCGTATAAGATTACAGTTTTACAATCAGAAAAATACATCGAGGGAAATAACAATTGTTTCACATTTACTTATAGAAAATTAAGTTTCGATAATGCGGAAACACATAATCCGAAAACTTAATAACATATCCATTATAATATTTATATTTAATACAAACTACCTACAAATTCAACAAATATGGTTGATCTTTAAAATGTTTACACGCCTTCTATCACTACAACATTATCCACATGGAAGATTGAATAGAATTTTTTAAAAGTTCTAGAATCTTCCAAATCGCTACCGAGTAATAGCTACTGAGAGCTTCGTACAAGGTGAAAATTTTCATACGTTTTTTCCACAATACCACATTAAATGTGAATATAATATAAAAATTTTCCTCGTTTCTCGAAAAGTGAGAATAATAAATTTATTAAAAAATTATCAAACTGAAAAGAATCATTTGAAATTCGCATGCTATGACCGCATAAAATATACGTTAAAGAAAGTGCCAAATAAAATAAATCTTTAGATTCCCTTTTGTCCTAGAAGTTATAAGAACCGCCAGTAACGCACTTGAACTGTGAAAGCTAGTGTTATCGCGTTTTTTTGTACCAAGTTGTAAATGCAAGTATCACACGTTTTCCACTTGAATGAGAAATCGTGACCAGGTTTGTCAATCCATGAATGATTCGCCGCTAAGTGACCCATTCGTATAAGCAACAAAGCGTTTTAAAGCAGTACTTTATTACTTCTAAACGTCATCCGGTGTTACTTTTACCAATAGTCCATTTGCAGGACTTTCGTTCAGCCGTTACGAGGCCATAGGGCTGTTGTTACGAGGTTATAACAATTAACCAGATAAAAGCGGCATATCACGAGGGTTGCAATTAGAACGAATGGGAGCTGTGATAAGTGTTTGTGAAATAATGATAAATTCTCATCTACCAGCTCTTTAATATTTACGAGATTAGAAACCATAATATAGAACGATGAATGTTCCTGGTTGCACGATTATCAAAACCTTAATAACAGACTGAATGCATTGCAAGAATAAATGAAATTAGAGTCACGATTCACAAATTACAATTTAGCAACTAGAAACACGAATTTTTCAAACTTTCTCCCTTTACCAAACATCTCGTCGTATCTTTATTTAAGACTCGAAATTGAAATGTTGAAATATAGGAAGAGCTCAAACGTACACATAATATAGCAAATAACAGTACGAGTTTTCTTATTTGGTCAGTAACTTTTCACATATGCAGACTCATTGATACTTCAAGCATTTCCTTCGAAATCCTCTATAATTATCCAGACGGTATTTGATTATTTCATTGTCGATGTCACTAATTTTAGGTAATACTGATAATCAACTCACTACTCTTCAAAATGAAATTGAGACTTCAAGTATTTCCTTCGAATTTCTCTATAATTATCCAGACGATATTTGACTATTTCATTTTTGATATCACTAGTTTTAGGTATCACTGATAATCAACTCACTACTCTTCAAAATGGAATTACAGTCACCATACCTGAACATGGCTTAACTATAGCAAGAAATTTATAAAGATTTATGACGTCTCGTATACGGGGAACATTGACAAAATTGCATTTATACAAAGACACGTCCAGTCGATTGTCACAAATGAAGATTTTACTTTCAACTGACCTTTCGCATGCTGGCCAAATGTCGCATTTAGGCGAATCACTATGTAAACGTGAATACGTGAGGTTATGTCGACAGGTACGTTTATTGCCAACAGGATTCGGAGTTAGAAAACGAAAGTACGCACGTTTCTGTAGTAAAGTAAATAGTAATATTTATACAAAGTAATCAATATTGATATAAATTTTCTGATAAACATATTTTAAACCACTTATGTAGTAAAATAAAAAATCTGAAACCTTCGTGACACGTGTCTAATCGCACTTTACTATCATGGCGCAACGAAGAGCGATTAAGCACGTAATTTAGACGCTTCTTCAAGGCAATTAACTAGAAAGAACTCTGCGCTATCTTGGCAAATTAGAGATTATATCTCGAGCCGAGAGTGTGCCCTCGTAAAAGATTGAAAATTGAAACGATAAGTTATAATTATCCTTGGGATGTGCTTGTCGAGCAATAACTAATTAATCGAGCGATTAGAATATCAGATGAGACATTAATATTTACGATTAATCGTTTGGGATATATAAGATATTGGAAAATAATGTGAATATTTAATCACTGTGATAACGACTGACCGGAATATAAGTAAACATTCTTTTCTGTATGTGTTCCAGTTGAAACAGTATGAAGAACCACATTCCAACTGCGGCAGAGACCTTTTACGCCATGTTCAATTATCATTCCGGTTTTCTAACGGTTCACGTGAATACGTACGCACCTAGCAATCGTATGAAATGACGCAAAGGACAAGTCAAAATTCCCGTTAACGCGATACACGAAAATAGCTCAAAGAAGATCGTGCCGACCGTCAAAAAGGGAAGTCGAAGTGAAACTTGAAGGAATTTGAAATCGTCATTAAGCGAGCTAGAAAGTCAAAACTCAGCATAGACGATTCGTACGAAAGCGTAATTACATATTAATTTCGTAAGGATCCGTCAAATTAGTTAAATCGACAAACCATACATTCCAGTGGCTGAAACCTGGCGGAAGGAAATTCAAAAGCATATACAAAGGATTCTCAAGATGTAGCGCGAAATTCAGTATAAATTCAAGTTAAAGAAATTCGCATGTGACACAAACTGTTATATGCAACTGTACGCAATGAGATATAAGAGTAATGATCGGAAGAGAAAGGTTCGCTGAGTTATAGCTCTCTTTTTTCTCTGATTTAACTTTTTTCTTCGTCTCTCAACAGTCCAGATACATTTCCAAGCATCCACGAAGAAACGTAACGCAATCCTTCAAACCGCGGGAGAGAAAGGTTATATGCTTCCCCGCAGACATTTTTCCTTATAATTTCATGCGACCCACCGAAATCCACCTTCACTCTGTGGTTACCAGTCTCTTACAGCTATTTTTACGTGAGGAGTGCACATTAGCACGGTGGCATATGCTTTAATGAGTTAAAATAATAAATTCGAAAAGCGGTTACTTCTTGCCAAACGTCTGAGTCATGAGTAATCGCGAAGCCAGTTTACGTCCAAGCTACTCAGAACGAAAGAAAAAAATCTAGCGGTACCTGTCGTTCATATATTAATTGACGGTGACTATATTTACATATAATTATCGTCGCTTGCATACACATTGAACTAGGTGCGCTTAATAATGCTGGTTGCATAATCTTTTATTAGATTGTAAATCCTAAGAGGGTTTTACTTGCTTGAGAAACATTACTCTTATCCTTGGAGCATTTCAGGAAAGGTAGCAATCAACTCTAGCAAGAAAGATCTGTCGTTCGTTTCTGGAATTTTTCTCGATACGCTGAGACGATTCTTGGATCCGGTTTTGGTACCGATCATAGTAATACGAGCTCTACTCGCTTTTGTGTACATGTGTTTTACAAGAGAACGCTTGTGTGTCAGTATACATGTATATTAGATTTTTAGGCTCATAGTCGACCCACAACATTAATTGGCCAATGTGCTACTTTCAGTTGTGGTTGTTTTAAACAAAATCTAGACACTGGCCAGAGCTATATAATAAGAGTAAAGTCAATTCGAAGAAAATATTGGAGTCAATTGATTGATTCGCTATGGCAATTTGTCAATTATTAATTTAGGATAGTATTGTCGGAGAGGATTCAGGAGAGTTGTATTGTATAGACTATTCAAAACATGTAAATTTGAGCAAAATCAGTATATTGTAAGACATGAGTGAAAGTTTTGTAACATATATTCCTGATCATTAGAACATTTTACAACTGCCAATTAGGTATAGCGAGTGTTTTTCATTTTTAAGAATTGGTCTTCAATTAATTATTGATGTTAAGTCTAAAATATAAAATTTGAAAGTTTCACGATATTCCCCTACTGTATTCGTCCATCTTATATAGAATAAGCGTTACACCCTAGGTGTGGGGAATTCCAATGTCCCAATAATTCAGTAGTCCACCGTATATGTTCACAATAGCAGAACTGGATTTCGTGAGGGCACGTTTTTTAGATACAGGTATATATAAAAATAAAAATACACATGGTCGGACCTACGTGTGGAACGAATAAAGGAGTGTAAAATAAATATATTATCATAGGTATCATAGGTATCCGCTGACGATTCTCCAGCTAAGCGACGATCGTCGAGCATTCAATAAAATTAGATACGACATTGAAAAATCTACTTTAAATATTTATCTCTTTCTGTCTCCGTATATATAGTATATATGTATAACGACGCATATACTGAAAGTACGGATAAGCACGTGTTTTGTTGCGAATATTTACATATTGTCAACTCGTACTCGAATTTTATTCGAATCTTATTCACATTGTGCAGGTTGCTTTTACGTGTTGATATAAACATGAACAATTGTATACAGGATTATTCAAGTTAAATCGATTAGTCAGATAACGTGTATCTAACTAAAATAATGATTTTTATCTGAGACAATCAAGCGTATGAGATAAATATAATGAGAATCGAGTGATAGACATGAAAACTAATTGATGGATTTGAGCTGGACAGTCCTGTATATAAATATATATGTATATCCGTATATTATAAACACTAAGGTGGCGATTAATAGCAAATTCGACGAAGCAATCTTGATTTTACGACGTAAAACGGGCCAAGGATATTTCAACTATAGTGAATAGGTGACGCATACTAACGAAGGAAACCTTGGCTGAGCATTCGGGTCACCGAACCTTCAGTAAGTCTTTTCCAGACTCGAGTTAGAGTATTGTTTATTGAGATTTTATGATTACGTATATATAGCTGCGATAATGACTAACCCTTTCCAAAAAATGAAATAGGAACACGATACTTCGGTTAAGCTCATTGTTTTACTGTTGATCTATCCTATGGCACTCGAGAAAATAAAAAGAGAACATTACAATAAAGAAATGGAGACCAAGACTTGAGTGCAGAGTTCGCGATTCGTTATCATGCGATTAAAGTAACTTATTAAATCATAGTTAAGAGACGAAGAAAAAATTGAGTAGTAAATGAAAAAAGAGTTACGTATGAATGGACATAGTCCAATTGTCAAAGTGAATGTACCTTCGTGTCTTTTGAGTCTACTTACTCGTCCTATTTAGCTAAGTCAAGACTCAGGAATTATAACCCTTATGTAACCTACGTCAATTAGAATATTCTTAGTGCGTATGTTCTTTGAGCACACACGCTTGTAATTTAGCGGAACAGATATACCTGTACCTAGATGTGAACTAGTATCACATAAGTATACGAGTTACGATGAGTTATCCGGAGTGACATTTAGGCGTAATAGCCTCCATCATGGCCATTATCACTTGCATTTACTTTTACCATCCAGTAACTTTTTCCAGAGGTCAAACTGTTCGCTATATTTAACCATGTGTATGCTTATACCACGCTGCACGTTACACGGGCTATACGA
>JARQTI010000841.1:0-34079 GCA_030142655.1 Trachelus tabidus | reverse complement strand
TTCCAGAGGTCAAACTGTTCGCTATATTTAACCATGTGTATGCTTATACCACGCTGCACGTTACACGGGCTATACGAGATTCTCTTGTTCAGAAATTCGTTAGCATGAGCACGCTTGATCCCGAGTTTATGAGCAACAATACCGGTTGTGAAGACGTCTTCGAGTTTGAGATATGTCTGGTCCAAAGACGCCTTATACAATTTATGCACCACATCACTTGATAACAGATAAGCAGGTCCGGTGGTGAAGTCTGGAAAGATAGAGGGCTTGTACTGCGCCTGTGATACGTAATACTTGCTCTTCTTGTTCCTTATGGGTTTCCACTTCTTGGCTAATCTTCCAAATATCACATTCTTATCCTTGTAGTGTTTGCTTATGAAGGAGAGCAGCCGTGGCACGTTTATAAACATGTCGTCGTCAGTCTTCAGGATGAAACGTACATTGGAGCAATAATTGTCAACCCATTCCAGAGTTGATATTGTCTTCAATGTGAGATTTGAATACGAATCTAGAAAGCTCCCACGAATCACATCACCATACATTAATTGCTCGTGCACTAGAATCCTCTCGATCCTAACGTCTGAGGTTGCACCGAGCATGAAGAGAATGCTCACGTCTCGTCTTTGCCCAAAGTGTCCCCAAGTCTGTCTGATGGCGGTCCTTGCTTCTACGTGACTCGGTGCTGACATTACTATTATTACTAGCTGCATGTCCTTGCCGAAGTTAGGACATTTTTCAGGTATTGACACAGGATGACCGGATTGATATATGGCACGTGCCGAAGCATTGTTCATTGTTGAGATGCTGGTGCTTGTCATGTTTAGCAGATTGCTTATTTGTTTTATCGGCTTGTCACTACTTTCTTTTGAAATCGTCGAGGAACTCGCGGAAGACAGCGATTGCGAGATGGAGGATGTCGACAGGATTGTGATTAACGTCGAGAGGTTGCTGCCGTTGTGGGAACTGTTGCCATTTAGACTAGAAGAGAGCTGTGCTCCAATTGTTGAATTCTTTGATACTGTCAACTGTGCTTCAGCATGTTCTGTCGCGTTGCCACTGATATGGTGAAGGTCGTATATCACCAGGTGACCTGTAAATAATATTATTTGTATACTTATTTATCCTTCTAATAATTTTTTAAGGTCTTATGGAAATTTTCATGTATTTAAATTAATTGCTTTTGGACTTTTACATTCACTAATTTAACTTGCTTATATCTGAAGGACACGCACGCAACTGATTATACGCCATAGACATCTTTAAATTGTTTTCTTCTTAGTTTTTGAGTAAGAGCTTGTCTTGACTCAACAACATAACGACGATTACGATGTACCGCATGTAAATGAGTTCCTTAACGTATTTTTAAAGAGTACATAGATTCAAGAAAAATTCCTAAGATATTAGATGGGTATCGAAATTATGCCATTGATTCCAAGGACTAATATTCACAAGAGGAAGAATTTTTTAATTATCAACTTTATTATTCAGTTCCATGAATAATTATTCAGACAAAAATAGAATTCATCAGGTACTTATACATGATAAAAAGATAAACCAAGTGATATTATTTCTAAGTAATTTCATTATATCTGTTTTTGTACACAGATGTTTATCAGTGCCGATAACATAAAGCAAACAGGATTATATATATTTTTCTCATATGCAGCTTTATTGTGAATTGATAGGCTAAATACGTAAAATTTATTGGGGAAATAATCTGATAACAAGAAACAGTACAGTATCATATCAGATAACTCTATTCGCTGACTTCTTTTCCATGCTCCATTCAATAATGTTCGAATTCATGATATTCATCGATGCACAACATATAATACAGCCTTTCGACTTACGTGCAATTTGAATGATCCCTTATGCAATTGCCACTTTAAAATATTTAAGCTACATATTATATGCAAATCAAAAAGAGATATCCATTCGCAAATACAATTAGTTATGCTGCAAAAACGATTAGAGTCAATCTCAAATTATTAAGCACCAAAACTAACAAGATTATTAAAAATGTAATTGAAAGATCTATAAATTGAAGACAAATACTCCTTACCGTTACGTGCTGAAGCAAATTGTCGTATATCGTTGACAGTAGTCCGGTAATACGCATAGAAGGTAAGGCCAACCAGACCCAGTATCAGACTCTGCAAGAGACGGCTACGAAGATGCAAAAACTGGAACATGTCGACGGTGAATATTGGTCCGTTGATTACCGCACGGTTATGTCATTGCCGGTGCTCTTTACGATCCTCTTCGATGCACTGCTTATTAGAGTCGGTGACTTCCTTCACTATTGCCATATTGCGGCTCGTTTGAGCCTTCGACGCGCGTGGCTTCTTACCGTCCAAAGTGGCCGCCGATGCGTCTCCTCGTCGATGTTCATACTGTTCACCGAATTCCGCGGGAGAGCCTCATCCTGTTCGCCGACCTCCGGAGGCCACTACCGAACACGTCATTATTCGTCACGTTGGGTAGTCCACTCACAACTACCGGGACAGGTGTCTTGGCGTGGGAGTATACGTGAGGTTCCGCTTCGCAAGTACGGGAGAACTTGGGGAACTGGGGAGAACCTGGTGGCCGGTGCCGATTTCGTGGGGACAGAAACACCACGACGTCTTACACTGTACTCTCAGGATTGTCACTAGATGTCAGAATTATACTGGCTCTTCAATACTTTGTCTTTAAAGGATAAAGCAGAAACTCGAGGATAACTCTTTAATGGTAAAACTCATGAAGTACCATCCGATGGTTTCTTACTGAAGGAATTAATTTTTCGTCCATCGAAGACGTCGCTAATTCCCATAGCGCCAAATATTTCCTTCTGTTCGAAAAACATCGATCCACCTGTCGCTACCAATATTTCAATCACCTATAATGCTTGCGGACCATATTATTTCAAGAACGAAAAGGTTAATAAAAATTGTATCTACGTTGACAGAACCTCAAATATGTTGGAGTTTGATAGATTTACTAACATTAAATATACTTGATAATGAATAAAGGCCAAACGTGTCCCATGTGTCCAGCGAACAATTTAAAAAAAGGCATTATCTGCCCAGTGCAGGAAGTGACTTCACTACATCCGGTATTTCATCCAGCCCAGTTCCTTGGACCTGGGCGGCGCTTATTACCGCGAGACCAAGGAGTTGATCGATAACCTATTTTTCAGCGGTTGGCAGGTAGCCAAAAATCCCAGCGAATGCTGCTGACTCTTTGACTCATCACCGTGGCAAACAGACTATCCTCGAACCTTTGGTAGCAGTTCAGGATCGTGCTAGGTCACGAATGTTTTCAAAACTGAAACTTTGCAATTACACTTGAGGCTAGCCGTTGCAGTGGCTTGCTACATATCCGTAGATATGCATTGCGGTTACAGGTTTTTCTCTTCGTGTGATTGAGAGGCATTATTGAATTTACCATAGACCGTATATGTACTTTATGACCATCCAAGACTGCTAAGAGGCTCCTATAGAAATATTCAAAGCGGAACCATTGAAGGAGACAAATATTTTTGTATTTGAAAAAATTCAAACAATAGCTGCAAGACCTGAAAAAAAATGGCTTTTAGAATGGGTACGTAAATAATGTTGTCAATTTTAATGTGTATTCGATACTGCCAGTTTTAAAAGCTTGTAATTTAAGGAGTATGTATGATAGCTTTTAATCGGTGTACCAGCCTTTGCAATGAAGCGTATTTCACGCTCAAGCAATGGCTAAACGCTCGATTACTCGAACGCCTGTATAAATAAATTGGCAGAACAGCTAAAGCGTTTATGTGTCACCATTTATATACGTCGAGGCAGTTCACTTTTGGAAATTCAATTGAAGCACCAAAGAAAGTTTGATAAAAGAGCACTAGAATGTCTATAAGATTAATGATGGCAAATGGGTAGCATCTGGTAGCATCTAATCAAAACGTTTACATCCGTCTCACTTATTACAGTCGATTCTTCTTCGGTTTCTAACCTAATATCTTGTTAGGACCGAGAGACGAGAAAAAAACATACGAGCTCTTACGACTAGCGTTCAAATCAATTAATGAAGACTAGTGAGTAAACCTTTTAATATCTTTAAAACAATATTTATGTTTTTTTAAATGATTATCATCAATTTCAGACGAGCTAGTGTTCTAACATTGTGCGGATGATTGGGTATACGTGGTCTAAAAGATCCCAGAAGGAAAATCAATAAAACAAGGATATCGATAGTCCAGTCAGGTATTTATAAGGTCATATAAAGTTATATCCGGTTGGATTAAAGATGAAGGGACAAGCACGAAAAGTCTCCTGGCAAATCTGCGTGCCGGCTAAGACGGTCAGCTGCTAGACAGCAGCCGCGCAGCCGATCGATGGCCCAGTGGCACTTGGTGCGCCACTTCTCTACGCCCCTATCTTCTCTTCCTTGTTCAGAACTCCACTCGTCGTTTTCCCCAGTTCGCCGCCTCACAGGACGTGTCTCTGCCTGTCTCTATTCCCTCTACCTCGTCGGCAGCCACCCCCGCCAGTTCACCAGTCAATCGCTGCAGCTCGCAGTGCTCGAGCACCGACTCTATGTCGTCGTCAACGGTGCGAGTCAGAAATCCTTTACTTGTCAAATCTTAGCGCTGTCACCTTCGTTACTCTAACCTATTCTAACTACCATTGTGACTTCTACTTTCATTGGATATCAGAAGAGCAGAGGGAACTTTTACTACGCTCATTAAGAAACGATTCCTCAAGTCAATCTTCAGGAACTTGATGCGACTTTGCAAGCTATCAGCACATCTTCGAACACTTACTCAATAACGGATTCAAAGCTTCAGAATTTCAATGTCGGATTGGTTGCTCGGCACGGCTAAGGTTAGTCAATTGGAAGATGGGTTATTGTTTTTTTGTTACCTGGTGCAAGCTCACCGTTGGTGGCTGTTTTTATTGCAAGCGTTATTCTCTTTATGCCTCGACACACCCATCTGAAGACCATGTGTGCCTCAGGAGTAGGCAATGGCGAGCCTTCAAAATCGTGGGTAGATCAATAACGGACCGCAATGAATTCCATGACGCGGTCGCGGAATTTCTCAAAGCCAGAAAAACGAAAATTAAGCTTTTACAATTTGTTAATGCGCCTGCTTTATGATTAAGTATCACTTGAGTTAGCTTGAAGATGCATGCTGGTAGAAATTTTGGAAAATTTTCTTTCCCTCCACGTTACAAACTGTCAAGTGGTCCCTGACTTTTAATTGTTATCTCTTATGGCGTTGCTAACAGAACAGACCATTTTACTCTGTCCTCTATTCTTTTACGTAAGACAGTCTCTACGAATGTCAGATGTACATACAGGGTGGCTCTTAATCCTTTTCTGAAATATTCTTTCACGTGGTTGATGGGTACATGCCATCGTCTTTTTTTCATCTGGTGAACACATTCTAATCTTATCTGCCACAAGAAAGATGCACTGTAACAGAAAACGACGTCGAAGAGGAAAACGTTTCGCAAATTGGCCCTCGTCACGCGAACCTACCTGTATTATTTTTTTTGTAAGCAACGTATGTAAATCGTTATTTAAGTCTCTTTGATTTATGTGCTATTGGTACGGGTGTCAGTATTCGATCAATCTTTATTGATCGTGCAGTCATGAAATTTAATACAAGAATCTCATTAGTCGATTTAAATGATTTAATTACTTTCACATCTACTGTAAATTACGAAAACTTGGCGCAGGAAGTCAGAAAGTTGTTTGCCGCTATAGTGTTTATCTGTAAAACCACTTCCGGCCAATGGTCCCTAATAATCCCATACTAATTGGCACACCATTCGCTATCGATCCATGATAAGCTAAGGGCATGGCAGTAATAATATTGAGCTTAAATTTTAACCTTACTTATATAATTTTTGACATTTCATTTATTACAATCATAACGTACAAATTGTGCAATATTTTCAAAATTTTAATCCAAGAACGTGAGTCGTGCAGATTTCAAGAAAGAGACCTCTCGTTAAAAGTGGTTTCTCTTAGCTCCGTTCGCTCTTCACTTGCACAAAGAGAATTCCGTTTACGTAAGAGCTTACTATTTCTAGTCAAATAAGAGCTTCGTTATTCCTTTGCGAATTCAAAGGTAAGCTATCATCCATCTAAAAATTGTATTCGACTGTCACTGCTTAGAATACGAATAAATTATGTGAATAGGTTTGTTCTCGTAACCTACACTTCATGCACTTTTCAAAAAATGTAAACTTTTATTGGATGATATTTTCAAGTAACCAATTAGAACTTGCTCTTCTTGAAAAGCCCAGAAAGTGTAGGTAACGGGCATAAACCATGGGGTCCATTGTGTAACTCAAATGTGAAAATACGAAAAGTGAATAGTTCTTGGCCAATCGCGTGTTAGGTTCAAAAGAAAACAACCATAACGATTGGCTAACAGCTCTACACTTATCGTATTTTCACTACATTTGAGTTACAGAATCGACCCCCTAATCACAAAATCGCTAAAGCCTCAAAATAATAAGTTCGTCAAACGGATATTCGATCCACGAAACTTTAGTAATTGTTTCCGTAATTGGGAAAGAACTTTTTGAAAAAAGTAGAGGAGTTTTAAAAAGGTCCGATCGTATTTTTATAATGCTTATTTAGGCAGTGATAATCGGTATCCATGACACGACGAATATATTTGCATTTCTAGGTTAGATTATACCACCCGTACGTGCGAACGAGTGTTGCACGTTGATTGTGAAATACCTGGATGGTTTTAGAGGTACAAAATAATGATGAAGAGTGGTAAAATCTGGAATTGAGAGATATAAACGTACATGGGTTATCTTTGCGTGAGTGTTGCGCGCGCGCGGGTGTCAGGTACCTCTTTCCCTGAGAGGGCAAGTCGCTTCGTGGGGGAAACAAGAAGGACATAGAGACAATCAATATGTTTGCACTGTGACGGCCACGCACATCTTTGCTTCATAAACGTATTTTCTACATAATATAAAAGGGATAATCCATTTCTTAAGATGAGAGCGGGAGATTTGAAAATTGTGTGAAATATTTTTTTTTATTTATGCAAAAAGCAATTTTTACACATTTCCTCCTGATTTTTTAAATTGCATGAAACTCATTAAAATATTAGCCATTACAGAGCTGCAGTTCATTTATTATATGCTTTTTCCTGTAGAGAGATAAGCAATTTCTTTTGCTGAGAACGTATAAAACATGGTCGTCGTTGCGGCAGCCCCTTTTTACCTTACTATTGTTAATATATAGAAGACTGATTGTCCCGTGCGACTTGCATCTCTCTCTCTGTAAATGGAATATGGCCTGTGCTTATTAAATTCAAGATCGATACTCGACGATATGAATTACGGAGTTGTACTCGGTAGAGGTCAACGGACAAAGGCTAACACGATCCCCCTCAAAAGCACGCTATTCCGTGCTGGCAATCACGAGCAACGGTTGGCACATTCGATAAGGAACTTTCTTATCGATTCTTTTCGTGTTACGGTAACTCCTAGAGAATCCATGGTAAGGACAGGTAAAATATAAAGTCCTTTGACGCTCGCTGATGGATTTGTGTCCTTCGTGGCTCTAGCATTAGTTCTGTACGATATACGATACGCCAGAATGCCCGCATCGTCCATACTTGATGAGCCTTGAGGTATGTAAGGAGGCCGCATTGATTTTCTAAAATTACAAGTAACTACCGAAAATAACGTATCCTTGCAAGTAGGATGCAGAATGTGTCACCGTACCAATTTTATTGCTTCGGGTTGGCTCCAAGTATATTCAGATTGGGTTTGACTGCTTGTATGGACATGTGCGATCCGAGTGATGAATAATCATAGATAATGTACCAAATTGAATGTTTAATATCCATAAGACGTTTAATTAATGAAGATTATTTGCGTCTTCTGTAGGTGTGGCTGGTGAAGAAGCATCTGTAGAGTCTCAGGAGAATCAATAGGAGAGGAGAGAGAGAGAGAGAGAGAACGAGGGAGAAAAGAAAGAAGAAGCAAGACTGGAGTAGGGGAAGTGGAAGGTCCAGAGAAGAAATAGAAGAGAGCGAAGCCTTGACCACGGACACTTCAGGGCCACAGCCGGAAGCAGCTGGGCCTCCGGCGTCGACGTCGGCGTCGGCGTCCCATAAAAGAGCATGATAGACCCGAGTTCCTCCGAGGAGGAGAGCGAGGAGGATCAGAGCACCCATCATCACGGGGGTGGCGGCGGAGGCCGTGGTGGATCCCATGGTTCCCGCCAGCATCCCGGTGGTGGTAGTGGCGGTCCAGGGTCTGGAGGAGCCGGAAGCGTTGGTTTGGCTAGCTCGGGGCTCATGGCTTCCCCGGGTGGCCTGAACCACGTAGGCTCCTCTAGTTCGCTAGGGGCACACGGAGGTAGCGTGCATGGAGCTCATGGCAAGGGCGGCACGGCCATTGCTACCCAGCAAGAAGCTGTGGCAGCTGGTTTGGACGTGCCGAACCTATCCAGTGCTAGAAACTCTCTTTCCCCGTCTATGAGCGCAGCTCAGGATGCCGTCAACTACGCCAAGTCTGCGCCGAGGCCCACCAGCCCTTCCCCATCGGTGGCCAGTGAAAAGACTGAGGCTGATCTACAAGTGAATACTCCTTTTATCTTGGTTTAATTGACACGTGCTTCTTAGCTTCCTTGCTCTTGTCATCTTTGTTTATTGACATATTCGATCCTAGGACAAGCAGGAACGCGAGGAGGAAGAAAGGAAAACTAGAATCCAATTGTACGTCTTCGTATCGAGATGCATCGCCTATCCCTTCAACGCGAAACAGCCAACAGACATGACTCGCAGGCAGATGAAGATCACGAAGCAACAACTCGAGACTCTCTGCTCTCGCTTTCAGGTATCTTATTTTATCAGGAATTCCCTTTGAGAATGGAGAAGCAAATGTGAGCACTCACGTGTTCCCAGCCTGCACATACGGTCGTATATGCAAATTACTTCTAGGTTAAATATGCAAATCGTAACGACTGATCTACTCTGGGCATTTGCGTAATGTGCTACTGCATTGTTACTATGTGGAAGTAGTTTTCCTGTATTGTGCAGTTCTCAGCAGTTAGTTATTATCGCGGGGAAACGTCGGGACACGCAATCAAATTGCTGCAACATAATTGCTCTGAATACGTGTAATATCATGAACATAGGAAACCCTTCAAAGAGGACTTTAATTCGTCGAAGCCCCTCGACGAATCTTATAGTTGACTCTGCTCTAACCTTAGCCTTCGCGTTTCTCCACTTGAATCGATCCTATCGATAAGTACATAGTACAAGGCTGTTCCACCTGAGGTTAACAATCGAATTTATTCGTAGACAAGGGCAAACGAAATGAATACTGAAACATGGCACGTTTGGGAATGATATTTAGTTTGATAGATATTTATGAAAATGGAAAGTATTTATAAAATTTTACTAATCAATACCAGTAACAGTGCTTTCAAGAATAAATTCAGGACATCAAGATCTGTCGTAACTTCAATGTTTTATCGGAAACGAAATGAACTAATTTTGATGGAAAGTCTTTTCCGAAAATATATCGGAAATAAGGTCGAATGAAATATTCGTTTAATTTTTTAGAGCTTTCTGAAGGGGGAAACGCAGATTATGGCCGATGAGGCTTTTCATAATGCAGTGCAGAGCTACTTCGACGTCTTCCTCAAGTCCGACCGCGTTGTCCGCATGGTACAGAGTGGGGCTTGCTCACAACACGACTTCCGTGAGGTGTTTAGGAACAACATCGAGAAGCGTGTTCGATCACTTCCGGAAATCGACGGTTTGAGCAAAGAGACTGTTCTTACGTCCTGGATGGCCAAATTCGACTGCATCTTCAAAGGAACCGGTGACGAGGACACCAAGAGGCCTTCCAGGATGCAACAGCAGTCCTTAAATTCGGAGCTGATCCTCTCGAAGGAGCAACTGTACGACATGTTCCAGCAGATCCTCGGTATCAAGAAATTCGAGCATCAGATTTTGTTCAACGCCCTCCTGTTGGACTCAGCTGACGAGCAAGCTGCCGCCATCAGGAGGGAGCTGGACGGTCGCATTCAGAAGGTCAACGAAATGGAAAAGGTACAAGAAGTTCTCCGTGTCTTCGTTCAATCCTTAAGAACGTTTGATCCTGATTTATTCAAGTATTATTTATTTTTTTACAGAACCGTAAACTGATGCCGAGGTTCCTCCTCAAGGAAATGGAGTCGCTCTACATCGAGGAGCTCAAGTCGTCTATCAACCTGCTAATGGCTAATTTGGAGTCGTTACCGGTCTCCAAGGGTTCGATAGACAGCAAATACGGGCTGCAGAAGCTGAAGCGCTACAACCATCGCGGTGAGCGCTCCCGCTGCCGCAGTCAGGGTTCCCTCGCTAAACTGGAGGGCGACTCCGCCGATCCCGATCCCCAGCTTACCAAGATGGACGTCGTTCTGACCTTCCAGCTGGAAGTTATAGTGATGGAAGTAAAGGGTCTCAAAAGTCTCGCACCAAGCCGGATAGTTTATTGTACTATGGAGGTCGAGGGTGTGGAGAAACTTCAGACGGACCAGGCTGAGGCCTCTAAGCCAATGTAAATAGTGATTCCAACGACACCATACGAATTGCTAAAAAGATGAGGAATAACTTAAACTGGACAATAATCATTTGATTCTAGGTGGGATACCCAGGGTGACTTTACAACCACCCACCCTCTACCAGTTGTGAAGGTCCGACTTTACACAGAAAACCCGGGCATGTTAGCTCTTGAGGACAAGGAGTTAGGGAAAGTTATTCTCAGACCAACTCCATTGTCTTGCAAGGTACCCGAGTGGCACCGCATGACGGTTCCAAAGAATCTTCCTGATCAGGATCTCCGAATAAAGATAGCCTGTAGAATGGATAAGCCTTTGAATATGAAGCACTGTGGGTACCTCTATGCGCTGGGTAAATCTGTTTGGAAAAAGTGGAAGAAGCGGTACTACGTGTTGGTCCAGGTCTCGCAGTACACATTTGCGATGTGCTCGTACAAGGAAAAAAAGACCGAGCCCTCGGAAATGATGCAGCTCGATGGCTACACAGTGGACTATATCGAGGCCGCTTCCGCCAACTTGATGGTTGGAATGGACCTTGAGGGTGGAAGGTAGATGTCGAGATATTTATGATACCTTTCTGTTAATAAAAATATTTTCCATTTTCTTGGACTGTAGGTTCTTTTTCAATGCCGTCCGCGAAGGCGATAACATTGTATTTGCTTCGGATGACGAGAACGAATGTCATCTCTGGGTAATGGCTATGTATCGTGCCACTGGCCAATCACATAAGCCAACACCACCAGTTTCTGTCGCTGATAAGAGTTCTACCATCAGCAAGATACAGGGGGATGCAGACAGAGCCAGGAAGCATGGCATGGAAGACTTCATTAGCGCTGATCCTTGCAAGTTTGACCATGCCTCGCTGTTCAAGTTCTTGCAGAATTTAACACTGGACTATAGACTGAATGATCCATACAGTTCGTTAGGATGGTTTTCTCCCGGACAGGTTTTTGTTCTTGATGAATATTGTGCTAGGTAAGGATCATTCGTTTGGATGTATTTGATGAATTGAACTATTCCAACTCTCTCTTTTCATTTAATAATTTCTATTTAGGTACGGTGTTCGTGGATGCTTCCGGCACCTGTGCTACCTTAACGATCTGCTGGACAGAGCTGAACGTGGTATCATGATTGACCCGAATCTCATCCACTATAGCTTTGCTTTTTGTGCCAGTCACGTTCATGGAAATCGTACCGACGGTGTTGGTTCGATTACCCATGAGGAGAAGGACAAATTTCTGGAAATTAAGGAACGGCTCAGACAGCTCCTGGAGAAACAGATTACTAATTTCAGGTGATTTCCTGCGTTTCCTGTGTCTTACTTATGGGTTAATTAGATAGAAACAGGTCTTACGTTGCTCTCTCTTTGGGTATTTAGGTACAGCTTCCCATTCGGACGACCAGAGGGTGCTTTGAAGGCAACCTTGTCCCTACTGGAGCGAGTCTTAATGAAAGACATCGCTACCCCAGTACCACCGGAGGAAGTCAGGGGCATGATAAAGTCGTGCCTGGAAACCGCGGCTCTCGTGAACTACACGAGGCTGTCGGCAGAGGCAAAGATAGAGGATGATTTTAGTGGAGAGGTCTGTGTACCCCCAAGTAAGAAACTTGAAGACCTCATCCACCTGGCGGAACTTTGCGTAGACCTGTTACAGCAAAACGAAGAACATTATTCGGAGGTATTAGTTAGGTTTTTAGAACTGAGTGTTCATTGTCCGGGGCTCTCGAGGGAGAGGGTAGCATGTGTGTGTCAAGGACTTGGTAAGGGTCCAGAACCTCCTCAGAAGACAACCAAAATAATCATTTCATGTCATGGCTTATCAAAGTATCAGTTGCCCATTCATCTCATGATTGTACAATCTACTTTTATTCTCTATAGATTTTGTCCAGGATACTTTGCTCCTGATGACGACGGTAAGAAAAGTGTAATTACTGGTAACGGTACATGAAGATGAGTGGTACATAAGATCACGTTAATTCTCATAGCCACGCAAAGTAGTTATCGTCGTAGTGTCTTCTGAGTCCTCGAGAGCTCCGTGCCCAAGGTGGCGACCCCACCATCCTGGGTCGAGGAACATATCCCACCGTATATGTGTGTCGTCCAATATTTTCACGTTTCGCTCCTACTACACCGCACCGCAGGCTTTCGCCTGGTTTAGCGACCTCCTGGTGGAGCACGCTGAAATCTTCTGGTCGCTATTCGCCGTCGACATGGACAAAGTACTCTCCGAGCAGCCGCCCGACACCTGGGACAGTTTTCCGCTGTTCCAGATCATGAACGATTATTTGAGAACGGACGGTAAGTCTATCGACCTGCATAAACGTCCAAGAACAGAAATGATGGAGTCGATTTCCATGTATCAAGAACTTTCATGTTTCTCAATTACTTCGGATGTTTATCAAATGGATTGAGGTATTCTCATCAATCTATACCAAGTTAAACAGATCTTTCTGACCATTAGACAATCTCAAGAATGGAAGATTTCATCAGCATCTTCGGGATACCTTTGCCCCACTCGTTGTGCGTTACGTCGACCTCATGGAAACCTCCATAGCTCAGTCCATACATAAGGGCTTCGAGAAAGAACGTTGGGAAATCAAGGGTAATGGATGTGCTACATCGGAGGACCTCTTCTGGAAGCTGGATGCTCTTCAATCTTTCATCAGGGGATTACACTGGCCAGATCAAGAATTCAGACAGCATCTTGAGCAAAGACTCAAGCTCATGGCCTGCGATATGATCGAATCCTGCATACAGAGAACTGACACAGCTTTTCAGCAATGGCTCAAAAAGGGTGTAACGTTTATATCCACGGATTATATTATTCCTTCGGAAATGTGTGCCATGGTCAATGTTATTCTGGATGCGAAGAATCAGAGTTTTAAGCTTTGCGCCGTTGACGGTGTCGATGTGGTAAGTTAATGATTGTCAAATATTTTCTGCCAAAAGTCTCAGGCGTCACTGTCATTGTCAATTCCTTTCTCTCTATATTTCTTTCTCCAATCGGATCATCAAATTCTTCCTGGTGTAAATAACTTAATGACTCCTGTGTTCTATCATGGTACACAATCGACTTCCAGCACCAGTATCACACCAAGATCGATGATCTCATTGAGAAGACATCAGCTGGCATGACTCAAGGAATGATCAATAAGTTAGTTACCGTCTTGGAGACGACCCTGTCAAAACTCTCGCGTTATGACGAAGGATCATTCATCGGATCGATTCTTAGTTTTACGGTAAGATCAAAAATCCAATGAATCACAAACATACTGAATAATCCAATTTTCTTACCCGGTCGTACGTTCTACAGAAGGTATCGGGAAGCGGAAAGGAAATGGGCCAAGCCTACGTGAACTTCACGAGAAACTGCATGGACCAGATTCGGAGCAAGGTCATCGATGAACTTTGGATTTTGATCTTCTTCGAGGTCCGTATAAATGAAACTTTATATCTAGCTACAAAGAAAAATAATTATTCTTACTCCTCCAGCAATGGTACACAGCACAGATTCAGATGCTGTGCAACTGGCTTTCCGAAAGGTTGGACCATAGCTTGCATCTGTATCAGTGCACCTGTCTCGCTCATATCGTGAAGAAGATCTATTCAGATTTTGAGCTCCAGGGTGTCACAGAGGACAAACTCAACTCGAAGACATATCAGACGATATTCCAAAGGATGCAGACAGAGGAAGCAACTTGTGCCTTAACCATGTGCGCTCAGAACGAGGAGTGAGTAAACCGAGACAATAAAAATTTAAATATTATCTTTCTCCGATCCGAAAACATTTTCATCAATCATCTGACACCTGTTATCGCTAATTTTATCATCTGCGCAGAGGGCTTTCGGAGAACGGCAACGACGAAGAGGTCGAGAGGCCAAAGACAAAGGTGACGATCGTGGAGACGATCGCAGGCGAAGATGCCAATTACGTAGCCAATATCTCCAACGTTACGTCCAACGTTGTGGGTAAAGTGGGCAGTATGTTTGGCAAGGGCATCGGTGGCCTTTCAACGAAATTTGGCGGAGCTACCAGTTGGTTCTAAAGAAAATCCATAAGTCCTCGTACGAACATATTTTTGCCTAGGGCGTTCCTCTATCCGTTCGTCTGCTAACGAGAAACTTAGTATGCTCAAAAAAGCAAGAGGGAGGACTCTGTTTTCCTCTCTCTATCACGAGTAATACCGTAGAATCATAAGTCGTAGGGTTGTCAGCCATATGGCTAATGTGATACGGCCACCAGCGATCGATCCAAGAATAACGTCGAGTATTTCGATCCCGAAGAAAAGCATTATAAAAAATAAGATATTCCAAGTAAATAGAGCTACAGGAAAGATCCATCGAATTCTGAAGTTCAGCGTTGCGTAAAGGGAAACACGAAAAAAAAAGAAGTGGATAGCGTGGAGAAATTGGCGATGAAAGAAAGAAAAAAGAATATATGAAGATTTAGGTCTCATTCTCAAGTACTTGACGAGGAGAATCACATTATTCGCGATGGGCTTGTGAAAAATATAATATATATCTACACCATGAGGATATAGGACGACGGTAAAGAATAAAGGGAAGATATATAGATATATATACCGATATGTTTGTGCGTGCTCACATGAGTATTTACGTATATTTTTATACAGAGCGATCGACGCAACCGGGGTCGTGTTTGAATAATTCGTGCGTTCCTGTGATGCAGTCATGGGTGGATAGCAAGAGGAAGAGTTTAATTACGCAATCGTATCGAGAGATTGATTGGATTAATAAAAAATTAATATAATTGATCGAGCAAATTTATAAGGTAATAATACAACGCGATTAAATTTCGAAAAATTTCACGAATCAGGTATTTCATATAATTCCGCGTCTCTGTATTTTGTACCGTGCTGAGATATATTATTTGTTTCCGCCTATAACCCCAAATGTGTGGATCACCCTGTATATAAAAGATAAAAGAAAGATGCTGTAACGTAATAATTATAAAGTATTGATACTATCTGTACTTCAGATATATTATTAATAACTAGCAGGATTATCGCAAAGCATATAAATTTCCTATTTAGTAATACGTACATTAGAAATCGAGTGTACGTGCGGAATGTTATACACGTTAATTGATTGATTAATTGATTAGAAATCGATCGAGGAATTTATATCCTTCGGTACGGTATACACCGGACGTTCAATCGAAATCTGTCCTGGTATCGTTTTGTCGTGTAAGATGATTGTGACGCCGTCGTTGCAGTAATAAACGAGTGTTTAACGGAACGACTAAAATTCCGACGGGCAATAATAATGGCGCGTCCATCGAAGACTATAAAATGCGAAAGAGAAGAAAAAAATAAAAAAAAAGATCGGTGCCTTTGAATTATTTTTATTAAAAGTGCCGTGAGCCAATGATCGGAGGGACGCGAGCGTTCCCACCACAATAATGAAAGCCTGTCGAAAAATTGGACTTTTTAAAGACTTTTAAGCGAACAAACGACAATTGCCGCAGTTAACGGCACTTCGACACTGACAAAGCACTTTCGAACTGACAGGTCCCTCATTGTCGTCCACAAATATGTCTTTCTCGTAATATCCTCAGGATTTACGTTAATAAACAGACGTTATACCTCATTGACACTTTTAAAAATGGCGGAAATATGTCGACGTATCACGGGAATGAGTTTCGACTGTTTTAAAAAAAAATATACCGACTACTTTCACACCTCTCGTCAGTGTCAATCGGAAATTATTCTTAAATAAAATAAAAGCTTTGACCTCACGAGGTACCGCGCGAAATGAACCTCTCGGCCAACCTTTATCGATTTTCCATATATATTATTATAGTTTTACCAACAGTCCTTTAATTTTCGCTCTACGAAGAATCTCGATGGCCGCGGTTAACCTAATTCTTCTCCACGTATTATCCAATTCCCGAGTAAAACTTGACGCGTTATGAAAATACGAATACTCGACCTTCTTTGTATCAACGAATTCCGTCACGTTTACGAGGTTCCTGTAATTCCCGATTCTCTTCCTAAGCCTTAATCGTGCGTACCCTATGATGATTAATTTCGGATGCTCCTAGTTGTGGCCGTTCCAATTGCATTGATCGGTCGAATTCAGTCGAATTGGTCGTGCTAATCAAAGCAGATACATCGCCGGCAGCTTGAGAAATACGTATTTTAAGAAGGAACGAAAAATAAAGAAAGTTAACAAAGAACGAAGATCGTAACCGATCGCGTTGTGATTGACGTCCAGAAAAGTAAGATTCTTGAAATATTAATATCGGTACTACGTGAATCAAAGAACGAGCAATGAAGTTAATATATAATCGGAGATGAAAAAAAATTTTGAAAAAAAAGATGTTAAAAGAAGCGGACGAAGGATACGAAGAAAATGAAGAAAAACAAAAAGAAGCTAAAAATTGTTATATCGTATCTATAACGACGCTAATGAATTTAGATTACGATTATCGTTGAGTACGATTATTATCATTGAGCCACTATTATTATTACTACTAATATGATTACGGTCGTTTATTATCGTTGATGTTTATCTTATTATCATTGACCGTTATACTATGATTATTAATTATCGGTAATGAGACTCTTATAATATCTCTAGGATAGGTTAGGACAGTTACGTAAACGATCTCTCTTTCTGCTCTGACGGTAATATTTTTCTTGCACTAATGTTGAGAAATGAAAAATCTAATTCACTCTTAACTTCCCCTCTCCTCATCCCCCCCCCCAGCCACCCACTCCCCGTCGTATTCCCCTACAAACCCCCTTTTAATCGCATCAATTCTGACGTTTATTCAAGCCAAATGAGGGGAATTTTTACTCTAACCAATATTCTAGTGGATTCGGCATCTATTCAACTGTTGTTCTCTCGTTAATAAAAATCCATGAAAAACGCCATGCGCTCGAAACCCCGATATCTTTTATTCTTCCTCCGATGCGTTAATCATTGACTCATTAATGCATTATTCACGCAATCATAATTACAAATGTCATTTTGCATTTTCTATGGGGCTCATCCGGGCGCTTAAGACGTTGCCATGACTTGTCAGTCCTCATTCCTTACCTTCTGGAGGTACGAGTTTTTATTTTCTTCTTTCTTACCAGAATAACCTAAAGTATGAGTTAGATCCTTGATAAAATTGTCGACGATAATGATTACATAATTATTTTCTCTTTTCCACCTTCTTTCATTGTTTCTATTATTTCTCTTCACGATCTTCAATCTTTGCGTTGTTAGTATCAGACAAACATTATGTTCTTGGATGAGTAACGGAGATTTTTCATAACGTTCATTGTATCGCAAGGTGATCACCTGTTGTAAATAAATAATGTGAAAGTATAATTAATTAATCAGTACTCTATACCAATCCTACTAATACTTGATAACTCAAACTACATTTTACATGCAATTTCATAAGTTTAGCTAATTAAAAAATAGTAATGGTATATCTTCAACGGTGGATTAGATATGACAAACTGTTTATCAACCGGTAACAGAAAACTACAGTATAGTTTTTACTGCTGGCTATAGATGAGAAAGTGCCATGTCTGCTTTACCAAGAGATTCGAAAAATGATCAATGAACACAGAGATGTAATAAGTTGAATCCAGTTCAAGCCTTTCAGGTAACTTTAATATTTTTATAATCATTTTTATCTAATTGTATCCTTATCCTTACCCCGATTGGGATTTCCCTTGGATCTCACGGCTCAGGGGTTAACCCTAGAACGGTCTGGTGTTGGATTATGAAGGGGCAGTTGCTCCTTTATGGAGAGGCAGTATCTCACGGAAATAGGCGGGGGAGGGCCCATTTCACAAGAATTCTTATTTATCTTTTTTTCCATTTTTCCACATCCTTTTTCCTTTCATAAAATTTTTTCGAACATGTTCAACGCAAGGAACATTGCAATAATTGCACTCTATCACACGAAAAATATTTGTTTTGGTATAGTTTACTAAAATAGTTCCCAAAGGAAAAATAAGAAGGACAAGGAAGCGAAATGGGCCCCCCTTCGCCAATTTCCGTGAGGTCCTGCCTCGCCACAAGGGAGCTACGACCACTCCGAGGCCCCATAGGGGACCGTGTTTTTTTTTGTTATTGAGGAAAACCCCCGAGTCCTGCGGCTGTCGCACATAGGACTAGAGGCGAAAAACCTCAGGAAGGAAAGGAAGTCGCATCCAGGGACAAGAAAAACGCAAAAAGGGGTAAGGTAAGTTAAACGCGAAAAAGTTAAGGTAAGTTAAATGCAAAAGGGATAAGTTAAACGCGAAAGGTCTACCCCTAGTCAAGATCTACCGCAACGAAAGACCATGGGCGTAGCACCCGACGTCGCCCGTCCGAGCACCGCCAGGACATCCCGAGGGACGATATTCAACGCTACAACCTCCGTTCCTTCTCCCCGAGCAAGCTCAGAGGGTTAGACGTAAGGGACCGCGTCCGCCACCGGCGGCGGACCCCGTCAGCCATCGATCCCCGCGCATAATGTCTCCAATAGAGGGTGACTTTAGACTAGCAAGTGCTCAATAGCACCTGCACCTACTACAAGTGAAGCCGACCCCCAAGCACAAGCACAAATAGGACTTTACCCAGAGAGTCAACGGACTACCCCGCACGACCTCCCCACCGACACATAGGATCGTCTCTACCCACACGAGTGCTCAAGGGTCAACGAGCGTTTTTAGCAAAGCGAACAAATTATACTAAATATGCGAGAGCTAGACACCTGGTTAGATTCAGGTTAGATTCACTATACGATATACCATGGCCGTAGATACCCTGAGGGGACTCAAGGCTCCCGTCGGGAGACCCATAAGGTCTGTTGCGGCCACAACTTGGGCCCGACCCACTGAGCAAGCTCAGCGGATGAGGCGGAAGGGCAACCCCCCGACACCATGGTCTATACGTGTAGCTTCACTAACAGGGTGACTAAAAATTGCGTGCACACAATTTTGGGCAACTTCCAGTACTTCTAAATATGCTTAGCCAGAATTTCCGATTTCTAAGTGTTAATATTTTACTTTATTGATTTAATTAATTATTTTAATGTTCCAAACACCTAATTTATTAATATTTCAATTTGAATGTAATTTATTTTCGATATTCTACAATTTTAACTCAATTTTCATCTGTTGTGTATATTTTGCGAGATTTTTATTTAGCCTCAACTTTATATTTTGAATAAATTTTTAAAGTAAATCAAGATCCAATAATATTTAATAGTATTCATAATTTTCAATATTTCTGTGCAACTAATTTTTTTCTTCTCTCTTCCTTCTCTTTTTATTCCTTTTTGGCTTTACGCCCTCATAAAGGGCCAAGTGCCCTCAAGTGATGAAACATTTTTCAAAAATTAAGGTGCTAAACGGGTGTCAAGTTGGCACTGCACTTTCTTAAAAATATCTTTAAAATGTTTCAACAATAGGCTTTCTCAATAGTTCTTGAGAAGTTCTATAGTGTCCGGTCTTGTTCTAAGGGTTGCTTTCGGAATCAGCGGTGAGTAGCGGAGAACCTCTGCCCGCCAAGCTACACGTTCGTGTTCACGTTTAGCTCGGCTACAACGGGATTCGCATTGTCGACGGAGGCGATGGTCACAAAATCCTACTTCCATACTCGCCGCTACGATTTAGTGCCATGCTTTTGGTATCGCCTAAAACCGTAGCGTTGTGCATCTCCCTACTCATCTCTGGTCGATCTCTACGTCAGGAGTCCGCCTGACGTCCTTGGCTGCGTTAATGCGGTTGGTGGTCGTGCGGATCGTAAAATTGTAATCGTAAATTGGAGATCTCGTAGACGACACGTAACTGTGACGAGTTCTTCAGATCGTGCTCTCCGAATCTCCTCCATTCTTGGTCCACAGCTCCGATCAGAGACCTTAAACCATCCGTCATGCTCACGGTAAATAGTCATCACATAATTAAGACAGACAGTATTCAGTAGGTTACTTTTATCTTGGATGAAGCGTATGGGTTATTCTGCATTAAGGTTATTTCTATGAATCGTTATTTTCAGTCGGCAGTCAGGGGTATCGCCCGTCGTTCATTCTCCACGTCAAAATGTGCTGCTGCACAGCAGGTAAGACCTTTTATGGTTATTCTCTTTGGAAGATAACATAACCTCATTTCAACATTATCGTTCAATCTGCAATGAAAGTGTAATGCCTTAGTTCGTAACGGAGATAGTTGGCTTTTATAAATATTTTACGCGCCATGTACCGATTGTTAAATCTGAATAATTAACTAATGATCAGCTAACTGTGGATAGAGAGAGAATTTCAAGGTCAATGAAGGTCATACGTTTATCTAGGAATTCATGTCATTTAACGTTTCCTTCTATTTTTATGATGAAAGGCATAATCGTGCGTGACACGTGTGACTATCAGTCTCATAACACATGTTATGGCATTAGTTATCACTTGTAATTAGTTACATTTTTTTTTTAATCCAAACATTAGATATTTAATGTTTGAGCTGGTGTACAAAAGCTATCTAGGTGTGCCAATAGTTTTGAAATATTGTTATAGATGACTGTCAGAGATGCTTTAAACTCAGCATTAGATGAGGAAATGGAGAAGGATGAACGTGTTTTCCTATTGGGTGAAGAAGTTGCACTGTACGATGGTGCATACAAAGTCTCAAGAGGATTGTGGAAAAAATATGGAGAGAAGAGAGTAATCGACACCCCAATCACAGAAGCAGGCTTCTGTGGTATTGCAGTTGGAGCTGCCATGGTTCGTTTTCAAGTCATAAAAACACTGCAGACTGATAAGTATCGTATCAGTCACATAACAAGAATAATGTTTTACCACAGGCTGGGCTTCGACCGGTATGCGAGTTTATGACCTTCAACTTCTCTATGCAAGCGATTGATCAAATCATCAACTCCGCTGCGAAGACCTTTTACATGTCTGCTGGAAAAGTGAACGTGCCAATCGTATTTCGAGGACCCAACGGGGCCGCTGCTGGCGTCGCTGCGCAACACTCTCAGTGTTTTGGAGCGTGGTACAGCCACTGTCCCGGACTGAAAGTCATCTCGCCGTACAATAGCGAGGATGCCAAAGGTCTTCTGAAGGCTGCCATACGTGATCCGGATCCAGTTGTCGTCCTGGAGAATGAATTATTGTATGGAGTCCAGTATCCCATGTCCGACGAAGCTCTGTCAAAAGACTTCGTTCTTCCAATAGGCAAGGCTAAGATTGAACGCGTTGGCAAGCACATTACTCTAGTAGCACATTCCAAGGCAGTTGAGCTCGCCCTCGAAGCTGCTAATGAACTTGCTGGAAAAGGTATCGAGGCTGAGGTTATAAACCTTCGTTCATTGAGGCCTCTGGACATCAACACTATTATAAAGTCTGTAGCAAAGACCCATCATGTAGTCACGGTCGAACAAGGTTGGCCACACTGTGGTATAGGCGCTGAGATCAGCGCCCGGATCTCTGAAAGTAAGTAGATTTAATATTACTGTTCAAAGTAAATGAGCTTTAATCGTATTATATAATTATAGGCGAAGCTTTCTTTCATCTGGATTCTCCAGTGATCAGAGTCACTGGCGTAGACGGACCTATGCCTTACGCAAAATCGCTGGAAGCTGCTGCACTGCCACAGACGCCCGACGTCGTTCTTACCGTCAATAAAGTCCTGGGCGTATCCCAATAGACACTGCCATAGTGAATTAGACGCATTCATCGTTCCTTGATCCCTTTCTCCAATAGATCATTAATCCCTAGATCCGTAACAATCATATGATCACGACGTCCTCTACCCAGAGGGCAAGTACAAACTTGCTAATAACTATAAACGGACTAGCAACGATTCGAGAAGTAAATGAAGAATAATAATTTGTTAATGTTATTGAGAAATTCCCTTGTATAACACTGAATTATGAAGTTTGTCGACTTCGTCGATCATTCGTGCTCAATCATTAGTGATTAGCAGATTGCAAGGTGATCTCGATTGATCGAAATGTCTCGTGCAAAGTCTTAAAAACTATTAAAGTAATCAGGAGTGGTGCATTGCACTATAGCAAAATTAGTACGTTTTACCATAGGGTTTGTGTTTTGAGTTATTGAATTTAATTACAAGGAATTCATAACTTAGGGCTTCAGTCAAATCATCTTGATCGGTTTGAGATACAAGTACAATGAACCGAGCCTACCAGGTTATTTCGTGTTTATTGCAATGTTGCTAAACAAAGCGAATATCAAGACGTTACAAATATCCAATGAGGGTAATACGTATTGTATAAATGTACATGATGATACGACAATGACAGACAACATATGTGAGTTTATGTTCAATAAGAGATGAATATATAACTGTGCTGCTGCATTCGTCTATTATTTATTTATTATACGAAATGAATAAATTGTAATATACGATTTACCGTACTTCTTTAACAACCTATCACTCTTTAATTCTTCACAGATGCTGGATTCTCCTCGGATACTGCTAGTCACGTATGGTACATACGTAATAAGCAGCTTGTTACTACTTTCATGTAGCGATCAAACGCATCTCTCACATCTCCTCTGCAATATTTAATTTTGAAACTGTATGATTTTATTTAATGGTTTTTCTTTCATCTTATACCTTAGCACATCCATGTCCAGTGCACATTGAGTGTAGGCTCCAAGGAAATTACGAAGATCGGTATGGGACCAGCTGACCTGTCTCCAGGGTTCGATACAACGCTCGACTAATTCCAAGAAAAAGAATCTTAGCTCTCGTGAACGATGCAGATTGCATGCGATGCCTAGCATCGATCTGGAGTAGGAACGGAAATTACTGTCCAGTTCTTGGTATGATTTTTCAAGAAGTGTTGGCTTTAATTTAATGCACACCAAACTGAAAATATAATGAACACTTTCATTTATAGTTCATGTAAAGTGGATAAAGGATACTTACTGCTTGTGGTGTTTGTCGTTTTCCAGTAATATTCTACATTCGGACAGTTCCATGAGGAATTCTCTGTCTAGGTCTGTGTCAAAATATTCCGAGCCTGTGTAACGATATGTCCATAATGACATCATACTGTAAGCACAGTGATAAAGATCTGGAAATGTTAGGAACTGCAGTTTTCTTTTATTCATTTCAAATCGGAGACATGCTATGAATACTACAGCTGCGTATCTCCTGTTGAATATTTAAAATTTACAGTTACATGTAAATTATACCAAGTGGATTAATTTTTTAAGTTACATACTTGGCTAGATCTTCGGGAAGTAGAAAGTGTTGCTTTATATTAGCAACTAAGGAGCCTGGTAAATCTTCAACGACCTTAAACACACGTTTAACATTGTCATATTGCCTACGACAACTTTTAAGTGTAACACCAGTTTTCTCAGACACTTCATCCATGTCCTTTCTACTTTTGGATGTCAATTTCTTGCCCAGTAACTCACGTACGACAGCATCATCAAATTCATAATACCTGTCAATGCACAAGAAGAAACTACTCAAAGATTCTCCTTGCATATAGTAATATAACTTAACTGTATTGCCTTACATTTCAATCAGCATATGACTAGTTTGTGGTTCAATTTGAAAGGCTAGCTGCTCACTAGCAAGTTTTGTAGGTGTATGTAGTAACCTTTCCAAGAGGCAATAGGTACGATAATGATCCAGAACATCAGATGCAATAAGTTCAATAGGAGCATTGGATTGTTGGCAAATGCCCCTCTGCTGCAAAATGCTAACAGCATCGCTGGCTAATAATAAATAAAGAATAATGCATCATTTCACCAATATCAAGTTGTATTATCACCCACTTACAGTTAATCGTAACAATTACTCAGTATCAGCAACAAAAAATATATGAATGTTTTTCGATGTGAAAAGTTCAAAGTTGGAAATTAAGCGTAAGTCTGACCTATCTGTCAACTTAAATCATCTGAGACCAAACAATTAATATCAAGGCCACCAAAACAGCATAATCAACAATGATAAATCCTTGTATAAAATATTCTATCAAAAACAATGTTAATAATATTCAATTGGTAAACATAGTTGAATTCATCAATGTATTTCCTGTTACACTCACATGAATATCCATCCACCCAAAGTTGATAAACTTCTGGATCCACCAACGTATAATTACTAATAAATACATCGACCTCAGACAACATTTCACAGGTTAATGCAGTGCAGTGTTTTCTTTATCTTGTATGAAGTCTGATCGTATTGACGCACTATTATACACTGATTTCACATTCTTAAACTGTTTACCAAACGTCGTTGATAATATTCATGTCATCAAGAACCTTTCAGAAACTCACAATCAGAGCCAAATGACAGCCACCTAACCACTGCTGGACTCTGGCTTTATCAGAGCATTTGCTGATGCTGCATGATTCAATTATTCCTCTGGATAGATAAAGATTATCGACGAGCGATACATTTTACAGACCCCAGTAGACCCTCTAACTTTTAATAGAAATAATGAAGTACCTACATGTGTTTCGTGGCCGATCTATCTTGAACGACTATCCTACAGATGGCAACATTCGCTTTTAAATAACGAGTACCATTGGCCTTTCCAAATAATGAATTTTCAATATGTATAACTGTATCGATATATTTACAATTATGTGGAGTAAAATGCAATTTTTAAAATTTGAGAAACGTAGCTCCATTTAATACTTTGTGTTCGCCCAACGATCCAAGACAAATATCAAGAGACTCGGTCGAGTCTCGTGCCAAGTACAGGCAACCGGCGATACAGCCACGGCGATCAAGCAAGTCATGTAACCTATGTAACATATTGCCGACGCGTTCGCGTTAATGCTCTGCGAAAAGGGACGCAATGAGCAACGCTTTGACATTTAATTCACACCATAATATCCTGTCTATTTCTCGCACGGCCTGAGGTACATAAATAATCCTGCACATTCTCCTCACCTTTACCACACGGTGTCAACAAGCTGGACACTTATATGCACAAGTTTCTTATATGCTAAAGAAACAGGAAAAATAAGACAAGCACAAGGGAAGGTAGACGAGAGCAGAACCGAAAGAAGAAAGAAAGAAATAAGAAAATTAAAGAATAAGTTAAAGAATAAAAAGAAAATAAAATAAAAATAGCAGAGTAAGGATTACGAGTATAGGAGTAAACAAGAAATAAATGTAGAAGAAAATGATACAAATGGATAAGACGGGATGGACCAAGAGACCGGTATAGGCGACCGGCTCGTGGGTGAATGAGCGCTCTAAGCCTAAGCACTCCCGTAAGTGTCCGCCTTTCACCCCGGCCATGCGGGTTCTACGCAACAATTTGACGTTCCCAAAAATTTTACAATTTCCAGCACTTCTATTTCCCACCGTGGTTCCTGCTTTCTAATTGTAAGTGTTAATGTATACACTTATTGATATAATTCATCAATATTAATTTATTTATCATTTATTATATAAATTATTATATTCATCACTTATGAACTTTTATATCCTCTCTAATATGGTTACCAGTGGTATCACCGTGCGTGCATTACTTGATATAAATTTGCATTTACTATGCCAGTCTTCAAACTCTAAACCAACGCCAACTTTTTGTATAGAGCATATTAGGAATAACTCGTGAAAAATAATCACGGTAAAAGCCTGATAACAAACATATAGAGCTGGAATACTATTAGTACGTTCAAAGTAAGTGCTTTGGAATTCCTGGCATGAACCCGCCAAGTATTATTCGATACGTAATCACCTAAAGTTTTATTAATTATTAAATGACCAATAAATCATAATTAAATATGAGAAGCAGTAGTAATATCAAAGAGTAGCGAGGACGTTATAGAAAATGCAGAAAATGCCATTAAAATGATGAGCTAGTGATGGATCATATAATAAGCAGATATGTAATGACTTGTGTACTTGGCATTATTAATATAATTTCAATACTTTTTGTTAGAGGAATTCACAACACTCCTGTACTCGACATAGTTTTTTATACGTAAGTATTTTTTGGGATGTTACTGTTTGTCAGCACCACAACGTTTTCATTTTCTTCATTACAATCTTCAAGCTTAATTAAAGTAATCGATGGACTTTGAATTCCAGCTGCCATGTATTCTGGTAATTTGTGGAGAACGTCAAAGAGTAATGCAAACGTAATCATCTTTATTATTACTAAAAGGACAATTGTACTGATATTGAGAAATTATTCGCATAATTAATGCGCAGTCCAAAAGTATTGACAAATTTTGTATATGGTATCACAGAACAGCATTATTTTATTTTAACAGGGTCGAATGTTGGTTCTTGCTCCTTTATATTTTGAGTTGGATCGCCGACCAGGTCCTAAAGTGTAATAAATCTTATTAACTGTTATTAATATAAAATTTAAATGTTATATCGCCTAAAACAGTGAGAATTCCGAATGAATTCAGAAACAATAAATTTGGGTAAAACAGGTCTTCGATAATTCCACCACGGGTTGGTAGTCCCATGGATTTTTATATATTTCAAACAAAACAAAAATCCTTACAACGAAGGAAGTACATCAAGCGCGTCCGTTGATCGTAAAGGCTGAAATTACATTAACCCCTTAATATCCCAATCATGAATTTGACATGGATTTTGAAAAGCAAATACAATGTAGGAACTTAAAAATCCGTTTGTACGAAAAAAAAAAACAAATTTTAATCACGATGAAACAAGGGATAATAATATTAAGGAATTAAATAAGTTAAATATCTTCTTGCCACCTAAAACTGTCAACAATAAATACCGTAATTATTCTACGGTCATTTTGTCACGTCATAAGAATTACACTACATAATGAGTCCCATTACGAATAATTTTTGACAGATAAAAGTGTTAAAAATAAAAGAGAAATCCATGAGTCGATTTCATAGACTCTTGACATAGACATGACATGTACAATATATATCTATTTATATATCATATCATATCTTAATAATAAATAAAGATTGCATAAAATCATGCGGACTTATAAGTGCCGCCGGTCATGTAGCTTATTAAATATAATTGTCCGTATTAAACGCTAGAGCGGAATGTTCTCCCAGGCGAATACTGATATGGATGTGAGTGACGTCGCGCAATAATACCTCATATCGTAAATTCGAAACGAACGTAATTATTAAAGTGCAGAGAAATGAGATATGACAAGGAGAAAACAATTCTCCTAGATTCACTAACGATTTCACGGTACTTAGTCGAATGATCGGCCAGTTAATAGCCAGAATAGTTCATATATTATTGTGCATTTTTGTTATTGTCTTTCCACTTTGACAACGAGCTACGTCATGAACGTTTTATAATAATTCGATTCGTTCCTTTCCCAAGAACTTCATCCTTCCATTAAAAGATGTCACTGGTTAACTGAGAGGGATGCTGTTCCTGCCTTATGTTTTTTTGGCTATTTACTACGTAGTCCTGCTACTCGTTCCGGGGTATCTCCGGACCCCAATCTCACTTAGATGCTCTTTACATACAACCACAAGCCTCGACCATCATGTTTGGCAGAGTCTTTTGTGTTATTGTATTATTCGAATCCACGTAAAGTAATTGAATGGGCGACAGTTGAGTTGGCGAACAGCATGGAACTATTTTGTTCTTCATCTCAGTCGCGTTTCCCATCATCGTTAACCACCTCTATGGAGCATAAATAAAATTCATATTTTTTGTCTCTATAAGAAAAACAATGAAATGACTTAGCAATGAATTGTAAACTCACCGTAAGAACATTGTTGTAAGGTGTTGCACTCATGGTAATCGATGTAACTGAAGAGCAAGAACCTCGACAGAAATAAGCATGGTATCCACTTGGATGTAGAATCCAGTCATTCCATCCAATTTCTTTAAAACTAATGTACAATTGGTCGCGACAGCACTCCTTCATTGTAGGCAGACAATTGGAGTTACGTTTTGATCGATTTTTCTGTGGCAATGGAGACGTATGTATAACTAGGAACGGTTTCAACGTCTGTTCCAGGGATATTGGTGCTGTGTCTCTATCGATGGAACAGCTACTACAAGCAATTTGTATGTCGTGATTCAGTTTATGATTCTCCACCCAATTTCTGGCCGTGAAGCTCACGTCGGTCTTCACCCAGCCTTCTGTAAACAGAATTTTCAAAAGTCTAGTTGAATATCCATATCAGCTTCTTATGTCTGTTGGTTTACTGCAAAGAATATATTATTTCTATAATACAGTATAAAACTAAGAGAATATCGCATCTCTGGATTAGGTAGTTTCAATCAGTTTCTATAAAAATATGTTACATGGCTATCTATATCAAATCTATATGCGAATCATACTATATGCGTATATTATAGGAAAAATATGCCTCCTGGAAGCACACAAATTGTATCAACTGTTGGTGGTTTTACACCAGGTTTCAATTTCACTCTGGTTGAGTTTCCTGGATGTTTTTGCTTCTAACGTATACATATTTCATTATATTCATGTTTGCTTAGCCACTGTCACTGTTGTTCATTTAGTATCCTGATATTATTTCTCCAGAGAGACACGCCGACCCTGCAAGTACGTTTCCATGCTGTACACCGTGCAGATGACATCTGCGACGATAGTGGGGCAATAAAAAAAATAAAAAAGTATAGGAAAGTCAAAGGCAATTCATTAGCAGGATTGAAACCAGGCCGCAACCAGATCATAACTTATTTTAATGAAGAAACAACAGCTTGTAGAATGTAAGGGGTTGTTGTTTATCATTGGACTCTGTTCCGTGCGTGATTTAATAATCTGCCCAGTACGGGTGCTTACCTCTATTTTGTATAACTACTGTTTATTAAAACGTTCGGCGAACTCGACTAGAATTATATAAGTGTATGTATATAGTATGCCTATATCTTGAAGCTAAATGTGAAATAATTTTTTAAGAAAATATCCTTGAGTTAATCGGTAGTTTTTATTGTATGATGAAATACCGAGAGTGAAAATAGTCATTATAGAGTTTAACTGATTCTTTTAAAAATGAAATTACTACTGTACTTTGCCGTCGCTTAATGATAAAAATATTATTATTATTGTTTTTAATCATTATCACTGATAACGTTAACTCTTTTTCTAAGGCTTACTAACTCACTGATTTACTGATAAATTTCATACTGCATAAATGTTAAGGTTACATCAGGCGGACCAGAAATTGGGTATGTTTGCAAGAGACAAGCAATCGTTCCTCCATATGCATTTTTTTTTTGAAAATTCTTATTTTCATCTTACTTAAAATTCTTATATATCGAACCTCTCGAATCAATGGCATATAGATTTAATTATTGTAACGATTGCTTCTTTATTATACCAAAGAACGAGTGACCGACTTCATTTTAATTTTTTCATTAATATCTAAAAAATATATATCATCCATTTCTATTACCTCCTACTGTACTCTCGAATATGGCAATTATAGTATTCTTCTGGAAACTTCCACCCTGGTCCCAGTGATCCAATTCCGAGAGGACGAAGGTCTGATTGAACACGTCATTCTCATCGAGTTCCTTGTAAAACCAAAGTTCAGCCGAGGTCACATCGACGAATTTCATCTCGTTTGGTAAGTTGAAAGTGAAGCAGGCAGCTGGATTAAAAGCGGCCAAGTGATTTGAATTTTGTCGACATTTCATCAGCTCGTTTATTTCTGCAAAATTGTAAGTAAGATTTTAATTAAATTTTTATCATCTGATAATAATTTAAATATTTACGCACAATTATGTTCTATATTTCTTATTATTCTTCATAAATATATATTTTGTATTGAATAGAGACATGTCTAGCTTTCCTTACTGATGCAACAATGTATGTATATACACGCGTGTGTGATTACTATATGTTACAGATACGAGCCCGCTTTGTGTTTCTCCCTCCATATTGACCCCGGACTCTTTGAACTTCGTGCTTCGCCATTCCATAAACATTCAACGAGAATCGGTCATCCGGCTCGATTCGCTTAATTTGAAAGCAGCAAGGAGATCACAAAAACGAAGCAGCTGTTTGCGATATACTGTTAGGATTTCCTCCTGATACAATTAATAATAGAAATTAATTATAAATGAGGATACAAGATATTTGAATAGATTCGCCGGTCGTATCACACTGTTTTCAATCTTCTAACGGAACGATTGTGGGAGAACATATCGAGAAGTTTTCATGACTTTATGTCATCATTTGACAAAAGATTCGGGCAAGCCATTAAGATAATTCGCTAAGGTTATCCAATGATATCGTAATTTATTTTTATAAATTCCTGAGAAGCAAACTTTAATTGGTACTGTTATAAACGGAGCCGGTTACTTCCGGTTCAACTGATGACCCCGGTCATAATCTTTTTGGAAGAGGAATTTATCACTAATTGCTATCGTAATTTGAAATTTCATTTTTCTATGGACTGTACTTTGTATCACGGATATTCAAGTGATGATTAAGATTTGGCAATTCGAATTCTAAGAGAAGCTTGATGTTTCGTTAGTTGGGCATTAACATCGCAATGACGGTGGAAATGAGTAAAGTAAGCTGAAAGACGAAAGTCGAGAGGCGTAGTTGATGTTCCGTTTCTGCTCAATATTGCGACTGCGATTAATACGAAGATAATTTTCCGTCGGACTCTGGACGATGCACGGGTGAACAAGCTTAATTAAATTATAGCGGCAGTAGTGGAAGCTGATTTTTTATTAAGAGCTCTTTTATCGACAGTACTTGCCCGCACTTTAACACAGTTGCGTCAGCCATTGCCGTAAAACACTGATTAAACATTAGCGAGTGGATTTGTGGCTTGTGAAATAGATTTACGTCTTTTCCAAAAGAAACAATCCTTACTTCGCGTCTTGGCTTATAATAATTTGTAACAGCAGCATCAGCTCAGAAACAAATGCTCGTATAACGTACGATATGCTGGATGTCGCTATAAAGTTCTTTGTACAGATTTCAAAATGGGCGCCATTGTGAACCAACTGTCGAATAACATTGCTTTACCTTGCCGGTAAAGAGTGATGCTACCTTATCGACAGAGTATCACGTATTACTTGACACATCGTTATCATTGTCATTCTAAAACAAGACACTATCTCGTGTTCCGCGCGAGGTCCTACCTAAAAATGCAACTGCACTTGCACGCGTCTGGATAAATCGTTTGAAAGATCAATGGGGATCATATTTATCACCGGGTACGTATGGCACTTGATTTTTATCACATATGTCAATCGTGTCGTACACATACGGACACGACCTTGTGTCAATCCCCATATCTGTAAATGAACTTTACACGAACATGAACTTTGGTACGAACTACGCGATTGATTTTCGATACACATCATTAGTCGTTTTCACCCTACATTTCAAAAATGATGGGATCACAGCAGAACCGAATAGGACGCGTTGTGATTGACTTAAAAAACTGATATGGTAAAGTTAAGATTACATATCGGTCGATCATATATCGTGCGTTCATTATACAATCTCCATCATTTTTAAGGAATGCTGGGGAAAAACGGCTGTTGCATAACGTTGATGGTTTCTTGTACCTTGTTTTGGAAATACAACTATCTGGTCTGTTTTCCCATAGAAGCTTTCCACTTGTTTCTCCGACGCCAATGGTGTACCAGGACGTAGCTGTAACACGTGCCCATTTATTAAAGGCTTCGGTAAAGTGGACAGCGACAATGAGACTTCAGGCGGTTTCGAAAGCCGTAATTTCTTCAGTATTTGCTGCTTCACATATTCCACACGCCATTCCGTAAGTATTGGATCGTAATGCGGCGTAACACGATTTTGTGCGCAACCAGCGCAATTTTGTTCTTCAAGTTCTCGAGAAGACTCAGGATACAGAGTAGACCATATACTCTTCAATGAACCCGATGCCAGTGACCAGCTTCCGGCCACGCTCATTATCAGAAGCATCAACAAAGCCGTCCTGATAAACATTTTTCCGAAATTTTCCCTTTAGACTCGTTAAACCCCTTAACTCTGAGCAAGGAAGGGACGATTTCCGGTACGAATATCACGATTTCATGAAATTTCAGAAGCACTCACGACGATTTATGGATTACTAACTCTCGGTTCCCTCTTTACATTAGATGCGTATTTACTGCGCGTCCTTAAAAATTCTCAGCAGGATCCTTGGAGATGCGGATCGATTTTCACGTTTCATACCGAGAAAATGGCGGCTTTTTGCCAATTCTTTTTTCCCCCTCTCTCTTCTTCTCTCTTATGCTTCTGATGGCTATTCTCTTCCAGCTGCAGATCAACCGTCTACTCTGCTCGAGCACCTTTTTAAAATGAATTATTGTTTCTTTCACTGTTTTCGAAAAATCGACCGTCCCTAGCGTCGACGATGACGAAGACTGAAGGTGATTCCCGAAGATGGACCAGTGATGTAGTGGACGGGACACGAGTGCCCTTTGCCCTGGTGCCGAGGCTAACGCGGATTGGACGACGAACGTTGATATCACATGAAGAAGCACGTGCTATCGACATGTTACGCTCAGTTCGAGTAACTAACCTCTTCTTCGTATGGTCATGAGTCTCTCCCGAACTTCCCTCAATCTTACGCCACTATACGACACCATGACGCCGTGTGGCCTTTATGCTTCACTTAGGCTAGTTCATGATAACACATTCTTTTAGACGAATAGACATATACTTGAACTATTTTCGTATCTCCGCTTCTCATCCCTTAAACACCCTAGGAAATAATTCAGGGGTTATTCTCTCCGTAATTATGGGGTGGTTTTATTGTCGCGGTTCAGCTATTTAATGGATCTAGAATAATGGAGAAAGTTTTTGACTGGTTGATGGTAAACGAAGTTGATACTTACCCACTTTGAGGGTGTTATACGTTTTTTTTTTATTACGCAAAGAGCGACGTACATTTAATAATGGTTCCTCTATAATAAAGATGTGATCGTAACCGTAGAATTCTTCTACCGTTTTTAAAAGCAACGACGCTGTCGTTATATCTACGTTCATTTCCATCCCACACAGATTATTACTCTTAGGTTATGTTATATTTGCACTGCATTCAGCTTCATATTAAGTTCTTTATTTATTTCATTTAGCACTCCCGGGAATTCGTGGACGAAAGTACGATAAACTCATGCGATTTGTTATCTATTAGCTTTTTGTCCTAGATTTACTGATTCCATATATATAACAGTCAAACGGCACTTATCAAATCCTCCGTGTATCGTTAAGTCGTAATACCCGTAATGGATTTCACATTCGCGCGTTTTGTACTCGCCTTTATTTTTCATGCCACATAACCCGCCGAAGTATTTTCTACACTTTGTTTTCCACTCGTTGAATCGTCACTTGTTTGTAACATTGTTTTTCTACCTGATAGAAACGAACCGATAGTACAGTTTATTTTCAGAGAATTTTCGAAGCTCCCGATAAACTCCTAATATTAGTTACTTGACTTGTTTCACTCCTGTTATCGTTGAAACATGTTGTTAACGCCGATGGTCGCAAAAATTTTGCACTCGCGATAGTCCGTGCATTCGCGCTGGTGTATTTAATGGTAGTTCGCCAGTTGCACACAGCAAGGTGGTGGAGTAGCTAT
>JARQTI010000840.1:0-17183 GCA_030142655.1 Trachelus tabidus | reverse complement strand
ATAATGGTAATTATTAAGTGAATAATATGCGTTTTCTTACCAAGAATGGAGTTAAGCCACTTTCAAAATTAACAATCAGGTTCGTTATAAACTTTGAAAGAGCCCAAGTCCATTCAACATAGAACATGTTTTAACTGCATAAATTACAAAACAATTTACTGCTCATCTACAATTTGTGTATGTGAAAGGGATTTGAAGAAGTCATGATTAATATATTAAATATAGAGTAACAAGTGGTAAAAACCAATTAAAAATAGAACGCGATAATGTGTTTTTTCGACATCTACTTCTGCATTACTTTAATATGAAAAAAAAGAAGTGAAGCTGAGGCTCATGAATTGCTCGTGGATACTTATGGTGAAGCTGCTCTTTTCGAAAGGATGTGCAGAAAATGGATTTAACGCTTCGAGGAAGATAACTTTCATGTTGGCGGCGAGAGACGCCCAGGTGAGTCCAAAAAGTTTGATGACGGAAAATTGCAAGAATTATTGGATAAAAATCCAGGGCAAACTCGCAAAGAATTATCAGAAGTCCGCAACATTCACAAATCAACCGTTTCAAGGCACCTACATGCCATAGGAAAGCTCCAGAAGAAAGGAAAATGGGTGCCCCATAAATTGTCAGAAAGTCCCATTATGAACCGTTTAAGCATTTGTTTTTCTTTGTTAGCTTAACAAAAAAATGAGTTTTTTTATGGCCTATTGTAACTGGGGACGAGAAATGGATTTATTATGATAATCCAAAACGGAGGATGTCATGGGTGAACTCTGGTCAACCATCTTCATCGACTTCTAAGCGGAATATTAGTTGGGAAAAAATTGTGCTCTGTATTTGGTGGAATATGGAAGATGTAGTGCAGTAGGAGCTACTGAAACCCAATGAAACTGTTAATTCTACTCTTTACCAATGTCAACTGGAATAATTAAATGACGAACTAATGAGAAAAAGGCTCTCAATAGCCCGTAATATATGGAGATTCACCTCCATAACACGCTAGACCCCAAGTTGCAAAAGCTGTCAAACAAATCCTGATCGATCTGGAATGGGAAGCTCTTCCACGTCCAGCCACCTCCCCAGACTTAGCTTCTTTTGATTTTCACTTGTTTCGCTCGATGCAACATTACAGAAAGACTAGATTACTAACTACTAAATTAGTCGATGACTTAATCGCTTCAAAAGATAAGTCCTTCTTTCAACAAGAAATCCAACTTTTGTCCGAAAGATGGCAAAAAGTTATGAATAGCGATGGCCATTACTCTGATTGATGTGTATCTGTAATACAGTATGAAAGTAAACAATTATTGCGAAAGAAAATCGGCACGAATTAATGCAACCCTCTGTTAGACACGCTCGGTTGGTAGTTCTCGCTAATAAGGAAATACATACGTCTTGTAACACGGACTTTTGACGGACTTTTTCCGTTTCATAATGTTCGGGCATGTGCGGCAGTATCCGTTGCGTTCGAAAAGCGCCAGCTTCATATTTGTGAATTTGTTATTCATGTTTGAGATTCATGAAGAATAAATATTAATTCGCTGTAAACTGTCAATCATGCAATTCGTAAGTGCGAATCGTCATGTGCTAGAGAGTAACGCGAATAGTTAAAAATTACGGAGGAGTAGAAGGAAGATTTTGACTTATATCAAGAAATTCACGCCCTACGTCCACGTCATTAATAGCATCCATTTCTCCAGCCATGTTTGACGAACTGGTAGTTTAAACATGATCCTATCAACATCTTCGCAGAAGTCGCTCTTAATCCCAAGATGGCGAACTAGGACCGCGCTTTTAACTGGTTAAAAGCGGTTTTGAATAGACTTTTCGGCTAATAGCGTTCTAACAGCTGTTAGGTTAGGTTAGATTAGGTTAGGTTAGGGGTTGTGGATACGGTCACCTCTAAACTTATTATTAAATCATTTATAAGCACACTATTAGCGGTAATAGTGAGTTCAGCATACAGATTTGAGACTCTAAAATTTAGTAATCTTTGACTTAATGTGGTGCATAATGTATACATATATTTCGAATAGGAAATATGCTTTAAGAAGAATGTTTTTATATTTCCTCATTGGAACTTAAGTTGAGAGGCATAGGGTAGTGCATATGTGTATGAATAAATTCAGCATAACATTTAGGCAAAATTGGTGATCTGACGAAACAGTTGAATAGGTTTCTTGCATTTGACTTGTGAGTTTAAGTTTGCTGATGAATAGAAAATTGTTTTTAAAAAAGTAGCTTCTCGGTTTAATAAATTAATGATTCAATTAAAAAAATAACGCTGATTATCTTTCATAATAATCAAATAGAATGTAATACACTGTAACGAATTCTAGTGTTTGTGAATTCGAAACAAATTTATTTCAGAAACTTTAAATTACAAAATCGTTTTAGAAATGACCGGAAAGAAGAGAAAAAATTGATCAAAATAATTAATATGTAATTCGATAGCGACTATACGACAAAGACATTGATCTTACAACTATTTAAATTAACTCACAGTTTCATTTAATCATTCCGCCTTAATATGTCAATATATAAAGTTTCGATAGAATTCATATACTTTAAGTGCTTATCTGAGTTGGTGATTTTGATATGCTAGGGCTCCCACGCTGCGGTTGTCTCTTATCTATTTCAGCTACATTTATTGGCTGGTTAGCTTCGTCAAATTAATTCGGATTCCGCATCACGCATGGCTTTCCTTGTTCCACCAATTCGTCTCTAATTATGGTTTTTGATCACTGAATTCCTTGGCCCTGTTGCCTAGTAATTTATTTATTAATTGGTTATAAAATTAATTTGATTTATACCTTATGTGAATGGATAAATACCTGGCTCGTCGAATAGACACGTGTGCCTATTAAGACGGGTTTCAGTCAAAAGGGACGAGCCAGGATATCTAATCATGAAGGTAGCACCGCAGCGAACGGACGGGGAAACAGCGATATTTGCGCAATCTATTGATAATATTTCGTACAATATCAGGTATTACCGGTCGGTAATTCATCACAACATGACGAAACTAGCGAGTGCCGGACAGTCGAGTATTCTTTACTCTCGCATCTCATTAGCTGTCAGAATGTCGTCAGCAGCACATTAGACCAATTAAAACAATTCATATAATTTCTGATTCCTTATTTGATTTTAATATAAAAACAATTATATTTTTAAAGACAAGGAATCAAGGATTTAAACAATACATTAAAAATGTTCATCTGTGCTTATAAACAGTATTAAATACCATTCTCTTTTACGTAAGTTTTAGAGATAAGGCATACATCTCACTTCTCATAATAAACTGATTAAAATACATCTGTTATTTATAATTTGCACTCTTTGATTACTTGATAAATAAATGAATTCAATAATAGTTATTTAAGCATTCTATGATATCGTATTATACAAAAATAAACACGCGCTACATTAGCGGAAGCGCTATATTAGACACTTCTTCCGTAGACAAGGGATACATGACGTCAAATGATAACAATGGCGCAGAAGAAAGTAGTCATTATATACTACAACCAATGGTACAAGGTAACCATTAGCGGGTTGATCAAGAACATTAGGCATTGTCGAAAAATACTGCTAATTCGATAACATATGCTAGACTAGTGTCAAAAGATCTTTTGCGGTATGAGAAACATTGTTAAATACACAGAAATGTTAGTTCAGGAGCTGGCATATATCTAATCGGGGCACCATCACGGATTACCGGTCAGCGGTAACGATTCCTTTGTTTCACTAAAAGCATTACTATAGAGCGCGAAAATCATTGCTCTGCAAGTGTTCTATTCTCGGTCTAGTGCGTTTGAACGTGCCGTAGTGCGAGTGTTCCTCTCCAATAAGAACACAGAGTTAAATGGTGGGTTAAAAAGTGTATTAACCATAAACAAGATAAGTCGATACGTTTTTTTTAAAACAGTCTTTTAGAATGTAATGACAATGCCCCAGATACCAATAGTTTTTATTTGGTTGGCGTGCTACAGCGAAATGTATGACTTAAGTTGATTTATTAAATAATTGATTGTAAAAACATGACGTATAAACTTATTGCGATCTGTAATTACTTGCCGTAATTGATTTGATAAACTACTCGATAAATTGTTATATTCAAACAACAGTGACTCTGTTCAAGGTCAATGATAAATGTGACGGAAAAATATAGTGATGTATATCAATGTCCCAGAGATTATTATTTTATCATATTCAATTCTAACGTGATCGCAACTTAATTTTTATTCTAAAAATGATTAACTTGACAATAATTCTATTCCTAACCTAACCTAATTTTTGTATGCAAATTGTTATTTGTAATGTGATTTTCATTTTCGATGGAACAACTAGAATAGACTAGACTCATTACAAGTACAGCTATTATAAAGTATTGTTAACAGCAGAATTGCATATTCCCCAAACCCAATTGCTGCATATTAGACTTGTAAAAAACACTTACGTGTAAAAAACTACGTCAAGTACAGGACTGCTGTGAGTTCCTCTAATAAGAAGTATTGAAATCATATTATTAATGCCAAGTACATAAGTCACTACATGTCTATTATATGCATGATCTAGCATTGGCCCATCATTTTAATTGTATTTTAAAAAATTCCTATAACGTTTTCGCTACTCTTTTACATTACTACTCCTTCTTGTATTTAATTATGTTTTAATGATCATTTAATAATAATTGAACTTTAGGGGACTTCTTATCGAGTACTATTCGCATTTTTGATGTGTAAACATCTTTAAACGCAGTATGGGCCTAAATTGGAGCAAATGAAACGGAAGTGTGTAAGGGGAAGTGCCCTATATACCAATGCGCAGTACCCTAGTGCGCAGCTACTTAAGCGCTCGCGGTACAGCATAGAATTAGAATGCGATTAGGCGTCGGTAAAATAGTTCGCCAGAGAAATTAGTGACCCACATAGTAGATTTGTGACGTGTACAAAGCCTAGCCACGTTTCGGCCCCTGCTTCCCCTAGCGGACTGAAAATCAGCTGTTAGTTTTAGCGTCGTTAAACGTATTGAGAACGTGTTAATAATTATATAAGATTGTTTGATATATAGCATATATTTTGATAATGTTTGTGTATATAGCAAATATATAATATGTATCGCATACATATTCAAATATAAGTTTATATAGTGAATTTAATTGTTTGAAGTGAAATAACATATTGCCAGTAAGTAAACTAAAAATATTTTTACTAAAAATGTATACCACGTCGATTAGTTATACTATTAAAATATTTTGACGTTATGAACCGTTTTCATGAAAAAAATCTCTCAAATAAAAAACTAAAAATAATTCTTTTCAATTAATTTTTAAATATTTAATTAAAAAACTTTCTCATTAAAATCAATTTATTTAACTGAAAAATGTAATTGTTTAAAACACATTGTTCAACTATACGCTTAGTATGGCGTTTTTGTGTTGTAAACCACTTTTATGAAAGATAACAATTTCAAACGGATTCATTAAAAGTTCATCAATGATATACAAATTCATTACAAAAAACTGAAATTGAATATTTTTAACTGATTTTTGAAACTGAATAATAAAAATTTTAACTGATTATTGACTATCTTTATACAAAAAAAGGGGCCAAGTGAACGTTGGCCTGGACTTTTCATCACAGCCCACTCTTTTTTTTTTTTTAATAAAATCCGCCTTGTGCACAAATCTTCAACACACTTTCGTACCAAATTTGCGTTCATTATGCCAGTCTTTAAATTCAAAACCAGCGTCAACTTTATACATATACATATAGAGCATATTAACAATAATTCATCAAAAATAATCACGGTATAAGCCTAATAACAAATATATGTATTACAACGTGACAAATCGATTAACCTCTCAGTACGCGTATACTGAGAGTGCACTCGTTACAAACAAACAATAAGGACAGACGGCCAGTGTCAACAATAGCCGATAGATGAGAAACATCTCCCGAAAGTCAATCTGCGGAAAATAATATTAATAAAATCTGATAGTTGATTAGCGCTTCCCGCTAATCAATTTAGCATTCTAATTATTGTAGTTAAATAATGCATTTCAAAACAAATTCAATATTCGAAATTTGTGAATTTTTTCTAAGCTGTGTACATCAGTTTCATCTTGGCGGAGACTGGGGTGCTTTTTACTAATAGATTTTAAACATTGTGTAGTATCACTACCACCTTTTTTGTAAGAAATATACAAGAAATGTACCTAGCCAACCTGGACTTCCACGAACGATACCTAGACACAGAAAACTACGTTAACTGAAAACTCTGTGTGAACGGTAGCTTCACGTACAAAGTGTATTTGATTGTGTCTTTTATTTGCAAGTTATCAACACAATCCAAAGTACAAATAGGTAATGAAGGCAAGGCAGTCAGCGCCATCTGTCGTGTAAAAAAGTAGATAGACGTGCGAAGAGGAAGACGACGACGACGACTACGGCAGACCTGAAATAAAATCATCTCGCTCGCCATATGAATACGCCTTGATCTCGTACACTAATCGTATTAAACTTGGTGGCAATCGATTCAGAACCGTCGATTCCTATAGTGAAGGTATCAATAACTTTTTCTCACGCATAGCCATTTATAAAATATTTGAGGCGAAACACAGGTACAAGAGATGCTTCGAGTAAAGAGTCTCGGCTAGCCGTGCCTTGAACAGCAGGTTGCCTGTACTTGGCGTAAGACTCGATCGAGTCTCTTGATATGCATCGCTACATTTGCTACATTATATCCTCACACTTTAAGCTATAGTTACTTATAAGTTATAAGTTATAAGCTGTGAGAGCTATACAAAAGATGTAGTGGCTTTACTTATATGTATAGTTGCTATGGTTGCCATGTGGCTACTGGAGTGACGCTGAAATCAATTTGGATATGATTTTCTACTAATGCGTCAGCTTACTTTGTACTATTGTGTAAATAGATCAATAGGTGTATGATGAATTGATTTTGTAAATTTAAGAAAGTAGGCACCCGTTTTTAAAGTTATATTGACATGTATTTTGCCGATTTAATAACTAATAGATATACGTATCAGTGTCCGAAAGTATTTATCGAACTTCTTGTTTGGTGTCGCTATGCATACTCTAGTTATTTCTTTTTATGTTTTAAATTATTAGCTTAAAAAAATAAGAAGATAAAATAATCAAATAAGATGTTACATGATGAATTTCAATTTAAACTGTCCAATATTTATAAACAACTTTTGATATCTATCTAAGAAGCCTATGTAAGATCCGTTAAGTCTTGTATCCTTAAATATTTGTGTACAATATATAAAGTATTCTGCAGTCATAATTGGATGTAATAATATGAGTAAGTATTTAAATGCAATTGTGTCCACAACTATGCGATAGATTGTCATTGTGTTGTATTTTTATGGATGTAAGTTGTGCGCAACTTGCACTCATTTCGTTATCTGGGACCAGGCGATCCTAGCATGGAAGTTCCAAATCTATTTCAGTTAACTTTTATTAAAATAACATTTCGTAAATAAAGCAATATACATACATAGATCCCGTAGAACACTAAGGCTGATTTAGCGGAAAGTAGAAGAATATTTTTAGTTGCATAACACAAAGACCCCTGAAGTAAACGAATCGAAGACCCGAGGTCCAAAGGGTTTAGTCGACTGGACACCGACAGTTGGCCGCCAGCTGGGAAGCAGCAGGTCAGCCTGCTCCTCACTACTGAATCTTGGCCAGTGGCGAACGCACTCCCTAGATCGTTTCTCTTCTTCTAACTCATTGTTCTCATCGCCTCTCTTCGTTATACATTGTTTCATCGCCCTTCGTTTTATTTCTTCTTTTTTAAAAGCATTTTACTCATACTCACCATTATATTCTAATTAACTTGGACATGAACGCTTTAACTTCATACTTTCTTGACGCAACTTTAACCAGTCGAACGTGGATCATTGTACGGAGATTTTGACGATTCCTCACAAAAATACTTTCGTGTAAAAAAATATAGGATTGTTGTGAATTCTCCAACTTAAATGAAAATACCTATACTTATATCATCCGTTATTGTTCTCCTAACAAAATATATTGAAATCATATTACAATGCCAAGTACATAAGTCACTACGTATCTGCGTATTATATGATCTAGCATTAGCTCATCATTATAATTGTATTTTTTGAAATTTCTTATAAAGTTTTCGCTACTCTTTTGTGTTGGTACTGCTTTTCATATTTAACTATGATTTTATGGTCATGTAATAATTAATAATATGTTAGGAGGTTCCTTATCGAGACTATTTGGTGGGTTCACATTCAAAAATTTGCAGTACTGACTTCAGGCAAGGACCCCAGTAGTACTCGATAAGGATTATCCTAACATTTTGAAAATTATTAAACGACCAATAAATTATAATTAAATATAAGAAGCAGTAGCAACACGAAAGTTTTCAAAATAGAATTAAAAGAATGAGCTAGTGCTAGATCATATAAGACGTAGATATGTACGTAGTGACTTATGTACTTGGCATTATAATAAGATTTCAATATTTCTTGTCAGTAGAACAATAATGCATGATATAGATATAGGTCTTTTCATTTGAAGGTGGGGAATTCACAGCAATTCTATACATGGCGAGATCTTTTGCACGAAAGTTTTTTTTGAGGGGTTATCACAAGCTTTTATTCTTCAGGTTAAGAAAGAAATTCTAGGCACACAATAACCATATATGTGAAATGAACGTGTATTCGTTGCAATCAACATCTTTTCAGATTTGCCATTGGTCCTTAATTATTTTTGAGAAATGTTATGTTGGACGATATTATATATAGCTCTTCTATTGCGAAGAAAGATTTTAATGCGAAAGGTGAAACTAAAATAGATTAAGATCGCATCATACTTCGAAATAGAGGAAAACACATTTCTTAACATATAATTACATATTTCCATATAAATGGATACACTCCCAAAAGAACACTAAGCAGAAGGTAAGCTATCCACGTACGTAATTTTGAGGCCAGAGTGACCTTAGATTCTAGGTGCCAGAAGCGGTTCGTATTTTTTTCTGTGTTTTTCGTTCGGGAAAAAACTAGCGAGCAGCATAATAACACTGAGAAATGAACGGCCAATTTTCTATGAAAAATCTTTGAAAGATTTACACGTCACAGTGCTACAAAATTATTATGTTGGATACACTTACTTTATTCGCGCGCCAAACTAGATGCAAAAAACTACGGAGAGAAACAGCGAGACCACGTGGAATTCCTCCTCCGCTATCTAGATATAAGGAACTACGGAGAGGAAGGGCTGGTCACCATGGAATTTCAATTCCGGCATGTAAAATACGGGACTATGTCACGGCATATACACACGCGTGGTGCACATGAATAGTTGGTTCTGTTCTGATTATCGTAAGGGTTAAAGGCTTCGTTAATAATTTTATGCTGTTGTGAAGGCAGCTTTATATTATTTGAAAATTCGGCGTGAATGGCAGCTTGACGGACAAAATATGTTTGTGTTGTGTATCTGTAATCCGTTGCTAAAAAGATAAAAGAAAAAGGTAAAGCATCCAATGCAATCCGTCGAGTAAAAAAAGTAAATGGAACGTGCAGAGGTGACGACGACAGCATACACCATGCTCTTTGATTTCGGTAACAATCGACTTAGAACTTTCGATTCCCCATAGGGAATGTATTAATTACTTTTTCTCATGAATACTAGTTTATAAGATATTTTATACCGAACACAGGTACAAGAGCTGGCTCGGGTATGGAGTCTCGGCGGACTGTATCCTGTACTACCGGTCGCCTGTACTTGGCGCAAGACTCGACCGAGTCTCTTGATATTATCCTACTTCTCGGGCATTAGAGAGGGATTACTTTGCTAATGAATTGTTCTATTTACAATATTATTATTTCATAAGTAGTCGAAAATTTTTATTGAATATTCTGCTGTATATTATGGCCAGTAATATGTCAAGTGGTATCATGCCAAAGCCATTTAGAAACTGGGGAAACAAAAATGTACTAATTGAATGTTATAGCTAATAGATGATTAATTAAAATTCATGCCGTAGCAGACTGTAACGATAAAAAAGTAAAGATGCAGTTTTTACTTATGATATTTCAAAGATTTAAAAAAAATAGTTATTGCCTGAACAAATTATTAGTTTAGAAATGAACAGTTTCTCGAAAATGACTAATCTTTCCTGACAGATGCTTTGGTTAAATGCTGCGCGTACGAATCATAATTTTTTATTAACAATTTTCTTTACCAATTTATGAGTACATATTGTTAATTACATTTGGACAAATAAGCTATTCTATTCCCCTTTATACTTTGTATTGTGATAGCATAAAATATCCGTTGCGTGTATATTTCCAATTATTACTCGTTAGTGACAAACTGCACATTTATATAAGATATGTCAAATCGATATCACGTTTGCCAGATTAATAGCATTTTTTATTGATATAATTTCATCTTAATTTGATAAATAATATACTCGTGCCTTCATTATTTATTTCTAATGAAGATCACTGGGAAAAATCTCGATGACAGAATTGTATGGAACAACAGGTTTCCCAAACATTGTTGAATGTCACATTCTCTATTATTAGTAGAAAGCAGCAGGGACCAACATGGTCATATGGGATCAACAAGTGGGTCATGATTTTGTCAACGGGTATCCGGGCACTCTCACTGCTATGTGGACGCGGTGCACCGCTAAAGCACCACCTATCTTGTACCACGTAAGCGATATAGTAAACATGGCTGCCAGTGAAAGTTTTGATCGATTCGCGTAATTTCCACCCTTTGTTTCAATAATATAACCCAATCAGCTTCGTGTACAAAGTATACGCATCCTTTGAATTCTTCTTTTCGTTGCTCTTTTACGTATTTCCCATTCCGTATGTTTATTACACGCTTTTTTTTTATAAGGCGAAGATATTTGAAGCTGCCAAGTTCAGTGTTGAGTTTTATATATAAAGTAAGTATTCACATATAAAATATGTACGATAAGCATATCAGAGAGTTTGCTGGGCAATTACATTTTTTCAATTTTATAGACACTTTGAGACTTCCAACTATGGTGGATGAAACAAAGTGCGTTCCGCTATATGGATAAAAACTTGTGCTTTATCGCTGACTCAAAATAAACTGCTGACTAACACCGCCTAACGACTCTTAGCTTTTGCCGATCGGGCATTGTTGCTGAGAAATGCAACGTTTTCGTCTAGGTTGCTGCTTTTAATGGACGACGAATATGAGTACGATATTTTCCTGTACCCCACAAATTCTATCTTATAATACGATGGAAAGAATTTCACGATTTTATGCATTTAATCTGGTTCCCTGCGTTTAATTATTTAAAAAGTCTACTTTGATTGTTTTTCAAAATAGTTTGAATATTTTTTTGTATCGTAGACCAAACAGATAGCACACTTTTGTAACCTCGATGTATTTGTTATATCACAATAAAAATAAAGTTGTTATTACAAAATGTTATACCACATATTGAAAGTAAATCCTATGCAATATATATGTGTTGGTAATGCAACAACAATATCTTACCGCAAATAATACATGGTGAATGATATTTATGCTGTTACGCGTTCCTTGATAGATTATTGTGTTCTACGAAAGAGACACAAGTGGAATGTTAATCAGTAGACAATGTATGTACTGTGTCGTTATTTTTGGACATCACAAAAGTCCCGTATTGGTAACTTCCGTTTTTCAATTTTGGGACGCATTTACGTCCCTTTCCCAATAAATATCGCGCAACCGGACAGGAGCTCCAGGGTCATAGGCTGATTAGGAAACACTAAGCTAATAGTTTCTTATCTAAATATTTCATACGTCATGACCACATCACCTGTACCGAGCCATCTAAGCAACTATAAACCAACGAAGTAGGATAAGCAGATTTTACGTCGAGTAACGTGGAGAGCTGCCGTGTCGATCTGACGACTCCACTCTATGAGGGACCCTACCCGACAAAGAAGACGGAGGGTCACCCCAAAAGAACTGCGCCATGCACTCCACCTCACCTTTCGTTCTTAGCGCCGGTGTCAACAATCCCTAGTATTAGGACTGAAGACGAGGAAGTCTCGAGTTCCGCAAGACTCCTCATGCTGGAAGATTCGCGGGCCCCAGAGTGGAGGCAGCGCCACTGGCTTGCCAAGGAAGGCAGAAACGACCAGACCTACCGAAGACATCAGGATCCCAGCCAATATCGTCGAGGACAGGGCCGGAATCTCATCGCCACCAGAGGCCTCTGGACACCCCGAGCTACGGCAGCGAGGATGCGACTATGTTCCGTGTGGCTAGAGAGCAAAAGACCAGGATGTCAAAGTGTTGCGTTTAGTCCGCGAGTGGAACTTTTATTTTACGCCGTTCTTCCGAGTATCGCGTATCGTTGCTTACAGGACAGCTCCGGCATCTACCGAATATTTTCGAAGTCCGTCTCGTAGGGGGCAAGACGATTGAGCCACAGACGTCACTCTAGCATTATTTCGCGTGTATTGTTGAGGAACAGTTCCAACGGCATGACTTTTGTACCGGCGTAGTAATGCGAGTATTGTAAATTCTCCCGAGGATCTTATTGGCTATTTAAGGGGACTACTTTTGATTGTTAGTGGGGACGCGAGTCCCAGCCCTACCGTGAACTTTGCGTGTACGACAATCTTGTCTGAGTTACCACCGTGGTCGGATGCGAATTTTGTAGCTGCAGTAGTTTCGATAATACCAGTAAGAATCTTGTAACGAGTCACGAAGTCTTTTCCATACAGCTAACTTTTGTATCGTTGTTTGCGTTCGCGTTTTTCCCAAGGCCTCGACCTATGGATGATTTCTGTATCGCTAACGTGGAAAAGATTCCGTGAATCGCCTATCTTTCTTTATTGAACTATTATTTCTTGATTTTGTAATAATCTCTTAGCGCCAAAGTCTCGTGACCCTGGAGACCTAACAGAAAGAATCCGCGAGTTCTCGCTTCTCGAGGATGCATCTATTGTATCGCGTTTGTCTCGCTTCTCAAGACCTCACGTATCATCGCGTGAGTCCCGCTTCACGGGTGTTCACGTATCGTAGACGAAAGTTTCGAAAAGAAATTACTTTATACATTATTTCATTTCATCTAAATTATTATCGACCTTATTTCTTTGATTTGTTTCGAAATTTTTATTTGTTAATTGTTAAAATTCTAAATCGTCCTAATTAAAAGGACCCCTGTTATTGTTTTCTATTCCGAGGTTCTCATTCTCCTAATCAATTCCCTTACCAACACGTAGGTGATCCCTGCCCTTCTGCCATTTCGCGAATCATCTGTGCTAGTCGGTGGCATGCTCTCCGTCCCTTCTGGAATTATTTTGCAGCTTTTGTTCCGTGATGCAAAGGTGCGTCTGGGCCCAATCGGTCTTTTTCGGTATCGTATTCTAGGGGATAGAGATTTATTATTTGTCGACGGAAAATCAGCTGTTTTGCTACGAACGGCTCGAGTAATCAATTTTGGTTATAATTCGATAAAAAGTTTCGTCACAGTACATATAACATTTATGGCATAACTATAATGTGAATAATGCGTAACTGAACTAATATACGCGCTTTTGTTGTGTCACATCTAGCATTTCTCCAACGGTTTGACAGCGACATAACTGCTTTATTTTATTACTATAGAGAGTTGGTTGGTGCGTGTATCGAAAATAATGCAACGCTCCCTGCCATACCGATTAATCTAGAAAAGGGTTATAAGATGGCACTACCGTCTGTGTCCATTCCCTTCCTCCTCATAGGCGTTTATCGCTAAACTAAGCTAATCATTCGTCTTTTTTCGCCTGATGACCCAAATCTGAACACATCAAAAGTAATACCAGAATTACTAGAAGTAGCTATCTTCCATTGCCGAAGTCATGTTAACAATAAAATAATAATTATTTTCTTCGTCTTTTCCTTCTTAAATATCTAAATTAGGCGACAGGTCATTAAATCTCAGGGCCAACCACGCAGATTCGATCCATGAGATCCCCAAAAAGTATCGAAGTTAAATGATGAGGATTTTGTTTATCAAGCCTGAATTGAAAAATTGATCGCGACGCTTTTAAATCGTCAAAATCACGCATTGAGAACCTGGTGTTTTGAGAAACCATAAAAAGATTCCTACGCTTCAAAATGATTTAAATTAGGTAAAACCTTATTTACTGTATGCCGATGTAAGTATGGACTGCGCGATCCCTACCTCAAATCCTTTGAAAAAGTGACTGTTCAAACAAAAAAGAGGAAATGATGTAGCGGCCAATCGCTTTCCCTTTCTTATCCTTCTATTGGCTACTTTCTTTATACTTTCGTACTCCGGCTACCGGTTGGAAAGAGGCAGGGCTTGGCCGCCACCAGTCCCTATCTTTTTCTTTCAGCCGACTATTTTTCCTATATCTATGCGTAATCCATTCTGAACGTCGATGCGCCACTCCACGGAGTAGTAATGCACGCACTAAATTCTGGACTAATACTGGACACTGCTAGATGGCAGAGTGCCTAGCTATACTCCCACCACTATCGAAAGTATCGTCCAGCAGTATATAAGGAACGGCGGCATGTCAGGTGGGACGACTTACAATAAATTGAGTTTCGTTACCATTATATAAGCACATTGCAATAAGTAAAGTACTTTCTGTGAAGCGATTCACGAAAGTAACAACTAGAAATAAATTAATGGAAAATTTGAGAATCCTTTTTCTATCTTTCAGCTCAAAACTCAGCTTTATGAACTTAAAACCGGAGTTCAATTAGCAGGAATCACAGCGCTCCCCTAGCTGCATTACACTCTATCCTATAAGATTTGCAGTTTACTCGGTCCAAGTTACAGTGACTCTGCAATCGTGTGGAATTTGTAAATTCCTATTATATTAGCCTTATGGGAGTGATTAGCCAATGGCACAGCGTACATATAGTTATAATTCATCTCCTAGAAGCATTCTATCTTTGAAACTGAATTAAACGAATTTAAGATCATGCATTGTATTACCGATTGTCGGCAGAGCTCCGTATATCGTGTCTTGTACGCACTGGGTTCATATTCATAACCAAGAGCTTTCTGAACTGCATGTAACTCAATGAAAGTATTATGAACGGTCATTATTCTCAGAGTATATTAATTAGGAGTTTTTAAGTAAACTATCGTAAGTATAGTTTTTATCATAAAAGGCGTGTGATAGTTGCATCACTCCATTCAATGCACGATTGTCCTAAATTCGCAACCTTCGATGATTCTGATTCATAACTGACTGTTCAAATCATGAAACGTTACAATATCCAGTGGAGGTTCCAAATGCGTGAAATAGCAGATGCGCAACAATCTGCCTTTAATGTGGAAGCCATGTTTTCAAATATATGTATAATATAACGTTTAAAAGTATTGTTCTCCTAATAAATGTTAAAAAACTGGTGCATATTTTTCTTCCTCTAGATTAATAACCCATGCATTTGAGTATTAGGGACACGACAGAATAAAATAGATGTCATCCGCTGTGTGTCTGTGAAAACTTAAGGCATTAACAACGCCATGCGCGATAGATAAACGTTTGTTTATCTTGAATATCCATCTTTACTTTAAGCGCAGCTCGTAAAGTTTCCCATTTTATGTGCGGTGGTTGTATACTATGGACCATGTATTAATAGTCCCTCAATTACCATTCGAGGGACTATGGGTAGGTACTAAAGAAAATTGACTTTTACACGGATTATCGGAACATATATGAAATTTCCATTACAGATACTCCCCGTACATTTTCAGATAACTCCTTTATATGTATAAGCACAAAATGGCGCAGAGTTCGATTACCAGGATTCCCAACATGTTTCATGCTATTCATTCTCTATTCTGTCTTCCTGTTTCTGGTGCACTGAACCGTGCCAGGCATAACAGCACTCCCCACACAATTACAATTCCAATTAAAAAGTTATTAATCAGAGATTTACATACGGCAGTACAGCCATGCGCCCCGATACAATTCGCCGAGAATTGAATAGAATTTCTTCAGCGAATTTATCCACGAGTTAATTGACAATTTATAGAATATAGTCGCAGAAGATTCATTGTTCGTTCAAATCATTTCCTATTGTTATTTCAAATTCGATAAGTTTTTGGTTATTTCTACAGAGAAAACTTCGATGCTTCGTTATTCTATTTTCAGTTTTGATCATCCATTTCGCGTTTGACGTTTGACAATTGAAGAGGTTTTCGCTACGGATAAAAACAGTAAATAAAAGTCTCAATTTCAATTACAATATTGTTGTGCGTAAGACTGTCATATAGACAGAGTTTTATTCGAGAAAATTAAATTAAAAATCAGATATCACAATGGGCATGTACTTGCAAGTGAATTACATATGAGTTAAAATACTTGCTGAGTAAACACCAATTATTTTTAAAGTATTATTGTTACAAACTATATTGGAGGTTAAATTCAAACTTTATTAAACATTTGTCAGGAATCATTTTACTCAAATATTTCGCGTTAAAACTAGTGAAATGTCTAAAAAATCAATGGATATGAATTATAGCGATTAAAAAAAGCAATCGACAAAGAAGGTCGATACATTTAGTAACCGCATACAAGCAGCTGATGCCATAATTTAAAACGTCAGTTTGAAAAACGGTAATATGTATATGGGTCATTCCGTGCGAAATTTACACTCAAACATTTTTTTGAGGAAACATATTTTTTTTCGCGTTCTATGTTTGAAAATAATCGACACGTATTTTTTTATTTTAATAGGATACTTGAAATTTTCGAGATATTTATATTTTTGAATTTTTCAAATCTGGAAAAAGGAAAATTTTTTAATAGCTTACAGTAAAAAAAGTTCCGATCATAAAAAAATATTGCTATACTGAAAATGTGCGTCCCCCCCTAGCTTTGGAATAAGCGAAGTAGACGTTCTGTTGGTATTATTTTTATAACAAATTAGCAATTTTTTATAAACAATCTATATTTTTCCAAATTTGGAACTAATTTTTTTCACTTTTTTTGATTCTAATACGATTGCCCGTGATTTACGAATATACTGTAAAAATTTTGCGATGTAGAAATGAAAAGTTTCGTCGTTACGAATTTTTCTAATTTTGCGCCCACTTCCCTGCGAGCCAGCGAGCGAGTGCATTCCGAGATTTCACTTGTTTGGATCTGCACGGACTCGAAGTGCGAGTCG
>JARQTI010000838.1:35732-46833 GCA_030142655.1 Trachelus tabidus | reverse complement strand
CGTGGGTGCGTGCGTGCGTGCGTGCGAGCGTGCGTGCGTGCGTGCGTGCGCGCGCGCGCGCGCGCGCGCGTGTGTGTGTGTGTGTGTGTGCAGGGCTTCGAAAATTCAATCGCCTCTTACTCAGTAACTGTTAGAGCGATCGAACTGAAATTTGGCACGCAAGTAAAGTAGTTACCCCTCTTTGAATTTTGCGATTTTTAATGAAATATATGCAGCCATTCAGATGTTATGTAATTTTGAATTTTTTGAAAAAAGGGCGTGGTCGTTCTAACTTTCATAAAGACTAAATAATTCTTCAAAACTGAAGATACGTTCAATGTTGTTTGGTATTGAATTATGACAAGATCGCTAAAGCGGTTCAGACCTCACGTGATTTTGAAAATTTCAAAAAATTATCGTTATCGCATCAGCTTCCGCAAAATTTAAGGAAGTGAGCCAAAATTTTGTACACAATGAAAATATGATGCAACGGTGTTTGTTACGGCGTTTCATAACCGTGTATAACATGGCTTATTTTTTTTAGGCTATATATTTTTTATTTTTTATTCCTGCAAGTACTAAAATTCAATTGTATGTACATAACTCGAGAACTATAGAGGTGAGAAATTTAAAAAAACAATGCTTCTTCAAATAAAAAAGTTTCAAAGTACAACTACGCACATTGGTTCTTCATTATTTTCAATTTTTTTCATTTTTTTAATTCACAAAGCTTCCTCTATGAGGAAGCCAAAATTAATCAAAGATCTTCTTCATAGTGAAGGCTTTGTGAAGGACCGAAAAGACTCAAGAAGCAAAGTGTAAGATTCTACTTTGCATCATTGTGATAGAAAAAACAAAGTAAAATAATGAGGAAGCAATTTGCAAGGTTCTACTTTGCAGCCTTTTTTTATTACAAGATCATAAAATACGTATTGAATTTTGTACGAAATCTAGTTTTTATGTCGGAATGTAATCTGGGTCATGAGAGTCCGATATTTGTTGGAAATCTTGGACTAATTCTCGGGTTCTTCTCCTTGAAATTCTTATACAACTAAAAATTTTCTCATACATTATGTATATTTTTATATTTTACAATATATTCAACATAAATAATGCAATTGAATATTTGTTTATTGTTAACTTTACATAGGCACCAACGGGAAGTGATGGATTTACCCCGGTAGTTTGGTGACGAATTTGCCCCGGAGGTTTCTTTTACAATATTTTATTGATTAACAATTTACAGTTCCGGGAACGGAATTATTCTCATTGGATTCTTATATTATTATCACTACTAAAAGCGAGGAACTCATCTTGGACAGTTAAATTTAACTTCCTTCTTCTAAAGAAGAAAAAAGGTGTGCTCGAAATTCCACTTTGTCCAGAGTAGGAACCACTTTTTGCCTCGTGGAATTTGCTACATAACCTTTAATTCCACTAAACGCCGTCGGTAACACTTACCTATAGAGACATATTTACAGTAGGTAATTCTATGTTTCTAGAATTTACCATTGTTGAGATAAATGGGGTGACGGGTTTACCCCGATGACGGAATAACCCCGGTCTTCCCTCCAATATTTCGTTTTGTGTCATGTAATTTATTATGTTCTTTTTCTTTGTATAAATAATGAGGGTTACGTACACAAATAAAGAGTGGTACACATTTTTTGTATAAACCCTAAACATCTACATTGTGATCGCGAGAACGAGACATGAGTCATCGAGGTGGATCGAACGAGTCCGCCGAAAGCGGATGAAATGCGATCGTGAGTATGCCGAATGTGCCGTTCGAGATCACAGCCCACCCATATATGGGTTTTAAAAATTATTTTATTTTGTTAAAGTAACGTAAAATAACGTTTCTTTCCCACCCTGTACTGTTTCTTTAAATAATATTATTAAGCAAAGATGGCGACGCGGGGCTAGTAGGGTTTCTCCGTGCGGATGTTTGAAGTTTGGGGCTGAAGGTTTTAGCGACACCTGCGTACTCTAGACGTGCTACTTCATCCGCTTTCGGCGGACTCGTTCTATCTACCAATTTGTCAGGAGCATCGAGTAAAGATGTGCCTAATCTGCTCCGGGCAGGATTAAGTTAAACTTTAAATCAGTCTTCTTTCCACGTAGTTTATTAAAATTATTTTTTTCTAAACACAGCATGTGTGAAAAATAAAATGATCAAATATCTTTCCTTTTTTCTCGTAGAAAAGCTTTTCGTAATTTTGTCATTTTTTTCATTTTTTATTGAAGTCTGGTTCTTAAAGTTTCAGAAACTCACTGATTTTTGCCTACAATTCAGCAAAAAGCAAAATTAATGAAAACTAGACCTAGGCAGTGCTATATTTATGTTAAAGGTCTGAATGCTTTAAAAACAGCATGAGCATCTTTGTTATAACCTGCAGTTTCCAAATATATACGACTTCTTTAAATTTGATGATTTCAAAATAAACAGACGTCGACACCATTTGTTGGACTCCAGGAGTACACTCCACGTACATACCTGAAAAGGAAGTGTACTGTCGAAGGGTTAAACATATTTATAAACGGGACTTAAATAAAGTGTTATTAATGCTACATTAATCCTATTCGAAATGAATATAAGTAATCAAATATAGATTTATTAGACTAACAAGGAAGGTACCTCAGGTGTCGTCCTTCGATTTCGTTCGTTTTGAAATATGTTATTCTCCATCAAAATCTAAGAGACGCGTGTTTTTTTAATCGGCGGTAAAACGGTTTTAGGGGGTGTAACGCGACGATCGTATTTATGCGCCGAATGGATTCTAGATGCCAGCACCCTCGCGCCCTCCAACTTATTAAAAATTTTACTAGCTTTACAACGGGAAGAGTCTAGCTCTGCCCATTTGCCTGTAGGCATTGAACACAGAAACAACAGGTATTTATCGCAACTAATATAGAAGTTACTAAATAGGACGTTACTTTATCAGAATTGTATTTCCACCATTCTCTTAGGCATATGGGCCAATGTCCATTGGTAAACTACATTATAATTGTGACGAATTGAAGCTTACTAGAATACATTACACTGACGGGCACGAGGTGCTGCATTTTGGAATCTACCCGGCTACAGCTGATTTAACACCATAACGTACCTACAAGATTGGTCACCACGATACTCCATGTTAGTATATTTTTTAGTTTTAATGAGCGTGCGGTAGCGAAATCGGGTCATTTATTTAAAAAACGTATATCTATATTGTACTCATTGTATTTTATATCCGCCTATCATCTATTGCGCATTATCGCTCGAATAGTGTAAAATTTTTGTAGTGTTTTCTGTTAAGATGTTTTATCATTAATGTTTCATTTATAATAATATTATAGGGTTGAAATCAACTCCCAAAGTTGGGCTCCTCGACTGCGGATTTCGCAGTTTCGCATATTTCCAGTTGAGATATTTAAATGGAACTAATTGGAGGATAATCCTGATGATGAATAATGAAAATTTCATTATAGTCGGTTTTTTTGGGGCGAGGGGGGGGGGGATGCATAAATATTTGTAGGGGTTGAAAAGTGCAAAATTTTTTGTAACAAAATTTTAATAAAACCAATTGCATTTGAAAGTACTCAAAAAAGTAGGAGATACATGTTTTTACGTTTTTCGGAAAAACGTCGCTTAAGGGGTGAACCACCCCTATGCCGGTGCAATTAATTACTCACTAAAGCGGCACTATCTTCCTTTAATCTGCCTTCCTAATTATTAGAAACCTATTTTTGTGTTAATTAAGAAGCTTAAGGGGTTAGGCTACTGTGACCAGCGTCGAAATCGGCTAACTTTTGTAAATGTATTTCGGAAAAACTACAAATGCAATATTTTTAATTTTTTAATATGTTTTTATGCATAACATAAGAAGTGTGCATAAAAATATACATAAACAAATATTGAAATTTTCACACGTTATTCTTCTTCGTGTCGGCTGATATTTTCCGCGCGTGATCGGCCGGTGTAAACGATTTTGCATATGTGGTTGATTTGAATCATAAATAAAAAATATCCTCATTAACTATATGGTATTAGCCATGGCGTGACGGAGCTTTTTTCTTATTTCATCTTAGATCTTAGGTTACGAGAAAAAGATTCCTGAACTTTTTTCGCCATTTTCGGACCTATAATGCGTGTTATTATTATTCATAAATATTGCAAAAAAAACGTATTGACAAAATCGTCGGTCATGCCTAAACTGGTATTCCTCTGAACATGTGTACCAAATTTCAAGTCGATTCATCAATCACAGCCCGAGATATCGTGTACGCCGTTTTGAAAAGCATAGTTTCGAGAAAAACGCGTTTAAAGTTTGAGCACTAGTTTTTTAAGCACTAGTCGTCTACCTGCGTGTCAAATTCTTCCATCGCTACAAACGCTATAACTCAAAAAAATACTTTGAGTATCTTCATGGAACCTTTTGCATGTTATTTTAAACACTTCCAAGTATTTTTTAAAACCCAAAAAATTTTTTCGAAAATTAAAAAATTTCACAGTACTTAATCATTTTAATAACGTTCAGTTGTATGTTTACCAAAACCTCCACCAAAGTCGAGGTAGGGACCTGTTAGTAACATAAGTACAATAGTTCTTAAACATGAATTGATATCGCTATCACTGAACATGGCTCGCACACGTTGAGACTAATTGTGATTTCATGGCTTACTACTAGAGGTCTCTACAGCAAAGGGCTGAAATTTCAGGCGGTTCACTCTTAATATATCTAAGTAGTTCATTATACATATATTCTTCATGGCAACCAACATCGAAAGGATATAATCTTCAGACTGCGCACATGTGCTGTAGACCTATAAAAGCAATGCAAATACGTAGATACTTTGATTGCAACTATAGATCTCTGGGAATGCTAATGAATAATACAGCCAAGCACAGTCCGTAAGATACGATCCCTCCAAAACGACTGAAAGAATAATTGCATTCATTTGTGTATCAAATTTGGTGTCTTCGAATCCATGAGAGGATATGATCTTTAGGACTGACAAAATCTACGGCATCCATAAAATGTCATTTAAATAATAATATCAGCTCAATTGTAACTCTTGTTTAGACAAGACAATATGAAGCTCTATACATATGTGCACTCTTTCCAAAATCAGACTCAATCTCAAGTGTTCTGTAAAAAATTACAATTTATGAGAAACATTCATGGTATATTTTATAAGAATAATATGTACAACACTCTACACTGTCCCAAGAACAAGATTGTTTTCGTGGTATCAAATTTCCATCCGTTTCATGGTAAACCAGGTATCAAATGGCTTCTGTAGCTGGTAGCAGTGATCTCACGAGGGATAAGCAGTCCAGACGACTACTAGTTAACCGTCTCGCCTGCAAGATGGCGTGCCTTTGAGGGTGCGCTTCGTTGTAAAAGTGCAAGGATTCGATATCGACTATTCCTAGGCAATGAACGTAACCCTTCAACGCTTAGACGGAGCCGTTTTATTCGAATGACCACAGTTCATTTTGTATTTCTTTATCTCTCCCACCATGCCATTTGAGCCTACTGCCGCAGCGGCGTGGCGCCGGGAAACGTCAAACCGCGAATATTATTACTGCAAAGAAGGGAGGAGTCGAAAAGATTTCACCAAGCAATTAGCGTAGCAAAAAAAGTGTGGTGCAGTCAACTATCAAGGTTACTATTGGACCGTAATTAACAGTTTATTCATGTAATAAAAGAATAAAGTTACATTCAATGATCATTTATTGAATACTAGCTTGTGTCCTGCGGCGCTGCTCGACGTCAGTTTGCATTCTCCATTTTTTTGTTTAAAGCCATCTTAAGATTTCAAGAGTTGTAATGATAACAATGTCACCAGAATTGAATTCGTTTTGTAGATATAAACGTTTCTTAGCAACAAAAATATTTATTGAAAAAATAGGAGGAAGCTTCTCTAACACCATGTGTAGGAAAGTTAAAAATTCAAGTAAATAATAAAAATAAGAAATTTATTAAATATTTTATAAAAGTTTGGACGAATAATTTCGTGTTATTTTAATATAAAAAATGGCGGTAGGAGATGCAGGTGTAATTCTGATGCTTCTCTAGGATGAAGTGTCCGATGAAAATGGGGCGACGTCTGGAGAGGGGGACGACATAAAAGTGGAGGAACAGGCCAGTGACATCGAAAGTATCATAGTTACATATCAAATTCTGAATTTGGTCTTGAATCGTCTGCAGGGTGCCGATATGTCCGGATCAGCGTCACGCAGTTTACTACGCTTGCTCGGACGATTGATTAATTATACGTATTTAGCTATCTATGATATATTGAGTTTCTACGATTTAAATATATTTTATACATAAATTCTCCTAACTTTAAAAACAAAATTTGCCATGTTTTTACCTTACTTTCTACTTAAACAATTTTCAATTTGCAATAAACTTTCTATGCCATGTTTATTAGATAGCTGACACTTTGAACATCAAATTACAGAAATTTTATTTTCCTAATGGTGCAATCATAAAGAAAATAACAACAGAAAATGAATTTTTTTTAAATTCAGCACGAAGTTCACATTCATTTTGCAAAATAAATATACTTTATATACTTAACGCAACCATTTTTTCTTCGCGTTTTCATGCAAGCGTTTGGTAGGTAAAGTTGACGTTTTATCAACGGTCGAAGAAAATTAATGGTGGGGGGTACGCAGAGTAACACTTTTAGCTCCTAGTACCTAAACATCCCAGAATTTGTACTGCGGGCATGTGCAAATCACTAATCTGTAATTATTATTGTACGCCAGTACGCCCGACCGTTTCAGTGTGAAGCAGAACTGCTCCGATCAGTTGTACATGTATATTATTAAGAGAAAAATAATTATTACTGTTTAAAAAAAATGAGTGAACTTGAAAAACAGCGCAGCGAAGAGTGGCTGCAAAGCACGCCACCTGATCTTAAAGAAGCAGCAGCAGGTACAAAAACGATTTATTGCCATCCAAATCGAAACAAATTTACGAATCCACATACGGCATATTTATGAAATGCAAACAAAACCACAAAATAAAATGACTTCTAGAAAAATCTCACTAGCGTATTTCAATTAATCAAACAAAAAATATAAACCATCAACACTATGGTCTATTTACTATATGCTAGAGGCAACCTTGAAAATCAAAGAACTAATCGACATCGACAAATACCTTACATTGAAAGTATTTATGAAAAAACAGTCATCTGGATTCACAAGTAAAAAGTCGAATGTACTTTCATCAGAAAAAGTCGGACAGATTTTGAAGGATGCTCCAGATAACGAATATTCAGCCACGAAAGTAATATCTATTTATATTACTGATTTGCAATTTTTCATATAATTAAATGTAACACCTTTATTTTAGGCTGCTCTCATTTTCGGAATCACTGGGGCTTGTCGCAGTAATGAATTAGTTAACATAAAACTCGAAGACATTACTAAATAAGGAAACTTGCTGATCCAAACACCAAAACAAAGAAACCACGCACCTTTATAATTCCAGAAGAATTTACCGAAATAATACAAAATATGTAAACTTGCGTCCAAAAAATGCAAAAAATAATCGATTCTTCTTAAACTTCCAAAAAGGAAAATGTACTTCTCAAGTCATTGGGATATATAAGTTATGAAATATGCCGAAGCAAATTGCGGTTTATCTAAAGTTAAGTAACCCAGAAACCTACACAGGGCATGCCTTTCGCAGAACCTCTGCAACATTGTTACTGATTGCGGAACAGCCATAAGAACCTTAAAACGTCATAGCGGATGGAAATCAAGTACTGTTGCAGAAGGTTATAAGGAGGAATCCATAACAAAAAATTGAAAATTGGCAGCATAATATCGTCGTCAATAAATTATGCCTCAACCGGACCTTATGAGTATAATACCGATGCTTCACCGCTGAAACGGCCAAAAACTGAAACTATTGCCTCCGAAAAAACATTATCAAATGAACTAAATATTGATCATTCAAACTTGAACGTCAAAAAAATATCGTTAGAACGGCAAAATACTATATGCACCAATTATTCCTTTATTACAAATAAAAATTATAAGGTATAAAGTCAGAAATTCTCATTTCAATTAATCCAAGCGTATTTTCTTCTTTTGCTTCCTCATAGAGGAAGCTATGTGACGGTGGAAAATTTACCTGTCGAGATTTGTATGTTACCATGTTCAGAATGTGCCAAAATGTCGAGAAAACACTTTTGGAGAGAATTTCCGAGAATGTGTGTGTGTAATGGCCTCCCAAAATTCAAACGTCTATAACTCGAGAACGGTTTTATCTACAGCCCTCACGTTTTGCATTTTCGTTATGATTGAAGCTGCGGCTCAGATTTTATATCGTTTTCAAATTCCCCCAAAAAAACGTTATCACTCTAGCGATCGCAAATTTTCTGATAATCGTCTAAATAGTTCTTGAAAAAGAGATTTGTATCCAAGGTTGATTGGTATTACATTTGGGTTGAATCCATTAAGAAGTTTTCATTTTATGACATTTTAAATTTGTTGAAAAATTAAATTTATCAATATAACTCCCGTTAACTTTGACAGATGGAGCTTCAGATTTCTAAAAGTATAGAACATCATACAACCGTGTGATGTCTCAAATTTGGCGGAGATCGACAAAACGGATCTGATTATACATATTGTATATTCAAATCTTTGAATATCGGCAGATTCAAAAATATTAGGCCCGAAGAGATCATGCAAGAGATTTATCCTTAGATGCGTTCTCTACAGCATGAAGCCCCAAGTTGTGAGAGGCATGGGGACTCACGTTAAACAAGCCCCAAGTTGAAACTTGCAATTTACTTTTTCCGAATCGTAAGTAGTGTACGAAGTCCCTTTTGAGGAAGCTAAGAATTTAAATTTTGCAATTTGCTTCCTGTGAGTCGCCAGTAGTAGATGAAGATTCATCTATAAGGAAGTCAAAGATTAAAAGAAAATGGAAATGCTTCCTCATATAGGGACATCGTACACTACTTACGATTCGGAGGAAGCAAATTGCAAGTTTCAATTTGCGCCTTGTTTGATTAGTATTTTCATAAAGCAGTACATGGCGTATTTTTTTTCCATTCTAAATATTATTTTTAGAAAACATTACATTACAATATTTAACTAATGAATGTGACTGTCATGTGCAATAAACAATATAATTGAAATGCAATACTAAGAAATAATAGTTCCTTTATCACTAAATAAAATTGTTTCCTCTGTTGTGGGGGAGCTTTTTCCCCCCCGAAAACCCCGCAAAGGGCTTCGCCCCTTGACCCCACCAGGGGTTTACAGACGTGGACCCTGCTTCGCGGGCGCCGCCCGCGAAGCTTTCTGTCTCTAGACGTCTGCGCCTATGAACGCCCATTCCTTTACACCAGATTTTGCACGAAAATGCTCGTAAAATATGATTCCCCAAAAAACACTTACGTGTAAAAAACTACGCCAAGTACAGAAGTGCTGTGAATTCGTCCAACAAAAAGTATTCAAATCATATTATTGAGGCCAAGTACTTAAGTCACTATACGTTTGACAATTATATGATCTAGCACTGGCCTTTCATATTATTTGTGCTTTCAAAATTCCCTATAACGTTTTCGCTGCTTTTTTGCATTACTACTGCTTCCGGTAGTTGATTATGATTTAATGGGAATTCAACAATTTATGAAACTTCAGGCGATTCCTTATCCAGTACTACTTGGCGGGTCCGTGTCAGGAATTCCAAAATACTTACATTGAACGTACTAATAGTATCCTAAAAAATATATGTTTGTTATTAAGGTTTTACTGTGATTATTTTTGACACGTTATTGTTAATGTGCTGTATATTGAAAGTTGACACTGGGTTTGAGTTTGATGACTAGCATAATGAACAAAAATTTATATGAAGAAATGTACGGGCCCGCCAAGTAGTACTCAATAAGGAATCACCTAAAGTTTCATAAATTGTTGAATGCCCATTAAATCATAATCAACTACCGGAAGCAGTAGTAATGCAAAAGAGCAGCAAAAACGTTATAGGGAATTTTGAAAACATAAATAAAATGATGGGCCAGTGCTAGATCATATAATTGGCAAACATGTAGCGACTTAAATATTTGGCCTCAATAATATCATTTCAATACTTTTTGTTGGAGGAATTCACAGCACTCCTGTACTTGGCGTAGTTTTTCATACGTAGGTGTTTTTTGAAAATGTAATGTGATGCCCCTATCAAAACAGTATATTGCAATGTCGAAAATGTTTAACGGCATATAAATTTAATTTGTGTCCATTTTTTTGTAGAAATCCATAAAGATATATAAAAATTAAAGTATATAGGCGTCTTTAATGGTGTTCAGCTTATTGGCGCCGTCTGGTGAACGTAAGAGAGGAGAATGTGCGGGATTATTTATATACCTTACGCTGCGCGAATAATAAAGAGGATACTATGGTTTGAGCGAAACACCTTTCTGGACAACCTGGCTACCCATGCCCGACACCTAGATACAGGAAACTACGGAGCGGAACACCTGGTGACCCTGGACTTCCACGTCCAACACCTAGATATACGAAACTACGGAGAGGAACATCTGGATACCGTGAACTTCCACGACCAATACCTAGATGCAAGAAACTACGGAGAGGAACACTTGAACATCTTGAACTTCCACGCCCGACACCTAGATACAAGAAACTACGGAGAGGAACATCTGCACACCCTGGACTTCCACGCCTGACAGTTAGATACAGGATACTACGGAGAGGAACACCTGGACATCCTATATCTCTAAAAACTGTCACATAAAATATTAGAAACTGTATCGAAGCACAAACATAGGTACACCCATACACGCGCGCTCCACAGGAATGCTATTAAAAACTTAATAATTCTATACTGTTGTGAAAGAACCCTTATACTATCTGGAAATTCGGTGTGAACGGGAGCTTCACGTATAAAGTGTATTTGATTGTGTTGTGTATTCGTAAATTACCAACACTATCGAGAATATAAATAGGTAAAGAAGGGAAAGCAGGCTGCGCCAACTGTCGTGTAAAAAAGTAGATGGACGTGCGAAGACGAAGACGAAGACGAAGACGAAGACGAAGACGAAGACGAAGACGAAGACGAAGACGAAGACGAAGACGAAG
>JARQTI010000834.1:142676-184069 GCA_030142655.1 Trachelus tabidus | reverse complement strand
CACGGACGCGAACCCGGATGCCGGTAATATGTCGGTGCAGGAATCTTGGTCCAGAACTCTCCTTGTATAACTACTTTCACGCAATAGCGCTGCTTGCTGCGGAGGTAGTTCGATGTTCGTCGAATTGGACGGACAGAGGGATGAGGACCAGCGAAAAGGAGGCGGGGGAAGGTGGAGGAGAAGCGCAAGGGGTGGGTTTCGTTTCGGGGTGAGTCGGGGAGGCACAGGATTTCACGGAACGCTGATCCCGAATGGACGCGTCTCCCGCAGCTCTGCCGCTGACAGCCAGGAATTGGAATTGCATCGGCGTCGCTCGATAGCCAGTCAGCCCGCCATCTAACCACCCACCCTACACTATTCTGCCACCCAGTCAGTCAGCCAGCCAATCATCCAGCCAGGCAGCCAGTCGACTAGCCAACCACACTGTCGGGTCCACCGGCAAGTCAGTTCTGTGTTGGACCGTTTACCTGCGTCGAACTGCCAAACTACGAGACCGCCAGACCTACTACCACTATCTGCTCCTATGCAACAGATAGATCCTAAATGAAGATTCGAAGACTCAGAGATCAGGAGATGAAGGAATAGATGTCTAGTTCAAGAGATCCTCCACGGCGTGGAGGATCTCCCTTCTACCGTTTTATACTTAAGCCTTTGATTTCTGGATCTTTGCTCTTCTAAGATTCATGATTTTATTTGCGATATGTATTAGATTCGAAGATGTGATTGGAGATTCTATGAAAGATTATGGATCTCTAATAGATAAGAGTATCTGGCTGTTCAACATGACTTCAATGTGCACGCAGATATCTTACTTCCTTTTTCTATTATTTCCTTGCGTCAGCAAGAATTTTGAAGATGCAAAGACACTTTCAACCGCATATTTAATAGTTCGACATACAAAACTCATCACTAGGACGTTCCAGTAGGTTACATGTAGATTTTATAAGTAACTATTGTTCTATTAGTGTGAAAACAGAAAATATTTGTACAATAAATTAAAAATTGTCATTGGCTGTGCATTCAAGAAGATTACAATTTTTCGTTTATAAATATCTTTTCGCTTTTTCAACATACATTCGTTAGCTAATCCATACCAGTTATGTGACATGTGTCTGATTATAAAGTACTCAAGCAAAAATATGAGAAGTGCGGGAAATTAATGTTGGATAAAAAGCATAAAAAAATAAGTATACAAAGTAAAATACAATTTCCCTAAAATTAATATTCATTTAATTACAATACGATAATCTAATCCTAAAAACCTATAATCGATCTCCTCAACAGCTACCAGTGTATCAATGACCGAAACTGGTAGACTGAATGGAACGAGTTACACGGTTGATCTGACGCGAACAGCCACCAACGGCCATTGAGTAAGAAATTGCAAGACACGTTCTCATCCATAAGATCCGCCTCATTACCAGCTATAACCAGTAAAAGCATGATATCGCCTGGATAAAATCGACGGTCTGCTGTTCCTCAAGCGATAAATGCAAATATAACGAAATAAAGGTGTGGTAACGAGCCGTTGACGTAACGTTATCGTGGTCGGAGAACGAAAAGCCCCCCGGGAACGCGGTGCGTGCCAGCGCTGCCTCTAACAAGGACCCCCGTTGTGGAACCGGCCACGCTTCAGCCACGCTAAACTAAACTCCCTTTTCTACGACCCTTCCTTCCACTACCCCTAGCCCTTGCATCGCGACCCTCGCAACGCCGCTGCCATATCGATGGTCCTAGAGGAGGCGGCTTGCCTTCATGCTAATAATGCGTTGATAGTATGGGCCGCACGCGGCCGCTCCCACACGTTTGCCACCCTTACCCTTATCGCCCTTACTCTTACCCTTACCCTTACTCCCATCCGTGTCCTTCCACCCTTTACGACACCTCGGCCGTATGACTTATGCCCACGGCGCGTATCGGTCCGGAACATAATCCTATGGCGCTAAACCATCCCTCTGTAATGGTCCGAATATTTCTCGAGTATCCGCAGTAGGCAAAGGGCTGTTCGCTATGTGACCACTCGGATAACAACCCCCACGTTATTATATACGGATCACGCCTTTCTTTTTTCTTTATTACTACAGGAACTCGTCATTTTTTACGCGTCTTCCATTCTTCCCTTTTTTTTTTTCATTGTGATAAATTTACTAATTTTTTAAAAGAGACCCTTACACTATGAAAGACCATGGATCCGGATCACACGGTAACTATCCGGTTTTCGTTTCATACGGAAGATACGCGTCCTCTGTGTTGGCTATAACGTTATAAATAGTATGATGGACGGCGTAGTCAGGTATTTGCAGTTATATAGAGAGCTACTCGGATTCAAGAGAAAGAAAGTGGGAGGTTGAAGGGCGGAGATTAAGGGCCGCCGAGGAGATGAGTTTGTTAAAAAGGCAGAAGCGGGCCAGCAGCACGCATCAGGGACATCAAAGTGACAAGACGAAATGAAATCCAACCGCTGCTCGTCACCACCCTTCTTCCCTTTTCCCTTTTCTCTCTCTCGCTCTCTCTCTCTTATTCTCACTCCTTCTCTCTTCCTCGCACTTCTCTTTCTGCTCCTTGTCCTCCAACCTTCATCCACTCTTTCCAGCGTTCTCTTCTCATCTTCCTTCTTTTCGTCTACGCATATTATTCTTCCCTTCGTCGAGCCTTCAGTCCTCTTGCTGTGTCTACGTCATCCCTTTCGTCTCTTTCTTTCGTTTTACCGGAAGAGGGTAGAGCACAAAGTAGATACAGCTAGCTTCCATGGAATTCCACATTCCACTTTTCTATATGACCTGACTAGACCTCGGGTTTTTGCTTTTTTTTTTCATTTTTTTTCATTTCACCAAGCATCGATTACACCGGAAGTAATTTTCTCAATCAATCAAACAGAATTCCACCCTGTAAATAAATTCGTATGCTTTCAGCTTTTAGGTAATATCGGAAATTAGAGATAGGTATTTATGCATTAATTGAACTAATGAACAGATAATTAATTGTTAATCTTTAATAATTATAGTCAATCATAATTATGTACACTTAATCTTCTTAATGCAATATGATAATTTATCGAATGCCAACTATTTGGAGAATGTTAATTCAGTACAATGTTTACTTTTAAAATCAATATCAAAATTAAGATACATACTTATCCTAATTTTTTAATGTTTTACAAGTAGATTTCTGACTAAACGATAGTCTTACTTTAATTAGCTGGTATGATTTCCCCTAAAGCAATACATGTCTCTTTAAATGTTTATATAGTAAATTCAATTGTAAATGAAAAATAAACTCTCAATAAACAGTATACGATTTCGAATTCTGAAATTATACAAATCATGTTATAAGATTATATTTATTCCGATGAAATCATAACTTTCTTGGTCTGTAGATACTGTTACTCACAATTTAAATGACGTATCGTCTAATTTAGTTAGGTAAAAAATATTTCAAGGAATTACAAACTTCTTTCCGTGAATCAAAGCTTCGGAGCTCTGCTTCCAGAGACTTGAAAGGGGCCGCTTTCAGTTCGCTGGTTCAATTCAAATTTCTTGCACGGGAACGATCAGATCATAAATATGTATCCCTCTCGGTAACCGCTGAATTCATGGAAATTCTTTAATTAAGTTATTTTGGTTTTCCACAAAGTGGGCGTAGTATCGTCTGGGGAAAATCCTTGTGGGAAGCGTGCAGCTTCAAAATCTCCTTAGGCACGGTGAACTTTCAAGTCTCGTATCTATAGTCATTTTCACTATGCGCGATATGAGATTTCATCCCACTTGGTACATTTTATTGTTTTCTAATATTCAATATCTTCGGTAAATTGGTAAGTATATACGTGTGTACCTAATCAATGTATAACAATACAACAATCCAAAAATCATTTAGTAAATTTTATACATAGATATTCATACATCATTTTGCAAGATATTTTTTAAACATAAATCTAATCCCAAGACTACACGCTGCTGCGAATTTACATCACCGTTTTTCTATTTTTTCTGTAATCTCTAACAAAACGACGTAATCGAATCCATGGCTACGATGAAAAAAAAAGCTTCCTCACTGTTATCATTATCATTCAATTCGGGACATTTGGGATTTAAAAAAAACAATAGAAAATTAAAACTGATGTTATAAGCCGCTAAAAATCACTCATGCGAATTTAACCCAGTGCAAAACGAGGGGGTGCAATAATAGATGTGTAAACGCGGGGCCAAATATGTCATTTCATCCTACAACTATACATTTCTTGACTGTCTTTCAAAACCGCATAAAAACATATCTTCTTAATACCCATAACCATATTCTCCATGTTATCAATATCACCTAATTTCTACATTAGAAACCACACGTGACCTATCTTTAAAAAATAAAAAAAGAGCGACCTCTCTCAAGCTCATGATACAAGAGAGCTTGCTTTATCTATAAAGTTCAATTTTTCAGAAAATCAAATAAACCAGAGTCTAATGATCTACGACCGCGAAAGCAAATGCAAATGCGTGAGAGCGTGAAAGGGTGAAAAGGTGGGAAGGATGCAAGAGGTTCGCCGGTGAGTCTGGCTCGACTGTCTAATGACTTGTTACCAAGGTCCCTGACGTAACGAGGCTACCGATAAGTGGCGGCGGGTGTCGCACCGCGTGCGAGCATGGTGCAAGTAGGGTGAGGGAAGTAGGGTGGTTTAGTGTTCCTACCAACCTGCATCCTACCACCTTCAACCTCCTGTACTTTACACCCCATTCCCTTTCCCATGTAGTCCTCAGCTCTATCCCTCCCGTGACTCTCCTGCCCATCCCTTTGCCATGAGGTTGCCTAAGCGTCTCTATAGCAACCCGCCGCTCTTGGCAGACAAGAGACGCTACTGGTAGCGCACGACTGCCTATAGGTAGCCGTAAGGGTCACACACTCGCTTGCCCTATTGCTGCTCTGTTGAACGCGTTCCATACGAGGTCACCCTACTTATCAGGTGATTTTCCTCTATCTTTCCTCAAACGCTTATCCGATCGAACAGAGAATTACACGCTGGAGTGGGAACTTTTCTCATTTTTCCCTGCAACTTTATTGAATAACGAGATAGCGGAAATCAAAGGTACAAATATACAGAGAATGCAGATCCAATACGAGTGTATATTTCAAGTAGATTAATTATAAATATACATAAAGTTGTAAAAGGAAGTATATATAATTATATACCCATTTGAAAAATAAAACTCTTTCTCGGTGAGAGAAATTAGACAGAAGAAAATTATTCGAAAATTTTCCTAGGAATGTAACAGTACTGACGCCTAGAATATTTCGTCTATGGGTCGGTACACTTTGCGTACATATTTCGCGTGTTAAAAAAAATACATAATTCATTTTTTGACATTGACATCTTTTCCTGACGTTTAATGGCGGATCAAGTGATTTATAGATCTTCAGAGACTCAAATTGAACGTAGCTCAATTTTTATGAAAGATATTTCGATTATGTAAACGTACGTATTATCAAGCAACCGTGACACGTTCAAGACTCGGCTTAAAAGTGAAATAGGAGTTTCGGACCATATCGTAAAGTTCAAAAAATGAGCAAAGCAGAGATTGATGAAGAAACTTTTTAAAAACTCGAGTATAGTCGTAAAAACGAAAGAGTGCATCTAGAAGTGCAAAAAAGGACTTTAATCATGAAGTTCACCCTAGATCGAAAGGGCACCATTTTTGTACTCGAGTTACGCCACCATATCGCTTTAGGGTCAAGTGCTATATCATCTGACACATTTTGTCAAGGAATCAGCGACTTCCTCTTATCGTGAAATAATTATACCTATCCTTCATCCTTGTCTTTTTATATCAAATACCGTCTCCTGATTGGGTGAGAGTTCAGTCGAATAACTCGTAGAAAATGTCTTACACGCTTAACACGTGCGAACGATACCATGAAGTTGGTTGAACAGTTCAGAAGGGGAGGGGGTGCCCCTCGATGAATTGTCAGCACGTGCCTACCCACGCACCACCGCCTAATTACACTCTGATCAGCGGACGCACGTCCGTCCCCCCGCCCCCCATCGCCGAGCCGAAAATGCTAAACATTCCAGCTTCCCCCTCCGCGGTTTAAACGGCAACAGAGTGTGCGATCGGCGTGCCTCATAGCACCCTTCGATTTCATTTCTCGCGCGTTTCATCTTTCTGCAGCCATGTCCCCCTCTTGGGGTTGCACGTTGTTTGAATTTTTGAGAAACCCCTTGATAGTTTAGGGGATCCTCAGGACCGTCATTGATCCATTTTCTACGATCTTTGCTTCTATCTATAACTTGACTGCATTTAAATAAGTTCGATCTGACTCTCGATCTGGGTCCATTTCCCACCCTTAAAATTCTCCGTTGTGGCGTGAGTCGTGGATTGATGTGTTTGCCAAGGCCGCTGATAGATGGAGGCGCCCGTGTTGTCGGCGCCCTGCTCACCCCCTTAACGTAGACAAATGCTTCCTACCCTCCCGACAAATATCTCTGCGAGATTTATTATGCGAGAGAGCTACGGGACGCCGCGTGACGACGTTACTGTGTTGAGGGAAAAAATGAGAATTGAGGTAAAAAAGGAAAGAAGAAATTCATTGCTATCCCTCATGATTAGATTATGTTTACGATAGGAAAAGATAATTGGCACTCCTTTATAATATTTTGTCACGAAATTAATCGATACTCATGTTTGTAAATCAAAGTTCACCAAAACTTTAGTGTATACTGTAACTTTCAGTATACGAAATTGTAGTGGTTGTTGGCATAAAATGGGGTCGAGGTAAATACGACAATTTTTTAGATGATCAAAATATACTTAGGCGGAGCTTAGAAATAAAGGAAAGGAGATTTTAACTGAAGGAAAACAATACTTGTATAGTAATAACCTAATAGATTATTGGTAAAGAACAAAACAAGACTTCGGAGTAAAGTTACAAAAAATGGTTAGAAGTCTAATATAGATGTTATAAAAAAAAAAAAAAAAAAAATTTGTATAACAGTGGAGCTTAATCTGAATACATGTTTGAATTAGTGAAATTTGAAGAAAAAGTAGATGGAATTACACATGTCGTACGTTTAAGAAATTTCCATTAGTACAATAACGAAACAATATATCAGCATCCCCTTTTGAAGAAAATGAATATTCTAACATCTCTTAGTACGGATATTCGTGAAAATAAGAAACAAATGCCGCTTTAATCCATATAAGACTAGAATAAATAACAGACAAGCTCTTGGTGCTAATAAGGGTTTATGTGTTTATCTGTAAATATATATTATTACTTTGGGGTTTCTAAATAATTAAATGCTACTATAAGTGCTTGATTAGAAATTGACTAAGCTGGGCAGCCTGATGTGAAAAGAGATTTTAGCCCCGCGAAACTTTGTACAAGCGCAGTATCATTCTTTCAATTTTTAAATAATCGGGAAATAGCAAAATTTAGAAGTAGCAATAGGAATTTATTACGATGCACAGTATTGATGACGTATTCCATATTTCAATTATGCGTAGGTTACTTTTCCATAAAAGATATCCATACGCATGTAAAAAAGTAAACATTAGAATAAAATAAATCGATTTTCATTCGCGCATAATTTCCGATGCTTTCTTTATTTCAATATAAATTTTAAAAAAAGTTATCACAATACGTGTGATTTTCCATTCGTACAAAGCTTAGAAATTCTCATTGAAAATCATCTCCAATTTCGAATGAGCAGATGAAAAAATCGATCGTCACCGATTAACTCAAATTCATTAGCCGAATTCAGGAATGACTGGATGCCATGACGATAAAGCGCAGGGAACATCGGAGACTATAAATTATTTTCAAAATAAAAAGCAATACGAAATGATTCAACTGAGCCAGTGAACGAATCAACGAACGAACGCAAAACGAGTCGGCCGATCTCGTCGCATATTTGTGGCTTCACTATCCGGTCGTAAATAAAGTCCAACTAAAAACAAAAACACAACGATATATTGAACAAATGTACCTATCGCTTCTGCTACATAAAACTTGTATATATGCGATCTGCCCGTCTGTATGCAGAAATTGTGTTGCAGTAAAATTCAAAAATCGTATAGGGACCATATAATATTATTGACGACAGTGACACGTGATATTCTTTATGTATCAACCATTCATAGGATCCTAATCAAACTTACCTACAAACACATTAAATCCCATGTTAAGTTTGACATATAAAATACTTTATCAAATTTAAAGTACTTGTTAAAATGATTAAAAATTCATTTTTGAAATTGATGATCTGTCGAAGGAAGTTGGTTTTTATTTTCATGATTTTAATCGTGAAATAAAATATTTATAACTATTATAGACTCGAGTCTACTACCCTCGTCCTTGTACCGCCGATTGACATAAGGTAACGTGTACAATTAAGCTTTACATTGTTAATGTAAAAGCAATTGATAAAATTCTGACGATTCTCATGTTTCGTTATATTTCAATCATTAAAAACAACAGCAGGGAGGGACAGCTACGAATGGAAAAGTGTGCCGGCATTGACGTAACTGGGAGATGAATCTGGGTACCGAATCTGGTTACGACTTGGCGGTTGAGTAGGTAGGGTTTGAGGAGAGGGTATAAAGGGGGGCAAAGGGAATGGCGATAAAGGAAGCGGGAGGACGGGAGTGATCCACGTAATATAATTCAGTAAGTTTATGACTGGCCCGAGGGAATGATGGCGGTTTGCATATAACTAGGGGTAAGTTCGCCGCGGGGCCAGTGAGAGAAAGGGGGTCGGTTGGCCGTATTTCTTGTCTGGTGAGCTTTACAGTGCTGTGCTGTGTTATGACCGCCGAATGGATTATCATTTCTCTCCATGCGTCCCGCGTCCTGCGCTCTACGCTCGCCGTCCTACGTATTGCCGGTTCACCGCGGCGTGCCGCGACGCTCGGCGTCCTTTCTCCTCGGGTTCGCAAAGACATGCAAAGTAGGGCGCCCCATGGAATCTCCTTTCGATCCTGGGAGTCTCCGTTTTTCTTCTGAAACGTTGTTACTACCATGAAGAAGGGAGCGTCCCGGCGCCCGCGTCGCTAAACCGCGCGCGCGCGCGCGCATATGTACATACATTGACACACGTACGGAGAGAGCATGAGCTGTATCTATATACGATACTGCACGATAGCATGTACGTACGCCGGGGGCTCATCTTATGTTGCACAACATTGGCCGCCATCATTGGAATCACCGGGGCGGAATTAATTTGAATGTTTTTTGAGCGGCGTTGCCCGAGGGTCTTGGTCTCGCAAGAAGCAGCCCCTACCCTCGGCACGTTGCCCGTAAATATACGCGATATTGCGGTTCTTTTACGGAGAATGCTGCAATTCATCTTTTTTCTTTGTCGATTTGCAGATCTCATTTTTACAACTGGTCCTACCCAGCGTGATGCTGCTCTAGATGGTACCGGATCTCTTTATATGCAGAGAGGATGTAGATTGCTTATATTGCAATCTGCTTAAAATGTTGTCCTATCTTAATAGATATACAGTATTGTTAGTAATTCGCAATAACTCTACGCGAATTACTGCGCTACTAGGATGCAAATACTTCCACGTACAGAATAACTGGAAAATTCAACTAGCCATTTTTCTTTGAATTTCATTCCTATTTTAATATATTTGAAATTGTATTTTTTTGGACTTGGAAAAGTTTTAATTTTTGTTGGAATAAATTATAATTTACAAAATTACAATAAAAATAAATTACAATTGAGTTAGGACCGTCTCTTGCTGTATTCCCATAAGAAGATATAGATGGGATCGACCTCAGTGTACATACTAAAGTCCTGCGTAAATAAGACTACTGACGGTGTTACTTATCCGTGCACCCTGTGATAAGCATGTATCTGTATTACTGTATTATACACAATTCAAAAGGAGGTATGTTTTTATAGGTTTCACGGCATGGCCCAATTAATAACCCACATATTCTCAATCTAATCCAAATATGAAGAAACGACAAAATCTTTGGTCAGAAAGCAGCCATAGCATATTAGTTTTTAAATATTAATTTAAACCTGAATGATTCCAAAATACGAAATTTATTTTCCTAATGAGTTTGCATACAATATTCAAATGTACTACGTAATTAAATTTTCTAAGCAAAATAATGTTTATTATGATTTTATGATATATTTTAATTGAAAATAAGAAGATTTATAAAATTATGATATACGTGGTAAAAACTACTAATTTGATCATTAATATGTGCTACTATACGGTATTTATTGCGAAAGTGAGAAATTTCTAGTTATCACAACTGTCAAACGCCAAATAATCACGAATAGTTGGCACCTTTAAATGGACGCATAACCTACATAGTAACTACAACTATAAAAACTTATCTGACATTACTATTTCCTAATTTTCTCGGCTCGCTATCTGCCTTCGGACAGTTATAAAAAAAATTATTTCTATCACTATATGACTAAATAAAATATAACATAATGTATTTTTCGATATTCCAACTGTACTGTGAAACCGACTAAAATTGTATGCAATTTTTCAGTAAAACCTATTCCAAAATTTCGTCGGTGATGCTTAAACAATTGTTTTACAAACGAATGCATTTTATTACGTATGAAAGTAATTTGGTTGCGTATATCTGATAATATACCTACTCCGCATAATCCCTATGCATACTTCAATACGGAATTTAAATAAATCATCAAAATCATTCTTTCGAATATATCCATTCTTTATTCGCCATCAAATTCAATTTCTCATTTCACTATGCATTTCTATGAATCTCTATTACAAAATACGATAAAACCATTAGTAGCGCGCGATGTCAGGCGTCATTGGTCACGCGCCTGTCACGAAATTAGATATAAAACTTTATACGCAATTAAAACTTGATATTTATAAAATTCTAATTATTCTAATAAAATGTAGTAGCTGCTGAAAATTTAAAAAAAGCGTATTCGTGCAGGCAAATTCCACCGGGCAATAACTGAAGCGTTAAAAATCAGATTGCCATATACATACATGTTTTTCGTTTATAGGAATGTACTATTTAATACAACCAAGTATTTTCAGAACGCGCAAACTTTTGTTTATATTAAAATTTCTAATCGTACAACATATTTGATGCACCCGATTTTCTATAAATTTCATAGGCAATCCCAATGTTATATCCGTCGAACCGTGCGCAGTATACTATACGTCGATGATATCGAAGCATCGATAACGTTGAAACGCAGAGCAGTCCATTTTCCCTGTTGTCACTGGAACGGCAGCCAGAGGACCTAGGTCATTACGAAATGCAAATCGGTTTGAAGCGATCGATGAGTTTATACGGTGTCCCGTAGAAGCAAGCGTGTGCGGCGTGCAGCGCACGTCGAGCGACGTGCGTAACGTCGTTTAACCGGTTATGGCAGGAGGGTGGAGATCGTCTGTGAATTGGGTGTGAATTAATCGCCACACGACTAGAAACACGCGTCGTTACCAGGCAATGAGTTTTCCTTCGTCGAATTTTAATAAAATAACAATATCGATCCTTATTTTCTTTCATCCGTTCGAGCGTAAGGAAAGAAAAAAGATCGAGGCAAAATAGTTTATTGACCATATTCGTAGGCAAAGGCAAGTCAGAATTTCATTTTCCGAGAGCCTTTGCTTGTAACAAGGTTGACAAATTTTACTCCGGTAGAAAGTCTCGTGCTTCACTAAGAACGATTATCGTCGCTCGACGTTCACTCGCTCGTACGGAATCAGGAAGTAATGGCGCTTCTCAAGCACTCGTTCTTCGAGATATATGAGATTGCCTTAGTGATTGCCTTTTTTAACGGGTCACCATGTTCGTTTCTCTTCCTCGGGAAAAGAGTATCGAAGAATTTCAGAAAACGCATATATATCTATTTTAAAAATAGAACAATCTTTACCACAATGAATATCAGTTATTACAAAGATGGAAAATCGGCTTAATGTGGTGTCAAGATGCATTGATTGCATAAAGTTAAAATATACAGTGCAAAGAATAAAAAACGAACAGACTGCATTCAAGTGGAAGAATCGAGGAATTAAGTCGTCCAAGTCTGACAGCGAGCTCTGTATCAAATCGCGCATTATAATTGGCACAACTGCTGCCACGTGCCGGCCATCATAGTAAGACCTGCTTGTATATTATTGTAATGGAATCATAACTTTAATTCTGGATATCGAATCGAATTACATGGCAGTTCTATGAGAGCGCTCGAGGCTTCGTTTGGGGTACGAGGAATGAGGCAGATCGCTTGCAAAGGACTAGACACCCAATGAAGAAGAGGTGGAGCCAGAATATAGCAGAAGGGTCCGGGTGTCGAGTCCGTTCGTTGCGCCATCGGATGATGATGCCATTCGAGCGACCGATCGTCCGTCAATCCGGACGCTCCTCTGCCCGTTCGTCCATAACTCCGTTCTTCCATGGACCCTCCTGCTGTGGCACGAGCGGTCACGTGCCTTCAACCCTGCACCCCTACGGAGAGCCTGGAGGACGAGAACTCACCCCGTGGCACTAGTCAGTCCGAGCCAAGCCGAGCCACCCACTTTAGTCGGCCTAAGAGCGCGCGATCGGACCTACCCTTGTCACCTCCACCAATGAGCTTGGCCTCTCCCTTTCATCTCCCCGGCACGATCCGTTCGCTGCGCTTTAATAAAAACCTACTTACTTTTTGGACGGCGCGACGCTTCGCCCGCGTGGCGCGTGGCATTGCGTATCACGCGAGCTACGACCAAAGGGGCGACGATGATATTGCTAAGAGAAATCTACATGATTCTTGGTATTAAGTCCTGTCCATCGTTCGGTGCGAAATTAATGCAAATTCGCGTGCGAAAAAAATAATTCAAATAAGTGTCTCGTATCATCTGCGGGTCGGATAAGATTAAACCCTTAGTTCATTGAGAATTTCTTTATCTGGACACGTTTTAGCATGTCTGTTCGAAATGCAGTTGAACAGTGATGACAGATGTAGGTATTTACTGCAAAGGTATTTTTATAAGTGTAGTGCAAAAAAAGTGGCACGTATCTCGAGATTCACATAGAGTCAACAGATGATGTACTTTCCATGTTTCCCGATTTATCTTCACTATATGCTTACTCTGTTCATACTAAATTTCATAACTTATGTAAAATCCTATACATATGTATATGTACATATGTATCTCAAGCTCGTGTATCTTGACTGGAATGTGTGCATTGGTCATCTGTCGGAGGCATATACATTTTGGCACGGTAAGCAGCACAAAGCGATGCATGTGTCAGCCGTAGGGACGTGCCAGAGAACTTTAAAACGTTACTAAAAGTTGTAATCTGACGAGCGCAATACCTGGAGCGTTAACTGGTATCCAATTTATAAAAATAACGATAAAATTACTGTTGCGTAAAGTGTAGCGTCACGCAGAACCAGTGCAACATTGCAGTGACCAAAGCGGTGGACAAGGGGGAGGAGGGGGGCATAGATGGGCATGTTGGCAAGAATAGCGAAAGAGTGACGGAAGGGAAGAGGAGAGGAAGAGGGGTTGCTGTGACGTGCATTTTATCCATCATCAGCCAGCAGACCGTCGGGTGTTGATGTTTTACTCTATTCGTGTTTTACGTTCGAAAAAATATGTTCACTGGTACGTAAGATAATCGGTGGTAATAAACAAAATCTGGGATCCGATTAATTAAAAAAATGAATCACGTTTGAGAAACGGTTGTCTCGAGCTCTTTCGTTGCGCATCCTTCGATTCAATAAATGTCTCGAAATATCTCCTGAAATTCCATCACGAATTCTCCTCATAAAATATGACACAGTAACGCTGCAGTCTCATAGATTCAAAATTAATAATAATTTGTATAAATATTCCGCGTAAAGGAAGTCGCGAAATAAATTCGTTGTGCGAAAAGAAAATTGCATACCATATCTGCATGCTGTGCATATCATAGAATATATATTGAACCATTCGCAGAAGGTATCCCTTATTTTTCGTCGTACCAACCATTCTATATTTACAATTAAATATGTCAAATGCATCAGCAACATGTGAGATTAGAACAATCCGCAGTAGGATCTATAATGATAAATTTAGCAGACCCATATGCCGACCCGTGTCGTCAAACGATCTTTTGTCAGAACGGTAGCGATGACTTTTAGGAAAGAAAGCGTCCCTTCTGACTGGGCGTCGTTATCGAATCTCGAAGGGCGAATTGCGGATCGAGCGATGACGCGAACTCACCGCGTCCATCCGCGGCCCCTTTGCGCCGCAATCCTCATCGAGCCGATGCTAACAATGTTTGCAGATATATTGTATCTCACGCATCACTTGCGCCGCAAATTGTTTTATAAACAGATTATAGCGACAGCCGCTCGCGTAGTACGGGACTGCGGGCAGGGTCGCAGCCCGTCATAACTCTGGTAATATACCCGACCAGCTTTCACCACCCACCCATCATTCATCCAACCATCGAACCACCTAGGCACCATCCATACTTTTCTATTGCCTACAATAAAGCATCGGGTCACACAGCCACCGTTCGGCCGTCTTCATCAAATTCTCGATGCGATAAAATGAAAGCAAAGTGCATGCAACGTTGGCTTAATATTTCAAAAGGATATTTCAACCGACCCGAAAGATCTTTATGAGTTTCGATACGTCAGAGCAATGCCATTAAATCGTTGAAAGAAAAATCTGAAAATAATTAATAACAAGTAATCAATAGTTGCGAGACAATGATGAACGCGTAGGACGCAAAACTTATGAAAAATTTGATCTTGATTTACATTGAGTAACGTTTCTGAACATGCATCTTTGCTAAACAGCTGATAATCATGTGGTGAATTGTCGCCTGTGGAATGGGAAAACGATCGGATGGTCGATCGCGGCTCATTGGCTTTGTAATAGCGGTTACCCACCATGTCGATCCGGAATGAAATGTCCTTATTGTAATGGACATGAGACTTAATGGACTGTGACCTGTGACCCGGTACATGTTGCAAGCATGACAATCACGACCCAAACCGAGTTATTCCGAGGAAAACGGAAGACCTAACGTTCCCGACGCCGCGACGTGCCTACTGAGCATCTCCGGTCGCGTGCCTTTCTGTCTATCCCTTGACTCCCATTAAATTTCAAATGGGTGTCCTCCTCTTTTCTTTATGTGAATCTTGCAACGACAATTTTAAAAAGATAAACGATTTTTTTGCTTGTTACAACTACTGACTACCCAAGATCGGTAACAAGTTCCGAAAGATACACTCGTTTGCACTGTATGATAGTCATCCCTACTTCTGATAGTTATTACCGATGATCGATATCCGAAAGGAAAGTCTAGGATTAAAGTGGCGAAATAACCGCTGAGAATGATTGAGAAAAGCATAAAGGACAGAAGGCGGATACGACCTATGATGCCCCACGTGATTACCTACCCAATCTCGAATATAATTTTCTTGTTAGCTATAAAATCCAATCAAGTTGGGACCTACCTACATAGCGAGTCTTTACCGGAGTTGTAGGGAGGCAGGCAGAGCTCGAAGGAAGGCAAGGGAGAAGGAAGGATGGAAAGTTGGAAGGTTGGAAGGGAGAAATCAAGTTAACCGCCTGCCGCCCTTTCTCACTTATTTTGCGGCTTGCGCATAATGTGATTCTCGCAACCGTCTCTGATGTTCACTCGTTCTGCAATGTCGGGGCGCCATGAGCAGGGTAGCTCTTTGTTTTCTGCGCGGACCTCCCAATTATACCTAAATAAAAGACTACCGGGCATTCTATCCCCTATTTTTACAGCCAACCCCTTTCGAGGTAGCTCACCACAACCTCCCTTATTCCTGCCCCGTTTCTTTCTCCGTGCCCTCGTGTACCCCATAACTCACCCTTCCTCTTACTCCTCTAACAGGCAGCCTCTCTCTCCCCTGATTCTCGCTCCTCCGCTTTTTATAGGATTCCACGAAACGAGTCTGTGCTACTCTAGATTCATAACGCAGTTTTCTTCGGTGGAAAGTCTCCTAGAGTCACGGACGGGATCCAATACGTCACCGTGCAGCCATTTGAGTTACGCGGATGAAGCGCCAAGCGACATGGCAATTGCATTTATATGATGTATACATAAGTTACCAGAAAGTCATGTAATAATACATTTTTGTGATTCTCACTCACCGTAATATTTAAAATATTTAAATGATTTTTTTAAATATAGTAATAATACCAATTCTAGACCGAGACTACATATCGACTTTTATATTATAGAAATAATACAGTTCGTATTATGCAATAGATATGTTCGTAGCGGAATGAACTGTATCGCCATACTTGCGATACCTGCAATCCAGTATAATATTATAAATATAACATTATTCAGAACTGACGTATCAGCTGTAGATAGTTCTACCAGAAGATTCTTCTCTGCCACATGAATCGCAGAAACGAATTGGCTCAAGTTTGCTTAACAAATTTTCCACTGCTGATTGGTACAGTTTTTCCTACACTTTTCTTTCTTTTACAATCGCATTTTCCATTCGTACACTAATTCCAACGCGAAGAGTACGATAGGCTGAATCGTCACCGCAAAATTTGTTCACATTATAGGATCAATTGATCAGTATTTTTTTGTACGTGTTTACTTCGATTCAAATATATTAGTACAAGCACTAATTTTTAACAGTAATATTATATGGATGAAATCTTATCAGAATATACCATAATATATAAACATAATAATGATTTTGATTCCTTGTATAACAATGTTAATTTTATGATCAATTTCACTTACTTACTGCCAAATCAGTCATTCTCGCCCCGATTGACTGGCTAGTGATTCACTGAAGTGATACTGACCCTATCCTTAGTCTATAGTAATTCATAGGTTCCGTAGACTTGAACTTTTAGAAAACCAAACTAAACTACCTCAATGTCCCGAAAATAAATGCGAGCTGGACAGCTCCAAAACGTTTGCACCTTCCCATCGGCTCCCTCCTGCATCGATCTGGAAAGAGTGCAGGGCTCTGCTTCTACCTTCGAATATCCGTCACCGAATCCGAACTCTTTCACCTTCACTCCAGAGTTCACCGCAAAGGACACCCAGTCCTTCTGACGATACGATAGACTGACGATTGTTCGGACTCCGGTTTCTTCTCCAGTCCAATCCCTGTGAGTAGCATGACAGCTGTCACAAACTCCAAGAAATATTGGGTATCTTGACGATCTGATGGTGAACGAGGATCCTACTTTAGGTAGACGTTTCAAGAATGATTCGTACAAAGATTTGAAATCGACTCCTCGAACTAATCGGGTCCTCTTAATTTTTGGCCAACTTTAGGCAACACTATTTAGGCATTCCAAATAATGAACACTACGTGAACTACCTATTGATTAGGCCCTTGAAATGTTGTCGATGTTAAAACGTCAAGGCGAATGATGCTGCGTGGAAGAAAATAATGGGCGCTTCCTGAAGCAGGAGGTCCACAAAAAGTTGCATGGAGGTTCAGAAGAGGGGCAAGGAAGAGTAGAGAATTCAGTATCTACCTCAGCAGGTCCGTTACTGCCGCTGCCTTTGCCGGAGAAAGCAGCCGAGTGCCCTCCTCTTCTGTGCGCCTCGCTGACTACAGACCACGGAGTTGAATCAATTAAAGTTTAATCCGGAACTGGGATCGAGGGAAGCGCTCATCTCCCTTTAGAGAAGCGGAGAGACATTGTGCTCGTCGCGCGACACAATGACGGAAACGGTGAGAGGTAGAACGAGAGAGAAATAAAGAGGGCGTCCTGCGTCCTATGCTCTGTGTCCTTCCTGCAGCAGGATCAGGACGCGGGGCGCACCAAGGGGGCTCTAACTGTATCACTTACCAAAGGGGCTCGATCACAATAGGGATTCGCAACGAGCGGAAAGAATAGTTATCCGTAATACGGGATGACGCGTGCTGATGAGCCGGCCCGGAACTTGCGATCACTCGCTCTTGCGATTCCCCCTTCGCACTAAACTTTCTAACATCTTTTATTTTTACTGACAATAAATCTGTTTAACGTACACGTGATATCAGCCGTTCACCAAATATCTAGTGATTGAACTTTTAAGGAAATTTTTTGATAAATTGAAATTGGGTTAGATTATAATGTTCCTTTTTGAATATCTTTGCCAAGTTGTAAGCTTGTTAATATAGGTACTGTGTTAAGTTGCTGCATTGGAAATATCGGCATTGATTTGTTATCGACGAAGATATATTGTCAAAAAGAGTGTCGTTGTTTGAGGATATTCAATCACGTAGCGTTGGAAAACTGCCAGAGGGAATGTCAACGAACAACGTGGGCCAATCGAGACATCGGAAATTTACCGATAAACGTAACTCGTATGAGCTTCAGCGATTTCTGTTTACCTTTACGAGGAAAACCAAGTGCAGTCGAAACCTGACTCGAATTGTGTGTGAAGGAGAGTTTGAGCCCGGTGTGCTCTAATCAAGCAATTTTATCGATGAATCGGATGGGTGATTTTCAATAATGCAATTAAATATGTGAGAGAATAAAAAATTTTGAAATTCGTTGCGTCATTTTCAAGTTATATAACATATACGTTATTATTAGGTATTCCTTATCATACTTATTTTTCTGTATTACTATATCAAGATATTATTTGTGACTTTATTGATCTTTTTCTTGAGTAATACCATAAAGCTGTTCTTCGACTATATACCAAAATCCTAATCTTCAATATTTTAATCTGCAATTAAACCATTATTAATAAGATATTAAGATAGCAACTGATAGAAATTAAATGCAAACTACACCATCGAAAACTTTTACGTACTATAGATTACAATTGACTGAGACTTATCTAAGATCTGTTAAAATTAAAAAAATTATCAAGAGTTGATGCAATTTCGGTCAGACAAACAATTGTATGGTGCTGATTTAATAAAGGCATAATTTATCCATTGTAATATCGCGTCAAGGCTCTTAATAGATCGCCATTCGAGGAACAATGGCGGTTGGACTCAGTATATGCAGACCAAGTCTGTCCTCCATTTTACAAATGTTCCCGGCGTCACTGACCTGTAAGGTAATTTCTCATTTTTGCTCAAGACAAAAGCGCACTAAATCTTATTGTTCATTTGCCGGTAATTAAGGGAGCAGAATTAGTTTGCAATTGTTCCCCGTAGGATAATAAATAAGATTCCTGAGAAAATTCCACCGTCCGCGTATTCTACAATCCCGTTCCGCTCAACTGCACCCTGAGAATTAATGAGCGCACGAGGTGCCGCACAGCACGCCGGTCTTTTCGCGCATCGATTACAATAAGGGAACTTTGCACTTCTTAGAGGTTCGGTGCATCAACGATTAAGGTTGGTCTACAGGTGCACATTTCCGGAATCTTTATCACTCGATTACGAAGGATCTAAAGTGGATAGGAATATATATATGTATAATGGCAATTGCCATCATCACCGTGAGAATCTTCCGTAATCGACTGGAAGGATTGAGAGTCCGCTTGCAAGCGGAAACCGGAAGCTCAGGGTTCAATTGTCCATTTCACCTGTGCAGTCATGCTGCAGTTACAGTTCCTTGTACCTGAATATGCACTTTTATATCTATAGCATACAAAGAAACGAATTTCTTTTCTATCTCCTTTTCTCACGGTTGTCCAGGATAACCAGGATACGTTTATCCTTACAATTTGTAACAGCCGTGCGAGAACGCGGCTGATTTACGCCTTCATCATGAAGAAACTTGCTATGGTAAAAAGTTGTCTGCGAGTGAGAAAAAAGGACAAGTAGTGGACATCCCGTGTCGAACTTTTTCTTTTGTGGAGTTTGAAACTTTCACTAGAAAAACACGATGTATGAGGTGTCTTAGCAAAAACATATTTTTCTTGTAATTCTCATAACCTTCTCGGGTATCGATCAGGACTATCACGTCACATGAAGATAATGTGAAACCATCGATACTACTACGTATAGCAACTAGTCGAATCTTGTGACCATAAGATACTTACGATGCTAATTATAATTATTATTGATACATTGATAACAAAAATCGTAAAAAATCTAAAACGAATCTGTTACACATTTTGCGCCCACGTAAGGGATTACGGATATTCACTGGTACACAGATCTACAGTTACGCAGAGCATGAAAATGCACTGATAGAGTCAACACAACAATCAGACTCGTTGAACACCTAAGAAGAGGTAAAATAAAATAAGGGAAGTGAAAGCATTATTCGTCTGTCGAATTTCGTCGCGTTTTCCCAAAAACTCCCCTTTCGGTCGTTTATCAAATACCTGCAGTTAATCCAGTTATGGGCAATCCTGCTAAGGGAGAGGGAAGGGGGCAGGTTCGTACGGATAGCAGCGCTGATTGCAGCGGGTAATGACAGCGAGGGTGAGCAGTAGCCTGGAAGTAAGTAAAAATTTTAAATTTAGTTACAGCTCGCGTGGCTGCGTGTGTTTGTGATGTGGCCGACGAGCGGACCAGGATGAGTCAGCAATGTCGACGGCAGCAACGGCAAAAGCGTCGGCGTCGTTGGCAGCGGTAGCAGGAGCAGCAGCGGCAGAGCAGCATTATAAGGGTGTAGGCTTTAATAAGGGCTGCCGAATTTCACACTGACTTGGCGCGCCTCGGCTCGCCCTTTCTCGCCCTTTCTCGCCCTTTCTCGCCCCTCCACCTTCCGCCTCGTGTCCTGCCTGGTCTTGCTCGCGTCCTGCCCCACCGCGACGCACCGCATCGCGCGAGACGCATCCCCTGAAAGGGAAACCGACGTATACTGGGAAGGGCACACAGCAGCCAGGACCAAGGGAAGTACAAGGGACCGCGAGTGGAAAGGGAGGCGTGTGGCTGATCGGCTCGAATAAAGTTTCGGTCGCGTTGCTCCACGGGGGATATGAGATATGCGCTGCAGCTAAGCGATCAACAGCTAGATTATTAGAGTATTAGAACTTCTCTCATAACTCAGAAAGCTAATGGTCTACGCTGCCGCTGCCGAGAGGCTCGTCCAACATCCGACCCCATCCTACTTTCGATACAAAGAAATATGTCCGTTGGTTGTCCTGTGACCCGCGAGACTTCTCGTCGACGTCCAAGAAGGACCTTGTTCATCTTTACCGATAGCTCATCTTCATCGATAGCTTTGGCCTCGAGTTTCTCCTTCCTCGTTCTATCCACATCCTGGTTTCCTTCTGAGTTGGCAGATCAAGAGGGTGCATATAGACATTGGACGAGTACCTAAAATTTGCTCGAATATCCCAGACCCCGGCTAAGGCACCAGGATTAAAATCTTCGGGACAATCGGCACGAGGGCCGCATTACGTTGGCTGAAGAACAGCTGCATTTGCCGTGCAGAGCGTGGAGTGCCAGCAATAGACGCATTCGCAACAGGATTGTTTTAATGCCGTTTAAACTAATCGAATTAGAGAACGAACTGATGTGGCGATATGGATGATAGGGGGTGTCGGGGCTACGCAAAAGGGGCGCGTGGATGTGCAACCCCTCCCGATCCTCCTGCCGCTCCACAGCTGCCAGGCGCAGCGACCGCTCGACCGGAAGTAACGCGACTACTGCCTACTACACGTCTCCTTCTGTCTCTTTCCCCCCTTACTCTCTTTCTCTTTCCCATTCTCGTTCCTGGATTTTCATCCCCTGCCATTCCCAACCCCCTCGCTATTTTTTCTTTGCTTCTACCCCGAACTTCGCCTTACTCTTTCGCGCCATCTTCTTCGTCCCTACCGTTTTTCTTATCGTTGCGAGTCGCATCTGGTCCTGGACTCATTGTCATTTTTATGCACGTACTCGCATATATAAGTGTAGAAGCATCCATCAGTCTCCTAACTGTACGCAAGGATATTGGATTTGCGCTCAGAATCTTAAGAATTTCCTTTGAACAATTTTTTTAACATCTTACGGAAGTGATGTAAAGGTTTCTTCGGGTGATGGAGGCGTAATTGAGCAAGAGAGTCGAGCACACTTCGATTCGCCATCACGCATCGGCAGCGATGAATTTATTTATGTTGGAATACGATGAGCGACGGTGTAGAGGCGATCTCTTCAGTCTTCTAATCGTCTGGGATTAACCATCCGAATCTGCTAATCAACGGACCGTCCATAAGGACTTGCGGACAACTGGGACGGATGCTGTAACATGGACCATTGGAAATTCCACTTAACATACCTAGATACCTTTGAAACCCATGTGGAAATCTTTTTAGGTATCCTGGACTGACAGACCTTGAATTGTAACGCTCGCTCCCGGTTTTAAAGGATGATAAGGGTTATCAGGGTGTCATCGTCTACATTCACTCGTGCATGTAGGTAGGTTAGAAAATTAATATTTAGAGCAAAAATATAGAACAATGATAAAGTACAAAAGTACAACAGAAAATAAAAATTTACAAATTAAACTGGTGGCTCCGTGAGTAACGTGTCACGCTCCTCACTTCAAGCATTATAACGCATGGATATCGACGAATGGAATGTGTTCCTTAGTAGCTGGATGTTTTGCCTCAACTGCAATCTGTTCCACTGAACAGTGCATAACACCACCGTGGTACTAAAGAAACACATTCGATTTTTTGAAACGGCGGAATTGGCCGAACGATGATTCGGGCAAATGATGGTTTGGACAAGCAGCAATAATAACGTTTTGGATACAAGACGTTTCAGACAAATTCATGTATGGTAAAATGACCCCGGACTTGTAGTGTTAAGGGCTGCTCTATCTGGACTGTATTCGTTATTTTACCCTTGTACGAAATTTAAGCTTGCGTATAGCACTATTATCTTTTGGATCCGACTTGATAACTGCTAATTCGACGACTGCACATCTCGCTGTTTTACTTGATAATTATTGCATTATCTTTCGTGGCACCATCGAATGTCTTTCGGGTCACGGGTGTCTTAATGTATTTAATCTATTTATGCCTCACGTTGCGAATCCACACTGATCCAGATTAGTCGGGAGTAAATGATGTCACCCTAATATCCCTTACCATTTTCTAAAACAGGATGCGAGCGTTACAATACATATCATATTCAGATTAGGCTATCCCGACACGCGCAACCACTTACAACTATTTGAAAAATGAAAAAAAAGTAGATCTTATATATTTACAATGTACATTAAATTGAATTATATCAATGAAGTACATAGAAGTAACACAAAATTGGAGTACATTAAATCTAGTAATCATAACGACGAAAATTATAAGTGAAACAACCTTAGACACTCCTTTTATTTTTAATCCAATCTCAGTACTAAGCAACTTCAGTATAGAGAACAGGGAATCTCTCCACGGCACAACCTATGGCTAAATAAGCAACACCAGCGAGACGACCCTTGATGATAAGTGGGCCACCTTTGTCGAAATAGCACAGGCCTTTACTACCCACTGGATAATCGGGGTAGATTCGTCCATGGAAGATGCCCTCGCACCTTGGAGACGATGGGTACGGTGACCGTCTAGGGAATGGTTGGGATTTTGGTACTATTTGGGGTTTGGATACCTCAACCAGTAGCGATCGCGTCTACTCCTGGTTCAGTTTCTTCGTTGGCGTTGAACACAGGAATAGGTTGACGGTTCCAATAAAAAACTATGGCAGTGAAGACTTTGAGGAAGGTAATATAGGCCATGTGGAACTTAATTCTATATTTATCGAATTTTTCGTGAATAACAATAATACTAATGGAATAGATGGTTCCATTAAAATTTTTTAAGTTGGATCCGATGGGCACGATATAATTGTATGATGGGAACAAGACCCATTCAGCAGCGATGATGATTCATTGATCGATGATGATGCTACCATCGCACATGGATTCTTCAAGAAAAAGTATATTCACTCGGTATGAAGCTTTCTCTATGTTGACATATTCTGCGGCAATGGTGGGAGAAACTTGGAACAATTCATTCGCCAGGATGTCGATGGTAGAAGCTCCTGTAATCGTAATGAAGTAACGTTATGAAAATATACACTGTGAACAATTAATCACGTAAGAAGATTTCTTGTGAATGGTTACAAATTTCGGTGTTAACAATAACACTATTTAAGATACAAATTTATTCTACTAATATAGAATTTTTATAAATGTTACTGATATCACTATAACATTGTTTTGTAGTTTAGTGCTATACCCAATTATTTAGTGTTAGAAGCGGGCTAGTTAATGTTATAATGTTATTCTGGTTATTTACTTGAAAATATGATCATCTTGATGTAAAAATTACACTGGCCAATATGCAAAACTAACACTGCATGTTACTAGAATATATTGGTTGATTGGGTCCCAGCTAGCGGGAGGCTACAAGCGTGAAACTGTATAAGTAAATATATGGAGTTAAAATTGACAAAACCCCGTGTAGAAATTTCTTTGGAATTCGCTTGACTAAATAAATCCTAATCATGAGTAAAAAAATTCCTATAGGATAATTCTAGAAAGAACCTAAACAATTTTTTTAGATACTCATAAGATATCAAGAATTGTCCTCATCAACGATACCGTGGTCGATTTCAAGACTAATGACGTTATCGGCTATTAGGACATCCTGAAAGAATTCCGATTAGAATTGTCATAGATTTTATTCTCAGGATATCCATGCAGGATACCCATGTATACAATTGACTATGAAAAACATAATGTGCCGCAGGAATGTTAAATACTTAATCTTCAAGTTCCCTACATCCCAGTGTCACTTTACTGCACTGTATCTTCTCAAAAATTTATCTAAAATCTTTGTTATATTGTTGTTAAAACATCACACTTTAAGATATAATGTATATTTTATGAATACGTCAAAGATATATGTTTTGATGTGAAAATATAAAAATGAAAATTTTATAGTTTTGTTGATACAAAATACGTATAATAGTGATCAAACTATGAAACTGTTTATTTTTATTTTTTTTACATCAAAACTTCATGTATTTTATCAATATAGTATATTTTATGCTATATACACTATATGTGTTAAAATAATAAATCTAACATGAATATAGACGTAACCTACGTTATTAGTGATTTCTATTAATCACGTGTGTGTAAAGAAGTTATTTTTTCAAAACACGAATACGAATATGATGTAACAACGAGAAAAGTTACTATCAATCTTTCAAATTATTTTCCGCATTACTAATACAAAATATGCATGAGAACCCCAGCGTACATTTCGAGCTCCTTATAACAACGACGGGCCGATCGCGTGCCATCTCGTGGTTACTGACAGGATTATTCGAAAAAGTGTTTTTTCGGCATAATGAGCGTTCAGAAATGTATATTTTGACAAGATGATACTGAAAGTATCCAAAACATGCGGAAAAATGAACATTCAGGAACTTGTTTTTCTGAGGATATGACGGTCTGGGAAACGGATAGGAACACACCACCTCCCCCCCACACATAAATGTAATTCCAACTATAATAATTATAACTATAAGTTATTGTACAGAAAATCTATATATCTTTATCGTCAAATAATACATGTCCATTAAGTGAACGTTCAACGTCGTATTGAACAGGCAAAGGACATTCATGTTTTTTCCAGTAGAGTGAACGGGGGCAATGCGTGCACGTGTAGTTAGATGGAAATCATTAGGCAGAAGTGAAAGTGACAAATTTATATCATCCTGAGTAACAGTACTGTCAATTGTACCATAACAAAGAATTATTATACCCATTATCCCTCTCAGCTTCGCTTTGAATATCGTATAAGATTTTACTACTTCTACTATGGTTATTGCCGATAGTTAGGTATGTATAGCATTTCAAAAACTCATATTTATTTTAATTTTCATCGAAGCTGATACATACGACGGATCTAACATTATGAACATTGGTAATAGTTACACGGTTTACCAATTAGTTTATCCCTACAATTTAATAATTGATTTCCCATATTTGTTAAATAAATTTCATGTGTCCTCATTTCTTTACTGATCTCGCTGCGAAATAAAAAATTTGTTAGGATATAATTTTGAAAATATAGAGTGGAGCCTAATTATTATTAGGCTCAATTATTAGCCTAACCTAACCTAACCTAACCTAAAAGATTCCATAAAAAAATTCGTAAAATTGTTATAAAAAATTGTTCGTGCAATACCTAGTTCTTATTATTCATTCCCACTTTAATTCACGTCGAACGAGTAGATCGCAAAACTATAATGACTCCAAGTTGGTAATCCGTTTTGCATATTGGAGCAATGAAAATCAACTAGAATTATTTCATAATAACTCTAAGTGCATTGCTTTTTCATTTCCCTTCAGATACAGTAAGTATCAAAATCTAAAAGTATCTTTGACCATCAAAAATGCTCTTTCGTCGAACTTTACCAACAAAAAAAAGTGAAAGACCCATGAAAGCTCCAAAACTAATAGTTACTTTCTCCAAAAAGTTAATTCCCGACTGTCACACAAATAATTAACAATCTAAATATCAAAGGTGGCAAAAGTTTACGAGCTTTGCCAAACTAAAGTGTGTCGAGGCTTGACAGTATTATTACCGGTATCTGCGTACATTGATGGACTAGCATTGAAAATCAAGAGAAATAAATCTGTATAACCGTGTCTGTATGCGATATTCGTGGTGGCGTCAGTGGCGGCATCGCAACGCGCACGAAACCGCGCACCGACCCACCCTTCGAAAAACACCCCGAGCGTCCGTTGCAACCCTCCTATCGGCATCGCTCCGCCCCATTCCACCACTACCCAAAGCAACCCCATACATAACCCTATGTAGTAGGTCCCTCTATATAGGCCAGAACACATATAGCTATCTTGTTCTCCAGCAACCCTTCGTGCGTTCCCTCGTTCGTCCGCCTGAGCGTCAATCTGTCTGTCTGTCATTCCGTCAGTCCGTTAGTCCATCCGCCTACACATTCAACATTGGAGAATCTGCGTTCAACACTATCCATCCACAATACCTCTGCAGATTCTGACTCGGGATCGCGTGGCGTTTGCGGACATGCCCCTTTCTACGTTTCCGTATTTTCCTCCCAGGTGCCGCCACCTCCGTCTCCTTCACCTTCGCCCCTCTACAGTTTCTGCTGCTGCTGCTCGTGCTGTTTACTAATACTAATCTTACTGCCAGTATCATAAGGACTACTACTATTGCGGCTACTCCTACTCCTCCTTCCTTTCTTCTCCTTTTACGCCGCCACCTCCTTCAATTCATCCCCTAGCAGCGTTAGTCATTTCTTTGTTTATCGCACCCTTCTTGCGAGAGTACGCCAGTACTCTGCTTGGTCCATATCTATCCGTTGAGGAAAAAATGGCGGAATTTTGCTCGACTGCAACTCTTCCCGCTGGGGGATTGCAAATATTCAAATTGATGTAGGTTGGCAGTGTACGATAATTTAACACGTAAACGATGAAATCCTTAGGGTAATATTAAACGGATGCAATGATTACGTAACGACACTGGTTTATTTTTCATTTATAGTAGCATTTTAATATACGATTGTTCTTTCTGTCAGTTAATACTTTTATTAGAATTTATTAGTATCCTTTTATTGTCTTTATAAAATTTCTTCTACATCATTTTATTAATTGTGAGCAATATCAATTGTCTAATTGGTTACAAATGAATGACCAATTTAATGATCCAATTAGTAATTCAAATTACAAAATTAGAATTACAATTTACGTATTCTCGATATGATTAAGAAATGTCTTTCTCTTAAAAATTGTTATGAAAATTAATTCGGTATAAAGATATTGAAGAAAGAATCTCAATCTCGTATTATTGTCTTAAAATTAACGTAACTATTAATATTTCATATATTACTTTGCATAATAATTTAACATCATATATAATATCTTATTGTAACGTAACTTGCTAAGAAACTGGCGCTACAAATTTGACCCATCACTCGATAGTGCTATATCATCATTATGACTTAACATTTTCTTCCTCCTCACAATCTTCTCCTATCATTGACGTATGTTTCAACTTTATTATACGCGTAGAAACGATGAGGCAGCAATTCAAATTGCTTCAACAATGAACATACAGAAAATGAAATGGCGACAATTTTGAAAATTTATCACAAAAGAATTGGCCAGATGCTCGCAGAGTTCATGATAAAAAGGATAACGTATGACTCAATGTATCATACGAATCAGCCCAATCATGGAACAGTGCATGGGTTGTTCCCCGCAATGAAAATTGTACGATGCATAAATAAACATATATAGAAATCCTCGTGCCTGAGAGCCGCGTAGGGGGGAATACAGTGTGTAGAGAGTTGATCCAAAGTTCATTCGTTCTAACTTGCAGTGCTATCCAATACATTAGCGAGACCCCAGCCATTCCATCCTCCATCCTCCACCCTTCGGTATACCGCGCGCTCGCTTCGATGCAAATGCTGCGGTAATAATTCAGATATTACCGGAATACTCGTGAACTCTGAACTACACCGCGCGCCACGAAATACAACCTTTCTCGAAGCTGAAAATTTAACGATTCCGGGCGGAAGGAATAACATTGAAAAAGCCGTGTTTTATGGAATCTAAGACGTGCTATTGTATATTTCTCAAATGTTAATTGCAGATCTGTTACTTTAAAGTGACGAATCTTACACATTCAATTCTAAGTGCTTCAGCATTTGTGATTGTATGAAATAGAACGTCTAACTTTATCATAGTTTTTTTTTTATGATGATACCTGAAAACGTAAATTAGCGTAATTCCTGGGACTACATTCTGCAGAAGAGGAAATATTGAATGTGACTATTAAAATAGAACGTCCTCATTTATTTGACAACGAGAAATTGAGATAGGAAAAGTTTTGTCAGGCTTTGCAATATCTTGCGGCTTCAATCTTTTGGCGTAGAATACCATACCTGTTTACAGTGTTCCTGCGAGAATCAATGACGGCAACAGCGGCGAGTAATCGCTAATCGAAAGCATCCAGCATCCCGTTTCAAAAGCAAACTTTCGAATACACAAAACGAAAGGCTGGATCGAGTTCGCCATCAAAGGAACCGAAAATAACTTTGTTCGCGAGGCAGGTACCAGGTAAAGGCAGATCATTTGAGGAGATACAGCCCCCATTGGCTAAACGATGCGAGTCTTAAAAGATTCCTTAGTGTGGCTCGAGGGTAGCACGCTGCCTACAAGTTTGGTAGAATACCAACGTATCCTAAAGAGGACATATCGATTTTAAACCAGTAGCTAAACCTTGGAGCGGGTTTCCTTTCATTAGTTGGAGTAGGAATCAGTAGGTACTATCACTCATCCAACCAGCCGACCAACCAGCGAATCAAACAACCAACCAACCAACGTAGCTACCAACAATCCATCCAACAAACCAGCCAGCCAACCAACAGACCCACCCCTTGATCCACTCTCGTTCTAGCGCGCGGCTCCTCATCTTGCGTGCGGTTGACTCGTTTTCAATGAATACAATGGCAACCAGATCGTATTGAATATGAAAACAGGAAATCAACGAGAGCGGCTCCGACCGAGGCGGATTTTTGCCGTTGATTCTGTTAAAAAGTGATACTGCACGTATATCGGAGTCCTTCGGTTGGATCATATCGTCCAAATATGCTGACGTTATTAGACAATGAAAATCAACATGGCATGCAATATGGATTGCGTTTTTATTTACTTTCTAGTATTCCATAACTATTATTATTTTTAAATATACTTCTTTTTTTGCATATTACTATTGCCGAAAAGTATGTCAACAGTTTTTTGTATATTGTTATTTAAATACATAGTTATTCTTGTTCGTTAATAAAATTTCAATTTTTCGCATAAGGTTTTATAGTTGATTTGCGATAAATACGTGTCTTCCAAGATTATTCTTTTACAACGGATGTCACGATGTAATATTTCTGGAAGTGTAGTTCGATGAAGAGATGTACATATAAGTGCGCACTTTTGAAACAATGGTTGAAAGTTTCTCACTAACCCTTCGGAACTGATTGTATTCGACACTTTCCTAGGCATAGGGGAACGATGTGAGTACTATAACCCTCGCGGATTATATTCGTATTCCAAACATTCGTTGAAGCATCGTTCAGATTGAAATGAGTCAACTCTCGACGATTTATTCAGATTATATTTTCTATTCCGAATCGGTCCCTTCCCGCATTGAGAAATGCTTTAGCAGTTCTTCCTCTCTTCTCGGATCTTCGGATTCTCCGCATTGAATAAAAGTGGAGGCTTTATCGCATAAGGGTAGTCGATACTCCATTTTCAAGGGTGAAGAACAGAGATAAGAGAAAAGGGATAAGACGATCTGAAACAAGTAGACGAATCGCTATAGTAAGGCTAGAGACAATGAGAGGCAAATCTTTCGAAGGACCAGAAAGCCAAAAGAATATATAAGGACGAAAGAAAAAAAGAGAGAAAATCGTGGAGTAAAAATAAAAATAACAAGAGCACGTCGCGTAAATCCAATGGACAGAGTCCGAAAATCGCTAAAAATCGCCTGGCACTGCAGTGAAGTACCGTGAGAAAAGACGCGTGACGTGCTCGCGTCGACTCTCACGAGAGAAGCTCACCCCTTCGAATCGACATGGCGACGAGGAAGCATCCCAGTCCAAAGTCCTCGCCGTTTTCGAACTCGAGGGGATCTCACTCGGTGTCTTCGTGTGGTCCGCGAAATGCAATGCTAAGTCCTTGCTGGGCCAACCAGGAGCGTAATTAGGTATATGGAGAACGCTGGTGATTTCTCGAGAAGGAACCACGCGAGTCCATGACTCAGTTGGTACGAGGGGATCCTCGATTCTTCGGGTGCTTGCATATAGACAGGAGAAGGAAGAGGCTCTTGAGCTCTCTCGCAAGAGGTGGAGCTGCCAGAGGATCCTCTCTCTGGCAGTCGTGCACAAAGCTTATTATGCCGGCTTGGCTCTCTTCACTGGCGTCCCGGGCCCAGACTCAGACTCAGGATTCTGCTCAGGCTTCTGCTCAGACTCCGGCCCCGGCTCGGAGCCGAGCTTCAGCTTCGACTCGCTGTTCCATGGAACAAATTAAGTTGATGGCACTTGACGAACATCCTTCCTGCGTACCTACTTACCTACCTTCCTATCTACCCACCTATATCCTTCAGTTGGGAGAGAACGCTCCTCTGCATCCCGACTTGCTCTTTCGGCGTTGGGTCGGCTCCTCTATCTAAACACTTGAACCACTATGTTGGGTAGGACCCTAGGAAAGGTAACAGGACAGGAAGGTCGCGTTATGCCGAATGGATCTCAACTCGAGACACTCGACCCTGCTACTAATCCTGTCTACTCAAGTACCGCGAGATCCTTTGGTACTGCCAAATATTATGAGCACACTTTATCAATAATTACCCGTACTACGATTCGGCTTGGTTGAGTGTCTCATTCAAAATGGCTAAGAGTCCGAGTGACACTGTCGTTGATTGTGAGATAGGTGATCATTAGAATTACGTCCAAGTCATTTATCGAGAAGGATGGAAACGTTACTATTGAACAAATTATTAGGAATTCACAAGAAACATATTATTTTACAATCATACCTTTTATTGCAACACGTTATGTAATATATGTTTCTTGAAAATAATTAATTAATTAATCTAGAAACACTATTATTAATTGTTATACACATTTTATATGAAGACTCTAGAATTTTCATACACGCGATCAAAACAAGTTGTATATGATTTTTAAAAGGTTATTTAATTTGTAAAACTATTGTAAAATTTCCCACGCTGTACTGCTACTAAATATATCTGTATAAATATTGGAATTCTACCGCGAAGCAACGTACGTTACAAATAGCATTCAAATGATATGCAAACGCCTTCCTTCCACAACAAAAGTCTATCGCATTAAGTTCTGCGCACGTGCATCGTAAATAGCAATTGCAAATTTAATCTACAATATACAACAGCGACAGATACACCGTATCCACTAAAGATACAAGTTTTAAGTGCGACAGTACCTACCAATATCACATTCGCTCGTAGCCAAAAAACTTTGGCCATTACTCCCCAAGAAGATTCGATTGACTTGCACATCCATAATGAGAAAGTTTCGCCAAATTCTTTCACGCCAAAAGATTCAAACGGCAACCATGTAGAAACAAGCAATAAAAATACCCACCGGTCGTCGCCAAAGTCTTCTTAGGATTGTAAGTATGATATATGTATACATATATATATGTAAGTAACATCTTTTTTTAAATATAAATTATAAAACCACCCTAGTGATAGACACCGCAAAGATACTAGATTTGTCCGATTCGTGCGATGCTATGCGGCTGAGCACCGTAGGGCAACTGATCGCCCCGTCCCTCGAAAACCCTTATATAGGCTTCACGAATTTTGTGGTCCAGTTAACTAGAAAACCGCGTGCTTATCCAACTCGGAGCTGCTGCAAAATTACACGCTTCGGGTTATCAAGCCGTGAAACCGGTATTAACCGTCAGGTGAACGAGCGGCAGCTAAACGCGGGAATCCTCCTTGGCGTCGGCGAACGGCTAACGCTTCGTTGACTTCCCAGCTAGCGAAGTACGAACCCATGTTTCCACATACTTTTCATCTTCTCATTCGATAATTAGAATTGATTTATATTTGACATAATAATAAACCATCTGACCAATGACTTGATTTTACTGTGAAAGACGAGCGATGCTTGTATCTTTTCATATTTCTGATAAATGTGGATTAATATGAAATTTCCTATATCGTTATTAGGTAGCGTATTTGTTAATTATTATAAGTTTATAATAAGCAAATAGCAACGACAATAGAAATTTTTAACCGTTATTAAATTATATGGTAACGATGTGAATAGAAGAAATGTTAGAAAACTACAGATTTTAGGGATTAATTCCATTTAATAATATAAGCTTTATTGCATTTTATAATAATTTGAACACGAGCTTTTTATTTAAACGACTATAATATGTAATAGGGATTATATGCATGAACATCAATAGTCCCAATATTATGACTAATAATTGATTCGAATCAAAAATAAATTCTAGTAATTAATTACCGTTTCCCAAAGCGATTAGTGATTTGTCTATCGACGTCATGACATTCGAAATTCAATCTTTGATACTCATGTGAGTGTGCACACAATTTTCTGATACTTGTAAAAAAATATATAAAGAATATAATATAAGAAATATAAAAGAACATAAACTGTATATCCAAATTTCGGCTTTTTTTCAATTATAAGAATTATTTCATAGCGAACATATCTACATAACCGCTCTATAATATTACTTTATACGTACAGTTGTACCGATAAATTTGCATACTCCTTTCAAGAATCAAATACTTTCTCGCTGAGACAAACTGGATACACGAGTATTATTCAAAAGTTCTAAGAAAATAGAAGTTTGAAAGCTGAGCTATTTGGTCCATGAGTCTTCCAATACATATTTTGTAGTACCCTGTATTAAAATCTTTTTTTCTTCTAAAATTGATAACTTATATCTAGTATTGCTGTCAAGATAGGTACTAAAAAATTATTTCACATTACATAGACTGCGTAGTGTAACCGTATCGCAACGTGAAATATTTAGTGATTTTAAAAGGCAAATAATAAAGTTCCAAGGGCTATAATTCCCTGGGAAAAAAAATCGAAAGGGCAACGGATCAACGGATGATTCTCGCTTGATAGCACCCTTCTCTCCATAATCGATTCATTTTCTTTTTACACAATTTTGCCCTTTGCGGATTAGTCTTAAAAGTATTTTATTTATCCAATCTCAGATCACTCGAAATCCTCAATACTTTAATATGATTTTGGACGTGACACTTGAAAAAAAAGAAAGAACACCATAATAACTCCTACGAAAACACGTCTTCCATCTTGTGAAGCTTAGTCGTCTTTACTTCTGCCGTCGGTTGGGAACATATTGCCAACCTTGGAAACGGTGGCAGCTCGCGTATAGGCGCTGTGGAACTGCAGCACTCCCTGTTTTCACTTGATATTATCGATAACATTTAATATAATGAATCCTTTTTTTCTTTAATTCTTTCTTTATACTTGTTAGTATTTTATGAAATTTGTGAATAAATTTTCGTTTTATATATGTTTGTATCTTTTTCCACAATTTTAAAACAAAGGCTTACAAACTCACTGCTTGCAAAATCATGTATTATGAAATAAATCTCAAAACTTTGACAAAAATCTGATCGAATATATGAGGCATTCTTTTACTAATCGTACGGATTTGTAAAAAAAAAAAAGTTTTCGAATCTTTAAACGCTCTGAATTTTTTTTATAACATCTCCTCATCGAATTAGCCGGCACCTATATAGGGATTTTGGTGAAAAAAATTTGTTCATTTAACTGAAATTTCAATAAAATTCGAGAAAATGCTAAACTTGCCTAAATACAAAATTCAATATCTCTGGTTTAACCTACTCAATCGATTCCGTCTTTTTTTCATTGTTCACATTGTTATGCTAGATTTTTATTGAATATTTGCATGACCATTATTTTGTTAATTGAAATAGTTATTAGCACTTATATTGTTTAAACAATTTTTTCACTTTTGCCCCCTCAGTGAATAATATTTCAAAAAATACTGTTGTGTGCGCTATATCTCAATCTAAAAAACGCACATTTAAAAACAATGGAGACTTTAGTAGATCGGAAAATATTAAATGTTCTTTAGCGCGCATCGTGCGCTTGGTGCGTAGATCGCGCCTAGGTTCGCGCCTACGTGTTCACGCGCATCCAAATCTGAAAGTACGTCCAAAGCAATCAATTGCATCAACGATGGTTTGGAATTAATAGGAACTTCATCCAACTAGTTTTCACTATTCTTGAACGACAAATCGAGTAAGCATCTCCAGAAACGCTGGTCGCGGCTTGATTCAGAAACGGTTTAGCACATCAAGCTATAATCCACGCGCGACGCGCACTAGAAAATATTTAATATTCTCCGATCCAATAAATCTCCTCATTTCTTGAGTGTGGGTTTTTTAGATTGAAACATACTGCACACGATAGTATTTTTTTAAATATTATTCATTGAGGGGGCAAATATAAAATAATTGTTTAAACAATAAAATTGTTAATAACTTTTTTAAATAACAGAATGAAGATCATTTACAAATTCATTAAAGAGCTAACATAAGGCGGTAAGGAAAAAAAAACGAAATCGATTGAGTGAGTAAAACCAGAAGTAATGAATTTTATGTCCATGAGTAATTACCATTTCCTCGATTATCATTAAAATAAAAAATAAATATACCTACCAAAAAAATTTTTCTCACAAAACTCGTGATACAGGTGTCACATTATTTCTTGAATAGAAGCTGTAAAAAAATTTTCATGAGAATCTAAATTCTAGAGTCGAAAGAAGTGTTCGATTTGTAAAAGAATACCTCATATATAAAAAAAGTAATAGGATTTTTCATGATTCACCGAAAGACAATTAATCACCTCTAGTATCACACAAGTGAATCCCAATAATGATAACGAGAAACCCATTCAGTAAAATCATACAGACGTCTGACTAAAGCTACACGTTTATACATAAAAATACAAAGTCAAGCAAAATCATGAATTTCGCAATAGTCGTCAGAAATAGTCGCGAATGATATTATATAAGGGTAGTATTGGTGAGTTGTGAATAGTGATTGATAAGTAATGAGTCGGGAGTGGAGTATGTCTAGCATGAAGGAGGGAAGGAGGACGGTCGAGGAGTACTGCGAAGGCCGAGTACGACAACAGTACGATCGACAAGAAAAATTTGACGCGCGAGTCCGTCAGCCCGTAGCCGCGTAGCATCGATTTCAGGAACAATAGCGTTCGGGAAGCGTGACGGCGGTGTACGCGACGTCGAACAAGTCAAGCGTTCGGCACACAATGGAAGCGGCTTAAACGGCAGTAATTATATTTGCGGGTGAGTGTTGGATGTATGGTGGATGGTGGATGGACCAGGGATGGGGTTGTACCGAGGAGTATAGGCTGATACGAGAGGGGTGAGATGGGGGCCGTCACGAATAGGCATCTCTCGCACGCGCAACAGCACGTCGCCAACATTACAAGGCCGTGGGGCAGAGCGTCGTACACAGGCCGGAACGTTGAGCGTGGAAAACGTGGAACGTGGTTCGTGCGGAACACGGAACGGTGTACGTCGGTACGCTGTGCGAACCTCGCTGGCTCTTCCGCTCCCCCTCGTTATTAATGGCAATACAAATCTCAAGAGTCATCGAGCGCTCTTCAATCTGAATGCCTTCTGCTCGTGACGTCACGGGGTACACAGTTTGTTGTGTTTTTATTCCAGTGAATGACTCAATCGTTTCGTCTGCATCTACGCGACCCCAATGGGAACACACTTCAGGGCCCCGTGCTCCGTTGAAAAACCTTCAATTAACTTCGCTGATTACATTGAACTTTCTGTGCTGACTCTTTAAAGTCTCCGCGTTACGCGCTCGGCGCTAAATTAGTTAAATACACCGTATTATTTTTACACTTCGGACCTTGGATCGCGATCACTCTGGATCTGTCGATGTTACATGGAGAACGCGTTCGGAATCATCAGCATGTGGATATTTTTATGTCCAGATACCACATTCACGCTGTACTCTTTGATGCAATGATTTTTGTGTATTTGCAATGACGCGCATCCAGGTAATAGATACTCATTTACCTGGATGTTAAGTCGAGTTCATGGTATCCCAATGAAATTGGTCGGTACTCTTCTGCCGTTCGTCCCTCGTACAATCCTCTAGCGTTTCCGCTTTCGTAATTTCATAGAACTCTCATCCCTATTCCGATCCACGACACTTTCCAGCCTCACGCTTCGCGACTTCGATCACTCTTACCTTCCTGCCGGATCAAATTAGAGCGAGCGATTCCGTTCGATCGAACGTCGAGCCCCGGCACTGGCTGCGTCCAATTTAAAGAGCGCATCCGGGCCTGTAAGCGATTCCCTTTAGTGGCACGAAATCGGGTCTCTATTACCGTGAATCGAATGATAATGAGGTTGTTTGGCGGAGCCGTCGGCTGCAGGAGGGCGCAGGCTAGCATAGATATATCGAACATTGTGGTAGCTACGGACTATAATGCGAGCCAGCAGTGCATTGGGCGTCAGTAACGAGATGCAGGAAGTGCGGGTGGTTCTAGAGGGAGCGTAGGTCGAGTCGAGCAGAGGAACGTTACTGGTCCTCCTCGGTAACCCCTGGCCGTGCCCTTCTGCCCCGCAGTTTCCGACGAGGACGAGGCCGGGCACGAGGGTGAGAGCGAACCCGAGAGCCGGAGCGAGGGCCGAGGGCGCTGATATCCGCCTGAATGACTGCCACGTAATCACCGGCTAATTATCCGATAGATACCCGGGAGCCTGGCCGTCCGGCGTCAGCCGCAGCCTTGCCTGTATGTCCACACAGAGGCCGCTGCCAATATGGCCAGTATAGACACATCGGCTCTCGGTGAGGGCAGCGCGTTACGCTGAATGTCGATAGCAACATCGGATCCCTCTCTTATGGCAACCTACTATGCAACCTACTATGCATCCTATCCGATCCATACATCCCATCTATCCAATCCAGCAGGCAGGCGCCCCTCCTGCCCATCCACCATCGCGCACAGTCGCATCCGCTGCGAGGAGTGCATCAAACTCCTCTGCAATTTTCTATTTCTTCGTGTTTCTCAACTGCGGCCTTTCGTATATCCATCCGTTGCGTCGTTATTCTTGTTCCGCCATCGAACGTCACTTTTAATTTATCAACGAATCGTATCGTACGAATTGATCCGAGCGAGCAGGGAACCTTCTTCCCGTTATATTTAGAAACTGATGAGAAGAAGGAAACGTGATGGGATCAACGATCGTTCAGGGTGGATCAAGAATGGTCGGGGTAACGTACTCTTTGGGGTGCGATGGTTTTGTTGGGAAGCAGCTGATCTGCTCTCACGTGGGCAGAGCTCATGTAGGCGTCGCGATGACGGCGACTCGCGGAAGGGAAAAAATGTCAGATTGCTCGATTTGACGCGGACATCGAACGCGAAGATCGAGCGAATGAACAGCCGTACTGGCGATGGACCGAGACTGCGGGAGTGGCGTGGGTAATTGAATGTCAGAGATCAATTCCAATTCCATAGGAATAATTAGGTAACGGTAAGGCAGGAGCGCGTCGGCTGCTCTCGGTCTCAGATAACATCTAGATCCGGAGTCTCTCTCGTCCTAAGCCTGAGTGACGCTTTTGTGCAGGCGTTCATGGGTGTTCTTGTCACTAGGAGTTGCGTGAGTGATTCCTGCGATAGGACTGGGAGACACGGGACGCAGAGGCACGTTTTGTCATCGTTCCCTGTTAGACTTACTACAAGCTGCCAACCCTCTGCCAACCCCCTACCAACCCCCTACCAACCCCCTGCCAGACCTGTACCAGACTTCCACGCCCCCCGGCTACTCGACCGCTTACGAAAAACACAATTTGGGCGTTTTGGCCACGTGGCAATGCCGTCACAATACGCTGATCATTGTCATCGCAACGGATCCGAGTACGCGCTATTTATATAACTTTGTATAGGCATTTGTGACGCTCGAGTGGCTCACGGCTGAAAAAGAAATACTGTATACCAAAACACTGGTTGTATGACCGTAATGCTTTTATAATATCGGCCTGTCCCGATGCTTCATTCTTAAATAGATTCCTAAGACCGATGGGCTTTGATTCTGCGATTCACGAACACATGAAGACTCGGGACAAAGGGCGTCCCTTCTTCCGTTTTCCCGCGTACCGAAACTGTCCTCGGGAATTTCGGAAGACAAATGAGTTCAATGGAATCGTAGCTTTTCTTTGGGGATAACGTATTGGTGGACAGTGATAGAATTAGTTTACAACTTATTATACCTACGTTGGAAAGAGTGATTATCTTATGTTACGATAGAACACGTGCTGCCATTGATATCACCCTCTTTCATGATACATGACATAATAATGTAAGCTAGTCCTTACGGGGTGTTCGTGTGATTAATTATACAATTTAATTACGTAATTATGATACCTGGGTATACATTTTTCATAAAATTTCGAATATCCCTCAAATCTAAATTTTCCAAATATATGTCAAATTGACAAACAACGACGTGTTTTTTACTCGTATTCATTATCAATATAATATATTCATATAGTACGACTTACGTTCGATGCTAAATGGCTACGTTTTAGTAAGTAGTAGAAGTTGTAAGTAGTAATTAATTCAGTAAGTAGCCATTACGTATGAGGACTAAGGGGTTAAGTATACGTTAACAAAATTTATGTTGAGTGTCTTTATAACTGCAGTTGATGAATTAGATGAATTGCGCAAACATAGAATTATGAGAATAAATCAATATGGATCATGCGGATGAAGGGTACGAAATCTATGATAAATATTGTACCGAGTGATTATTACATCACTATGCAAGTACAGTTATGCAAACGAGAATGAGGTAATACTCGGGAGAATTTTCCGGCGTCATACATAAAAGCAGATCAGAATATTTCTGCATACCTTCCTGTGGTACCTGATGCTAAAAACATTGCATAGAATAGAATGCATGTTCAAGTGGAATTTGCAAGCATTTATGGCTTTGACTCTTTTATTAAACGATAACTCTGATTACACAGTAATACCACATACACAAATTGATTGACCACTGATAGCATTACAATGTACGTATCATAATCTTAAAAGGGTCATATGAGCGTTAAAATATGTAGTGCCACTATTTATATATTTATCATTCGTGGGCGATAAGATTTTAGTGTCGTTTTTTAGTGTGCGCGTCGTCGCGATGATGGACAGAAGCACACTCGGTATACAGAACGGGAATGAAGACTATTTACCACCTATGTACCATCACCACACGAACAAATTGATTGAATACTTGTATGGCAATTGCATAACTGTATTATAGAAATACAATTTCTGGGTCAGCTATAAAATGCCAAATAAATTCTTAAGAAAATGTTCGAACTTCTAACTGGATGTTCGCAATTCATTAGTGGGAAATTGTTCCAATAACGTTTCCCATTCTTGTGGGCTAGTTGACACGAGGAAAAGAAAAAAGTCTAGAAGACTTCACCCAGGCCGATTTAATTAACGATGGGCCCTTTTTTTTCTATCGATTGGAAAGGTCATACCAAATGGCTTATATATCAATCTCCCTGGGCAGGCAAGGCGTAATATATGCGTGTGAGGATAAAACAAATGGGGGTCTTCATTGGGCGCGAGCTGCGATACGTTATCTGTTCGTTCGGAGGGCTGGTATTCGTGGTCCCAGGTCAACGCGGGGGTAAGCGAAAGGTCAGATAAATTTGCCCTGGATTACAGCCCGTCACTTTCATATTCGTTCCGACTTTCCGCTCGAACGGACCCCCGTTTCGTTTCACTACCATCGACACTGAGGCGACTATCGTTGACATTACTACTACCCTCCTTTCGAGTACTACATATTGAGACAAGTAACATTACTCTTACCACATTAGCCGATAAATGAATTTAGTCAATACCGATATAAGAAAAATATAGGCGCTTTGGTTCCTCATAGAGGAGGCTATGTGACGGTGGAATTTTTTTTTGAGATCTTCATGTCATCATGTTCAGTATATGCCAAAATGTGGAGAAAATACATTTGAAGAAAATGTCCGAATACGTGTGTGTGTATGTGTGTGTAATGGCCTCCCAAAATTCAAACGTGTATAACTCGAGAAGGGTTTTAGCTACAGCCTCAACATGTTGCAGGCATGTGCAGCTCTATAATACCTTTATTGACTATCATTTTTATCATGATTCAAGCTGCGGATCGAATTTTTTGTCGTTTTCAAATTCTCTAAAAAGTGGACGTTATCACTTTAGCAATCGCAAATTTTGTGATACTCATCTAAATAGTTATTGACGAAGAAATTTGTATCGAAGGTTGGTTGGTATTGCATTTGGGCCGAATCCATCGAAAAGTTTTGATATTATGATATTTTTAAATTTTCGAAAAATTAACTTTATTGCTGTAACTAGCGCTTACCTCAACGAATCAAACCGCAATTCTCTCTGCAATTATGAAATATCATCTAGCCGTAATACATATGAAATTTGGCGAAAATCGGCCAAGCGGATCTAATTTTATAACAATTCGAAACTTCACGGTCCGGTAGTAAATGAAGATTCATCTATGAGGAAGCCGAAGATTTAAAAAAAGAATGAAAATGCTTCCTCGTACAAGAACCTCGTACACTACTTACGATTCGGAGGAAGCAAATTGCAAATTTCAACTTATGGCTTGTTCATCTACAAAGTTATCATGTATACCATACAACCAGCCCTGCGACGGTAAGCTCGAACAAGCGAATCGTTGATTTTTGTATAAGATTGAAAACTATGAATTTCCTGAAATCATAATATTTAACGTAAAGAAATTGCTCAATTTTTTTGACCATTGGAAACAAGACAAAAGAAAAGAAAATTGTATTTTCTTTATACCATGGTCGAAAGTACATGATCGACGCATCGATTTCAGTGCAGAAAGCCTTGGATTTTTGCTGTG